>VZSE01007467.1:791831-976265 GCA_013398275.1 Promerops cafer
AAAAAAAAAAAAAAAAAAAAAAAAAGCAAGCAAACAAAACAAAATAATCAAACCCAAATGTACTGGAAAAAATCCAAGGAAGTCCCTACCACACATTATGCTACTGATGCTGGAGTAAATGAGTTGTGCTGATCACACAGCAAGCTTGAATTGGAAACCCCAATTGCCCAGGGTTCTTTGAATTCATCACAAACTCGCCTGAAGGTGAAAATTTCAGACTGTTGTCATCAGAGGAGGAAGAAAAGGTGACATGTGCTGGGGAGGCCCCACTATGTAATCAGCTACCAGAAAATGAATAGTGGTGCACTCTCTTCAGTGGTGGTTCCTACATATTGTAGGAATACATAAAAAATATAACATTTCTATATGGAGACCTATGCAGCGAGTGACAGAAGCTTTTGAGGGACAAGGTGGATCAAGTCAGGTTGCAGATCTGAAAGCTGTACTGCTGGTTTGGGATATTGCTGAACAAGAGGAATGGCCAGCACTTTACCTCTGCACTGACTCGTGGATGATACAAAATGCTCTATGGGGCTGTCTCCCACAGGAAACAGTCACCTGTAAACTTCTCCAGCGTGAGTCCATCCCACAGGCAACAGTTCTCCCCAAACTGCTGCACTGTGGGTCACTATTCCATGGGGTGTAGCTCTTCAAGAACAGCCTGCTGCAGTGCAGGTACCCCACGGGGTCACACGTCCTGCCAGGAAACCTGCTCCATTGTGGTGTCCTCTCTCCACAGGTCTGCAGGTGCCTGCCAGGAGCCTGCTCCAGCACAGGTTTCCCACAGGTTCAAAGCCCTCTCTTGGGCATCCACCTGCTCCGGCGTAGGCTCCTCCATGGGCTGCAGGTGGATCTCTGCATCCCTGTGCCCTCCCTAGGCTGTAGGGGAACAGCTGCTTCACCATCATCTGCACCACAGATGCAGAGGAATGCAGAGGAATGGGGAAATGCAATGTGTACTCCAAGGAAATTTGATTCCTGGGTGACATCAATAATGTTGAGCTGTATGATACTTGTTCACATTTTTTAAAAATGGACTTTTCCCTCAGCACTTCCGGAAATGACTGGCTAAGATTATTTCTATTCAATGAAACAAGTGCCAAAATTTTCATCACCAGGAACAAAACTGCTCCTTTCTGTGCTGTGTACCTTTAAAGGCTTTCTAGCTCCACATCTCCTGCAGAGTAACTCAGAATGGTTTGCAACCATCTCTGTGTTCCTTGTCCTGTTTAAGAGCAGGATGTGGCTGTGAGGGGTTTTGCTGACCTGTGAAAAAATTTGAAGATTCAGTCAGCACGGTTCAACCCGTTGCCTTGACCACAGACAGATCTGACCCACTGCTCTTCTCCCAGAGGAGACAGGGAGCAGCTGCCTGTGCTGCAAATGCAAACAGGGCTGCTGAAGGTTTCCTCCTGTTCCACTGCAGCCATCACACCATGAAAGCAATGCCTTCAGACAGCCGTGGGAGCACCTGGGCATTACTGCCAGCCCCAAGTGGCAAGTAGCTGGGCTTCCAGGTTGGCACAAAGGCACGAGAGTCAGTGGGTGGGGGAAAAAAAGGTTGTGGTTCAAACAGGAAACTCTAGTGAAATACAGACCTGGGTCAGCTACCTACTGAGCTACAAGGCACTCAGGTTGTTGGCCTCCTATCTGGCACTGTAAGCCTGGAACGATAATATATGCTCATACAAATATATGTATGTAGGTGTATATATAAATATATATATATATATATATGTAGAGGTAATGGAGGTGGTGAAACATCAGCACAGGTTGCCCAGAGAGGTGGTAGATGCCCTGTAAACATTCAAAGTCAGGTTGGACAGGGCTCTAGGCAACCTGTTCTAGTTGAAGATGTCCCTGCTTATTGCACGGGGCTCGGACTAGGTGACCTTTGAAGGTCAGCCCAAATCATTCTGTGGTTCTATGAGATATATATGTATATATATGGAAGAGGTTCTGCTAAAGAGTGTTTCTAGCTGTGTGCATGGCTAAGAATTAGTGCAAGGAATGGATCAGCAGCAAGCACTGTCTAAACATTTGCATGTCCTCTGATATTTTAGCATTCAAACATCAGGGGAATGTTGCCTTTAAAATGAGTGTAAGTAAAAGGTTTAAATATTTCATAGTGATGCCATAGTAGAAAGCTAAGTCCTATTTTTCTTTGGATTTAAGCTTAATGGAAAAGGTAATAATATTTAATCTGTGTAGGTACTACCATGCCTCTAAGTGATGTGCTGCACAGAGCAGCTGTGCCCCTGCATGTGCTGTACATCCAGTGTACATCCCCATGTAGCTGTGGTGCAGAAGTCACAGTTCCCCTGTGGTTATGAGAAATTATGTTGCCATGATCCCATTCCTAAATATGACCCACAAAAGTCAAAGTGTACACCTAAAAGGACCTCCTAAATAATGTTTGCAAGATCCAGTAAGGTAAAACATGTCTTCTGATCTACCCAAGTGTGGGAGTCTGAGCTAACATCCAAGTGTGCCTTGGGATCCAGTAAAGCTTTCAGGAAAGACTTGATACTTTATTTTTCATGTTTGAGTGGTGCAAGTAGCAGCAACAGTGGATACGGGGTTTTTAGTAGATGAGGTTGCTGAAAGGCAGTATTTTGTTTATGTTAAATAGCTGCCAGCCTCAGATGTCCAAGAATTTGAACTGTTGATCTTTTACATGGATTCTTTTCCTGATGAAAAATATTTAGTTAACACTCTCCATTACATAAGTTTAAAAAATACACTTTCCTGACACTTTCTCATTGATCTTTACTAATTTGCAAGCATATCTGTCCATACTTGTCTTTCTCACCTTCACAGTCATTGCGAGAAAATGCTTTTTTCACTTCTTTCTGGCTTGTACTTGTTTCTATTTTGTTCTGATGTGGTCAGCTTCTAGTATTACATGTGTTTTAAATAGGTAAGACAGAAATTCTACAATTATTTTGTTGGTTACCCTTAAAGTGACTGGTAGAGTTTTGGAAGTATACAACAATTAGTGGGAAGGGGAGAAAGGGACACGTGGTCAACCCATTTTCCCAACCTCCCCTCAGCAGATCATCCATGATGTTTGAAACTTGCTGGCCCACCTGGGTGACCCACTAGTGGAAATGTCTGTACAGAAAACATTCACTTCCTGCCTTGTCTTGTGAGCACAGCATGTGCTTTGCCCTGTGAATGTAACCAGCCCTGCCAAGTTTGGTAGGACACAAACACAGTTAAATATAGACAGGAATGTTTCCTTCAGCCTCAATTTGTCTAAAAGCACAGATGGAAATGGACTCAAGTTGCACTAGGGCAGGGTTAGATTGGATAAAGGAAAAAGCTTTTCACCAAAAGGTTTGTCAAGCACTGGAACAGGCTGCCCAGGGGAATGGTGGAGTCACCCACCACCCCTGGAGCTATTGAAAAGCCATGTCAGTGGCTTGAGATTTTCTCTGCCACTCTCATTTTTTTAAGATGCAGATGTCTTGATGGTTTTCATTGCCTTGGTTGATGTACAGGTGATGAGTGCTGAAGAACTGTTTTGGGTTTGTTACAGTGTCACAGAAATGTGTGCCAGCTGCTCTCAACAGTTCTGCTGGTTAAGGCTGCCTACTTTCAAATCTCCCACCTGCTCTGACATGTACCAGCTTTCTCCAGAGAGTGATCTTCAAGATCCTGACTTGCTCCTAATCAAATCATACCACTACTTCTTTGAGAATGTTTGATAACCAACATTATTAATAAATGCCAACACTTTTGCACACTTCATCAGAAACAAACTTCTGCTGAAATTTTGTATCAGAAGGATTCTTTGCCATGATGATTTTTCTCATGCAACAACTTTGTCCCAAGGCTACCCATCAAATACCAATAATTAGCTGGTGGTCAGAGAGAACTGTTTGAAAGCACTACACAGGCTGTAATTTTATTAATAACTTCATTTTCTAAATCATCTGGAATTAACAAAATGAACAATCTAGGAATTATATCTGGAAATGCCTAACATTTCTGGGAAAATTATGTTAACAGAAAATAAAAGAATGTTTCCTGTATTATTCATTGTGCTAATTCACAGATTACTCACAGATCCCCCACCAAAAAGAAAAGGAAAAGATAAAAGGCTACTGTTTGCAAGTAATTTGCAAGGAAGCCAAGTGCAAGCAAGGCAGTTACAACACAGAGCAAAATATTTTCAAGATCCATGTTTGACAGTGCCCCATCAAAAGCATGAGCAATGTACCCATCACTTTCAACAAGAGCTAGAGAGAAATGCAGTCCTTGGTATCTCTTTCTGAGAGTCTTAGTTAATAAAGTATTTAGTTTCTCCATTAATGCTGAAGTATCTTCAGATTCCTAATCCTTTTTCTTGTCACTGCAGCAGAAGCAATGGCAGCAAATGTCTAGATGCCATTCTCAGAGCCATGCTCACATTCTGGTCAGTGAGCTGTGAGTAAAAAAGGATCAGCTCCTGCTATTCCTTGTCTTTGGCCACTACTGATGCTACCTGCAGAGTTAATATGGGAAATTTAGTTACAGAGGGTGTTCCCTGGGAGAAGAGCAGGAGGGCAAGGTGAGGCAACCCTGTCGTTGTAGACAGACTCCCTTTGCTCTCAAGGGGGCTGGAAGTTTTCAGCCTGGAAAAGAGAAGGCTCTGGGACCTTAGAGCACCTTCCACTGCCTAAAGGGGCCTACAAGAAAGATGGGGCCCTACTTTTTAGCAAGGCCTGTTGTAACAGGACAAGAGATAATGGTTTTAAACTAGAAGAGAGTATGTTTAGAATAGATATAAGGAAGACATTTTTTGCAATGAGAGTGGTGAAAGAGTGGCACAAGAGAGGTGGTGGATGCCCCATCCCTGAAAATATTCAAACCCAGGTTGGATGGAGCTCCATATAGTTGAAGATGTCCCTGCTCATTGCAGGGAGTTTGGAGTAAATGACCTTTAAAGATCCCCTCCAGCCCAAACTGCTGTGTGATAGAAGCACATGTTGCAGCCATTTAACCCACAGAGATACACTCTGGGCTACTCTTGTGGTTGGGCTGTCCTGTCCTGCCTTCCAGATACTTCTTCTTTTTGAATATACCCTCTTAATTTAATTTCAAACAGTTGTCACAGAATTGCTTTGGTTTTGCTGAGCCTTCTTAGGGCTCTGAATAGGGAATTGTTTAAACACCTCCAAAGCTGATTACTGTGAAACAGAAGCATTTATTCTGTTACTAGAGGGAATCTGCTTTTCTGTGTGCTTCTGTGGGTTTGGACACTGAGATCCTTTTACATATTGACACTCAGGCATCACCTGTCTAATCCTGTGGGAAACTCTTCCAAATTTGCCAAGGTACTACAGCACTGCTGCCTCAGACTTTCCAGCACCCAGAAAAGACACTGCCTAGGGAAATCTTGCACAGGCTGTCCAGCTGGCACAGTCTCTGGGAGCATGAACCACAGTGATATTAAAGAACCTGAACAAACTGATATGTGAGATTAAAAATGAGGCTGTGAGCGACACCCAATGGGGCTTTCTCATCCAAGCTGGAAGAACTGTAATATTTTCTAAGCTTAAACTAGCCCCTAAAATTTAAAGCCAACCATAGGTCTTTGCTTCTTGACCATAAATGTGGAAGCAGGCAGGTCATGTTCCTGCAGCTTTGAGCAGCACCCCATACACTGGGGTCCAGAGTCAGGGCAACCAACCATGCTGGGGCTCCAGGTCAAGCTGCAGAGGCAAATTTCACCAGCAGCCATTGCATCCTCTGCTGAAGGACCTGCAGAGCCACACGGAAATAACTCTGAACGCCAATTCCTAAGCCATGCCATGCCATTCCAAATAAAAGTCATAAATTGTAGTAGGAGGTATAAATTCCATATTGACATTCTGCACCAGCCTCAAGCATGGGAGAATAACTCACTGTTCAGGCTGCTGAATGAGTGCTCTGTCTGCACTGAGTCATTAAAAACCTGTGGAATAGTCAACCATGCCTGCACAAAAATAAATATACAGCTGACTGTAAGTAATTCCTTCACCTGCTTTTTCAAGTAGAATTTCATAAAAATGTTTGTTAAAGGGAATGTTGTTTTTTGGGGTTTTTTTCGTGTGATTTCTTTTTTTTTTTTAACACAGAGATTTTGGTATATTTGAATTGAAACCATATGTCTGGGTTTATACTGCTCACATACAACGTCTGACTAGTTTTAAGTTTAATACACTGTTAAAAACAACTAAATAAAAATCTGAGTGAATGTGTTAGGATACAAAAAGGACATTTTTCAACTACTAAAAAATAGATGTGTGAATACCAGTGAATTTTACTATAGAAGCATGGGGGGGGTTATTCTTTTTATGCTAGAATTGGAAAGGTATGGCTGAGAGGAGATTAAACTAGTTAAATCCTATGAATTTTTTTTACATTTTCCATCTCATCTTACTTTTATCTGCACAGAGGATACTATTACATATATTTACCTCAGGCAGGAAGGCTAATCCTCTGTGGAGACATGTTAAATAAAACTACATGCATTTGGTTAGCCTAAACAGGTAGGCTCCTCCTTTAAATTCACAAGCAAAGACTTTAAAAGATTAGTGAGAAGAGGAAATTTGATGACTAACCAGTATAAACGTGTCAGGATCTAGCTTTTATTCAGGAATTCATGCCTGGTCTTAATATATAAGATTCCATGTATAAATCAGAAAATACCATCGGTATAAAGGTGGTAAAACTGGAAATTCTTTAGTGTGTTTAAATTGTTGGGGAATTGACCTAAAGAACAGAACTGGTGAAATCCAGCTTTCAGAAAATTTACGTTCTCAAGACCCTGCCTCAGATGAATACATTAGATCACAGGTCTACAAATCCTGAGAAACTGCATAAATGGATTAATCCCATTGGAGATAACATCAGCATTTCCTCACTAGACTCTTCTAGATTTCTTCCAGGGCTTTTATTTAAATTCTTTGCCCCCCCTGCCTGAGAGGACATGTCAGATTGTAAGCTTTCTCTATTTTGTGAGACAGGGAGAGGAGGAAAAGGAAACTTTGGGGGTTTTAAAACCTTATTTTACTCCTAGCAGGTTAGAGGGAAAGAGAAAGGATTTTTTATGAATAATTAGTGAACTATGTTTCTGTAACAACTGCAAAGTGCATGTTTCCACATGCAGCCTTTTCATGCTTACAGAGAACGTTAAAAATAACACAGAAAGGATTGAAAATCAAATCAACATGTTAAAAGCATGATATGCTGTCTCTGTTACAAACCACATTTACAGTAATTGGAAAACTACTCCATGTGCTGGCCAGCAACAATGTTTTTCAAATGTTTTCATTTCCACTGAGGAAGTGTTATTATTTCCACTTCAGGAACCTTGCTGAAGAGATGGTAGCAATATCCCTTTTGGGGTTCAAGGTTTTTCATCAAAAGGCAGAAACTGCACTACTAAAATACTAGCACATATTTATCCTGCTTCAATTCTCTTTTAACCTTTTCTCTTCTTAGGAAGCATCCAGATGCATCACTTCACTTTATAAAAGTAAACTGAGCATAGCCTCAGTTTTCTGCTTTAAGGAAATTATATTTCCATAAAGTAAACCAGCACCCACTACAGAGATGGGCTGTGGTGAAATCTTTTTCCATATTTCTTTGCCAAGGCAAAAGTCATTTTGGTGTTGGCTAAAGCTGAAGTAGGTTCAATATTAATTGCAAACTCTTCTGAGACAAACAGCTTGACAGACCTTTTCCATTAGTTGTATTCACATTCAGCCTCATATCCAATCTTTCTATAGCTACTTGTGTTTTTTGAATTTGGTGTTCTGTACTGCTTATCCAAGACAGGCCAGTGCTAACAGACTCAGAGGATTCTGTGCCCAGACACAGATGTGGTTTCAGCCTCAAGTTTGTGAAGGAGAAAAGGGTTATCAGAATCAGTTAGCTTAAGTAACCTAACAATAAAGTTGTTTTCTCTACAAATTTGTTTTTGAGATATCTGTTGGTCAGCTGTTCCAATTCTGAATTAAATATGTCTTTCTGAGAAATTCAAAATTTCAGTGAAACCCCAGACATGCTTCTGGTCCTGGAACACTCAGTATGGTTTGTGCTTCAGCATGTTGATTCTGAATTTCTGCTGTATTGCAAAGTTATACTGAATGAATACTAAATGCATTATAAAAGCTTCATTTCCCAAACCTTTTTTTCCACTCTGCAGAATTTCTGGTACGTTCTTATGGCAATTTTCCTACAAAAAGCACTGGCATAACTCTTTCATGGACTATTTCATGCCCCCCTCACTTGATGCCATTTGAGCATTT
This sequence comes from Promerops cafer, assembly GCA_013398275.1. Classification (NCBI taxonomy): domain Eukaryota; kingdom Metazoa; phylum Chordata; class Aves; order Passeriformes; family Nectariniidae; genus Promerops; species Promerops cafer. Next base: position 800,114 of record VZSE01007467.1, read on the forward strand.
AGCACTGCACCCTACAATTAGAAATTACATACACATACTTCTTAGTCTCATTTTTAAACAAGGTATCTTTATGTAAAGCCATAGTACAGTTCATAGCAGGAAAACAGAAGCCAGTAGTCAGAAAACATTTATACTCTGAAGCCTGTGGGGCCTTTAGGACCATATAACATATTTCTGTTCTCCAAATAAACAGCCATTTACCTCTGAAATATTCTGATGTTGCAAAGTTTACCATGATCTGCACCAGAAATAGCAACTACGTGTGAGGCAAAAAATAAAGATGAAACATAGTTTGCAGAAGAAAATGTATATAACTGTTACCTGAAATCCACTGCTGAGCTGTGCATTTGCCATCAGTTTATAGGCAGTTTCTGGGCTGGAGACTGATTTTGGTGCAGCATAAGCAGGTTATGCAGAGTAAATTCTACAGTTATTTATATTAATTTAAACCAATGTTGTTCAGTGGAAAAACAGTGGTTTTACCACAGCAGAGTATCTCATGCCAAGTATTTGTAAGTCAACAGTTACAGTATGCTGCTTTATTTTTCTTCCTGTACTTTTTCCTCATTTATACAGAAGGAACTTTTAAATGCTTGAGCAGGCATGGAGGATAAAGTACTGAAATCAACCGGTCTTTTGACAGTGCCAGGATTTAAATGATGGCCTTCATGGGAGCATGCCACAAGGAAGATCTGTTTCTTGGATGCATCCCAAAAGCTCCCCAGATATCTGATGTCATGCAACTACCCCTATGAACTCCCAGCAGAAAATGCAACATTCAGCAGAAAAACAGTTTGCTCTCTTCCCTGGTTCTCTGCACCCCAAGTTTCTGGTATTCATGAGAAATTCTCTTCTGTCTTCCTTCAGTTTTATTTCCCTCTGAACTTCCAGCTATTGCCAGAAATTACTTTACAAAGTAATACACTGACTGACTTTTATGTTGTTACTTCAGCCTTTGCTGTGGTGTTCCTTCTGCTGTTTATTGTGATGAAAATTTCAGACCCTTCAACTCCAGTCTTGATAGATAAAGGTAATTGTTACTTTCAGTGCATGTCTTTCAGAAAAAAAAAAACCCTGATTTTCATTTACACATGGTTTCATGGACAGTTTAAGGGTATTCATATTAGATTATCTCATTGCAGTCTTAAGACTACTTTTAGGTGTGATTTTGGAATGAATAATGGCTACTTTTTCACAGTCTTGTTCTGTCAGTGTGAGCCTTCATCTTTTCCACCCTTTGATGCTTCTCAGTTAAAATTAGAATTCTGTTGCTTTGTAATCCTGACCCATAACAGGTATTGCCTTGTATCAGGCTGTTGTGTATCTTTCATCAAGTTCCAGTTTTTACCAAACCTATGCCCACTGAGTCACTAAGATTGCAGATCCCAAATTGCAGACTTCCTTCGAAAGTAGACACTCCCAGTCTGCTTTCCATTGGGGTGAGACTATTCAGATATAAAATTTAAATTAAACCTGGATAATGTGTGCCCGATTGAAAACAGCAGTGGCAGACAGTCAGCAGCTGCAGCAGAGAGCAGCATACACCTCTTAGTCTCTAAATGTGCAAAGAGACAAAATATTTACTAAGGCTAGGGGTTTTTTTTTACCCTCTGTGGCACTGCTGGAAGCATAACCATGCTGATGAACCTATAGCTGGGTGATTTACAGGGCAGTACTTCCATGAGGAGACATCAAAAGGGGAGTCCACTACATCCCAAGTACCAGCCAAATCAGCTGACTGTCAGTAACACCAGCCTGGGTGGAAATGGATGGAGACAATGTACTATGATGGGCAAAGAACGGGAATCCAAACAAAACATTGGGTGAAATAAGAGCATCCTGGGAATGGAATTGTTTCAAGGAGCCCCTGTTGGCTAACAGAGACCAAGGAGAAATACCAAACAGCCTCAGCTGAATAAGCTTTAAACGTTTTATAGAAAGCTGAAGCACAGTACCATAGCCTAATCCAACCTATTTATAAGACTGTTTTGAGAACTTAATTACAAATTAAAAATGTTTCCAAGCAATTGGAGTGCTTCTGTTACAATAGCTTGTCTAGCCTGGCTTCTCAACAGAAAGTTGCCTGGAAAGAGAAGCTGCCTAGACACTGCAAATATTTCTCATCTTGAGGTGTCTGTGTTTGTGATCTCGAATGACTCCAGAACTTACTTTAAATCAATTCAGTAAGTGAAGGCTTCAGTTATTACTCTGCTGTCTCTGGTCAGTTTTTTGTTGGTTGTGTGACTGGTTGGTTTATTTCTTGCTTTTGTCTCTTGGTGTTAGTCTTATGACCATCTGCACTTTAATGAAAAGTGCTTCAGTAGGCTCTGAAGTCAATAAGCAGGCACCCTGATATCACAGGTTATCACGAAGTATTAAAGGCCACAGGGGAGTGACAGCTTGCACTCAGCAGCTATGTGTCTTACATCAAAGAGCCTGGCTATGTAGTTAAGTCCATCAGTGAGCTCCCAGGAGCCCACCAGACACATGGGAATAGGTGCCTCCCTGAATCCTCTCAAGGAACAGTCAGCAAAGAAGAGAGCAGCTTGTGGAGCTCAGTACACTTGAAATTGGGATGAGCAGCTGGTCTCTACAGCAGCTATTTCCTTCACATGTGCCCAGAGACAGAAAAGCTTGTGATTACAGAATGAAGCTGATGTGAGAGACTGCATTTGAATTATAGGTGTCTAAAATGATGGCAGCATAAGAAATGATAGACCTAAAGGCCCCTGAGCCCCGTAAGTCTTTAATCTACAATGCCTAGAATATTAGTGAAAAAAGCAGATACATCTCAAGTGTCTGTCTTATTTTCCCAACTCAATTAACTGTAAGCACCATAGTTATTTACAACATGCAGAAAGTGTCAAGATGACAGCTAAAGTACTTAGTTACTTTATAGAGGCAATATAAATATTGTTGTGTGCAAATCTCCCACAAACAGCAGCAGGAGTTTTAGCTCTGGATTTGGTATAATCTTTGCTAGGTGCTGCTTTTTTCCATGAAAGAGGAAAAATGATGTGAAAGGAGTTGGTAACTTTACAGACCCTTTCTTTTTGTGAGCTCACCTTGATTTAACAACTCAAAAATGGTAAAGACTTATTTCTAAGAGTTACATGCACAGTTCAACTGTGCCTTAATTCTGCTACTAGATTCACCAAAAATACTGTTTCATGAAAAAGAAACACTTCTTACCAAGTCAGCCCCATAGGATGCACTGTAATGGGGTTTTCCTTGAACACATCAGACATTTTGTTTAAGAACAAATTTTGTGTTTAATTTTCCCATCTTACCCTATCAGGGTCTATTGTTTTACACTTTATACTTGATCCTGCATCTTTTTCCCATCCAAGTTCTTTATCAATGACAAACTATGAGAAGCAACTTTGAGAAGTCCCTCTGTCCCAAGCCCTGTGTTTGAGCTGCTGTACAGATCAGGCTGTTAGCAAAGCAGTCATGTGCAAGGGGAAGAAGAGCAGAGCTGAGTAACGCCAGCTTTCGGGGGTTTTCTTTATTAAGAGAGGTGTACGTGTATCCCTCCCTCCTCGCGGGGGCGATGCGGGGGGCGGTGCTCGGGGGGCCCCGTGGCCGGTGCCCGGGGCGGGGGCCGCCCTGCCCGGCCCGGCCCGNAGCGGAGCCGAGGGCGGCAGCGGCGGCACCGGGGAGACCCATGCGGCACGGGCGGCCCTAGGCTGCCCGTCGGCCGCAGCATGCCGGTCCCTCTGCGCCTGGTGTGGCTGTTCTGGCTCTGCAGCCTCTGCCGCGGGTACTTCGAGGGGCCGCTGTACCCCGAGATGTCCAACGGGAGCCTGCACCACTACTTCGTCCCCGATGGGGACTACGAGGAGAACGACGACCCCGAGCGGTGCCAGCTGCTGTTCCGGGTGAGCGAGCAGCGGCGGTGCGGCGCGGCGGCGGCGGCGGGCGGCGGGCTCAGCCTGCGAGAGGAGCTGACGGTGCTGGGGAGGCAGGTGGAGGACGCGGGCCGGGTGCTGGAAGGCATCGGCAGGAGCATCTCCTACGACCTGGACGGGGAGGAGAGCTACGGCGCCTACCTGCGCCGCGAGTCCGCCCAGATCAGCGACGCCTACTCCAGCTCGGACCGCTCGCTGAGCGAGCTGGAGGGCAAATTCCGTCAGGGGCAGGAGCAGGGCGGCCGGGAGGAGTCCCGTCTGGGCGACAGCTTCCTGGGGCTGCTGCTGCACGCCCGCGCCCTGCTCCGCGAGACCCGCCACGTCTCCAGCGGGCTGCGCGACAAGTACGACCTGCTGGCCCTCACCGTCCGCAGCCACGGCGCTCGCCTCAGCCGCCTCAAGAATGACTATCTCCGCGCCTGAGACGGGACCCTGCCCGGCCGCAGCCCCCGCCCCAGCTTCGAGAGAGACCCCCGGCCCTACCGCCGGTCCCCCGGAAGGCACAGCCCTGGCGTCTGCCTGGAAGGAGCACCTCCTTGGACAAACCCTAGAATTATTAAGGTCGGAAAAGACCTCCGAGATCATCAAGTCCAACCTTTGACTAAATACCACCACGCCCACTAAAGCATATTGAGAAGTGCCACATTTACGCGTTTTTGAACACTTCCAGGGATAGTGAAACTCAGCCAAAATACATTCTTCTTCATGGAAAAACCTTATTTATTTTACCTTCTAAACAAATAGCACAATTCTATAAACCAGGAGGTTCGAGGTATGTTTAAGTTAATACCCCGTATTCAAAAATATACCCTCTATTGTATCATTCATCTTTGGTTGCAAAGTGAAGTAAGCTTTCTCATCTCTGATTCCCTGTTGTTTGTTTTTGTATCACCCGTTCTGCTGTGGCTCACCTGCCCTAAGTGTAGTTGAAGTGAGGTGCTGGCCAGCTCCTTCCTGTGTAGCAAATAAATTGCTTTTGTTGTTAGTCCGTCAGGGTGAAACCTCTGGCCCTCTGTTAACTTCCCTTCTAATGATATGTATAATATGCTCCTTTAATGTTGTTCCACTACATAAAGCTGTGATTTTCATTTGCGTTTGGAAAGGTGGGAACTATTCTGGCAGGATTTGTACTTCCAGGCTTGCTTATCTGTGACTCTAAGCTATCATAACCCTAAGAAGCGGCCAAAAAGGCTTATGTCAGATCCTGAGAATGCTGGTGGAGATTTTTATAGCAAAAAGAATGAGCCCTAGTGCTGATTAGAGATTTGGATCCCAGATTTGAGTATGTTTCTAAAGCAGAAAAGGTTTTGTCTGGGCAAGCACATTGACTTTTCTTGTTGGTGACTTTGTACTTTTGCTAGCTAATTTATTATTTTGCTAGCTAAGTTATTAATAACTTTGTGGTCCTAGACAATAGCAAAAGTGCCTGGTGGGAAGGAAGGTGGGGAATACTTGGGTTTTTAGACTCATTGCTATTTAACTGACAATTTAGGGTAATGTGGCTATTAGGTTACAGATACTGCAGGCAGAGTACCTGTTTGGATGAAAAGAGTTTATATGTTGTTGTAATAAATATTTTAAAACAATGTTAAAGTACATTTTTGTTATTAGTTTCCGAGATGCTCTGGATTTTAAAACATTCTGTTGAAATGTGTCTTTTCAGCAAAAACTTGAAAGTTTGTAGCCCCTGCCAAGTGAAATAACTTGCTTTTTAGTAAAAACAAATAAAGATTTACAGACTCATGAGGTAATCAAGTTTCATTAAAAGCAACAATACAAAAGGGCTTGTGGGGCAGACATTTTTGGGTTTTTAAGCCTTTTTAAGTGCTCATGGAAGAGAAGCTGATGTATTTTTGAGGTCTGTTCTTGTTAACCCCTGCTCCCATTTAGTTCTACTTCAGTCTGCAAACCATTCAGTTGGTAAGTTACTCAGCAGTGCAGTGGGTCAACATAAGTCCAACATAACTCTTGGACTAGAGTGCTGAAGGCACCAGCAAAGTCTCATGAGGGCAGGTGCTTACAGAACCAGGCAGCTCATTTTGCTGAAGGCAGTGAAGTGTGGCCTACTAGCACAGTACTTTAGATGTCATTTTGCATTTTTAAATCCTCAGTATCTTTAAAGATTTGCTGAAAAAGAAAAAAAGGAAACATTTTATTGGTTGACTCTAGTGGAACCACTCAGTGTTATTTTTCTGTTCTCAAGTCAGAAAGTATATGACAAGTTCTAGCTCTTAAAAATTAATTTATTTGTGATATTTTCCTTGCCACTAGGGATGGATGGCACAACAGAAGACAGCTGAGTCACTGAGTCTTGTGTGCTCACCATCTTAGCAAAACATAATAGCATTTCTGGGCTGGACCAAGTTCCAGAAGTGCCTGAGACCAGTCTCCCTCGAAGATGTCATGCAGTTCCATTTGTGCCCAGAGGCTTCTTAAAGAAAGTTTTATTCTCTGTTTACCCACTTTGAGCCATTTGTTGCAACATGAATTGTAAACATCAGTAAATAAACAAAAATGGCATGATGGTGCTATTTTTTTAGGTATGAGAGCAGTATTCAAATCCTAGTAAAAAAACAGTAGTAGTAGTGTAAAACACATCTTCTTAAATATGCTTTAAGCAGCTTGACTTTTCTATTTGCAGTAGCAAATGTTTGGTCAAGCTGAAACTATTCCAGTGTATGCAACATAAAAAAAGAGTAAATGTTTGCAGAGTGCTTACTTTTCAAAGCAAGAGATGTGTGGGCATTTACAGTGTAACTCATTCCACTCAATGCCCTGTAAATCATCATCTAATGAAAAGAGACTGTGATGCTTTACAGTCCACACCAATGTTTCATATGATAAATATGAATTCTTGACACTTCTTTATGTTTCAGTAAAATATAAACACTTTTATTTTTGAAATATGGCAGAATTCTGATTTTGTTTCAGTAGCATGGATTTTGGAAGGCTTTAAATGGTCCTTTCTGGGAGAAAATGAAGATATCTGAGTCTGGTCTATGTATAAGTTCCTGCATTTAATAAAAATGGTCAATCTTATGTGGATTTGATGAAGCCAACACAAAAATCTTCTAGGACATTTAAATCTACTAGAGTTTGATTTACATAATTTTGGCTGACCTAAGCAAATGTATATGTTAAATATACAATTTTTGAGTCAGAGTTGATACATTAAATGGTCTTTATAGAGCTGCCTGCAAGAACTGAGTGCTTAGTGATATTCAGCACTTTAAAGTTTTAAATTCAATTTCTTTCTTTAAAAACTATGAAAACTATATTGCAATACTCTTTGCAATCTTATAAATGTCCTGCTTTTGCTTTTCATCTGATAAAATTTATTTGTTTCAAAGCTATGAAGATCCCTGGATCTGGATCTTGATACAAGCTTTTTTAAATAGTAAAGGCCCTTTTATCATTGAAAATTTGGTAATTATTTTTAAGGAGAGAGCTTTAAAAGGATGATTGTAGCAACAGTTATCCCCATTATGTCCTTCTGTTACGTTAAAATATTGCATTGGTACTAGACTATTTTTCAGAATGCAGAAGTTCGAGCTAAAACTGAGCTGACAGTGGGGTTTTTTTGTAGTTTTCTGACAATTTTCAAAACGTATTATTTCTGAATTTATTAAAGAGTTGGTGGTACTGAAGAGCAAAAGACTGTTTTCTGGAAAAAAAAAAATGCTGCAGCTGGAACAGTCATAGAGAGCTTACTTAATACTTAAGTTTTTCATCAAGAGGAACAGGTTGCCCAGAGAAGTTGTGGATGCTCCACCCTTGAAAGTTTTCAAGGCTGGGCTAGATGGAGCTCTGAGCAACCTGGTCCAGTGGAGGGAGTCTCTGCCCATGGCAGGTGGATTGGAATGAGATGATCTCTAAGGTCCCTTCCAACTCAAAGCATTCCATGATTAGAGTCAAGGCAAGGCGCTAAGGGACTCACCTCCACTTCTCTCCAGGTAGCTCTTTTGAAGGCAGTGCTCTGATGTGGACATTCTCACATCCACTGATACACACAGAACAGAAGCTCAGAGCATGCACAAAACCAGGAACAAAAGCTAGATAAAGAAAAGTGTACTTGCCTTGTGCCAAGTTAATGGCTAGGATTTCAGAGGGGAGTGTGCAAACTGTTCAAAACTGCAATTTCCAGTTTCACAGGTTGACTTACCCAGGACCATCCTCACAAAGAGAAGTCAAGTGAAGCTTTCAAAAACTTGGTGAGCCTTTAAAAAGCCTTACGTGTGCTAAGCTGGGGTGTATGGATTGTCTGAAGCTAAATTGTTGCTCCTATAGGTTGTCGTGTACTCGGATGCAGTTTGGCAAGACATAAACCTCACAAGCAAAAAATATACCTGGCTTAGTCACTAGAAACAACCTAGTGAGCTACAGAACTCTGGTTACAATCTTGTCTAGGAAATGTGTATTTTGTGGAGAAATTCTATTGGGTCTGTCTGTTACTGTTGGTGTGGCTGTTTATTTAGATGGTCTTCATGTTGCTTTACCATTTTCTTGCTCATGCTTCTTAAATATCAATTTTGTGATTATTAAAGAAGTTTTCAGCTAACACTGTTTTGTGTCAAGTGCATTTCACAGCCATTATTCTTGAAGTAAGCCTGTGGATTCAAAGTCTGTAATTTTTCTGTCTTTTAAAATTTATTTTTACTTGCAGTTCATTGGGGAAATAGTTTTTTTATTACCTAGATTTTTTTTTGGTGAGCCATTAGCAAAACATTGTTCAGTTGGGGGGTCTGTATTTCATTCCTATGATATGTGAAACTGGCAAAAAATCCTGACTGTGCTACATGCCTCTTTAAAAAGCTGTTATTAGAACATATGTGTAAAAAAAAGACTAAAACTGCTTATTTTATTTTCTTCATTGAGTTGTCATCCTGCCTCCAAGATCAATTTATAACTGGAAAAGGCAGAATTTAATGACTACCTCTGTAACAAGGAAAACATATGGTCTCCATAACCATTACATTTTTAATGATGTGGCTTGGACAGAGTCATTCATGTCTGTGTAGAGTCATTCCTCCTTGAAAACTGCCTTACCTTGGGGAGGTACTGCTGGCAGTCTCCAACATGCCATTAACATTCTTTCATAAGAAAAGACAATGCCAAGAGTATCATATTTTCTCAGATGACAACCTTCCTTAGACTGTGTACACCCCTTCTAAGTGCTTAGAAACTTTCTGTGTAGTAGCCATTGGTCATGTCTAAACTTTCTTGGGGAGGGGAGGAGGAGGAAAGTCAATAGAGAAGGCTGGTTTAGGGAAAAGATTCATTATCCAATGAAGTGGATAATGTGAATATTATGAAAAGCATGATGACCAAAAATCCTATGTACTTGCATAATATTTTCCACACATTTTCCACACTGTAATTTTTTCCCTGTGACAGGAGTTACCAACATAGAGTAGTTTCAGTGTTATAATAGAGATTTACTATTAGTAATAATAATAGTTTGGTATTATGTATTTGGTATATAGTGTAAATACTATTATTTATACTAAAAATTTGGACACACTCCAAACTGCAAAATGTTTTTTTCTGTCTACTTGTTATATCTTCTGAAAAATATTATGACTATGATTTTCAGTTTAGTGTTAGGTTTTAATCCACGAAAATTAATTCAGTGGACTTTTAGTTTTAGTTTCTCCGCTGAATTTATCTAAGACCTTGTTATGCCTTTTTTGGGGTAATGATAAAGAATTATTTCCTCTACACTTTCTGTGTGGACAGCTTCTTGGTTAATGAAGAGCAGTCAATTTTTCTTAGTAGCAGGCTTTATCCTTTTTTAATTAATATGATTTTGTTTCTAATTTAATGTAATTCATCTGAGATTTGTATTAAAGTAATGCACTTTTTATTCGGGATTCAAACAGAGGTACAACAAAAACGCAAGCTAATTCATAATTCATAACTGGATCCGCATATAAATTAGGATGCTATTGGATTTGTGACTTTAAATAATATCTCACATACTCTCTAATTTCAGAAGAGTAACCCTAGGAAAAAAGAGTGAATGAACAAGAGGTAAACCTCACTCAGATTTTTTTTCCTTATAAGAGTGCAGAGGAATTAATCTGACCACGTACATCAGGAATGAACTGAAGTTCACCGTGTGCTCATTTACCCTAGAAGCTAATTTGCAGCCAGGTCTAGTTTTCATTTCTAACACTTATATTTCTTTGCCAATTCGGTTTTTCAAAAAGTCAGGCATCCCCTTGTGCTACTTATATATTGATTTATAGCTCCTATCCAAATCACTTTTCCATTGTATCTGATTCCACAACCATACGCAGGCTGCATGGTATTTATTTACTTGCACATCTCACTGACTTTAACAGTAATTCCTCTGCATTTCCAAGCTGCATTTCAGTCTGCCCCACTGCCCATACATCTCAGGCCTGCTCTACGTCGCTGGTGTGCAGAGGTCCAGCTCACAGACCCAGGAAAACATTGTTATTGTTGGTTTTGTCACTGGGAATACTGGTCTAGGTCATAGTCTTTTACTGTCATGTCAGGGTAGCAAGCAGAGTTTGCTTCCTAAGATGTTTGCTCTTTGTATGTTACCCTGTGGCTTTAAATTTTGCAGTGCCCTTTGCCCACTAATTGCTGCCAAACTGGTATTTCTGTGGCAGTAACCTTCTGCAAAGACTAGTAGTCATATGGAGACCTTTGGCATAACCCCCAGGTACATCCCCATAAGAATGATAGGGACAGTGTCCAAAGCCCAGAGAGAATCAGTGAACTGATCTTGCACTACAGGATTAAGCAAAATGGTGTTGTGACATAAATATACTGTAGGTCAAGATCTTCATTATATATTCTGATATGCCTCTTTTAAAATTCTTTCTTTTACAGAAACACAACAAATACAAGCACAGCACTAATGGTTTAGATTTTGCTGTTATGTCATCTTAAATGAAATTTGGTTTTACTTCCACTAGGATAGGATCCTTTTCCATTGTATATTGTATAGCACTCTTTGTAAAAATAGAGCCCCAGCCTTACAAACACTTTGGAGGGCTTCTATTACTGAATGAGACTTCTTCCACCCTTATGCTTATAATACTTCAGTATGATCCCCTTTTGACTGGGGAAAAAGAAATCTCTATTCTTGGTATATGTACAACTTTTCTTCCTAAGGTCCAAACTAAATTACTTTTGGTTCTTTTTTTCCAGCTTGACCAGGATTTATGTGTATGCTTATATATGTAGCTTATGTTAATACCAGATTTCACTCATTAAAAGCCTATAATTGTATTATTTAGACACTTGAAACAAATTGATTCATTTATTCTGCATCTAATAAAAACAAATTAGAAATGCATACAATATAAAATATTTTCTTTCACCCAGTATGTATTTAATGTACATAGTACCCAGTATGTACTTAATGTACTTCTAAAAGAAAAAAGAAGCAAAAATAATTGAGAAACCTAGTAGTAAGATACTATGTTGCAAAGTCAACAGCATAAGAGTCAACAAGGTGGAATGTGTATTCTCAAGCAATAATCTACATTCAGATGTTCATCCTGCTCTTTTGTAGGAGTTACTACTTGCAGACTAATGACTGAGACAAGGAATAAGGTATGTACTTCATATAAAATACCTGCAGGTAAATAATTCTCCTTATTGTCTTTAGATAAAGACAAGAAAAAGTTACAAAACCTCTGAAAAAAAAATAAAGCCCTTTGTAAACAGTATTTATGAAAGGAACCTGATTATCTGCCAGACATCCCATCTATCAAACCTTGAAAATAATTTAGAATTTTCAAGCTCCTGGTTTCAAATAATGTATTTAAATGGGGAGCTGGGAGGTATGTATTAGTTCTTACAAAAATTAATAAACCAGAAGACAGCCATGACAACCAAAAATTTATGTATTCCACAAAGAAAACAGAAAAAGAAACAAGGCAAGAATGAGAAAGCAAGCTGAAAAAATGGATTTGGGACCTAATTTGGAAGCAATTAATTCCTACCACTCTTTCCCTTAAAAGAAAGTAATGCATCCATCTCCATACATTACTAGCACTGCCTTGGCATGTGAGGGTTGTTTTTTATTGAAGATATTAAATTATAATTACCAACACAAATACTTCATTTCCTATTAGTTGCAGACTCAGTCTTTTTAACTGCCAAAATGTTTCTAAAGAGTCATTGAATATTTTCACTTTTGCATGTATTTGTTCCCATCCAACTAGCCAATTTTCCATCTCTGGGAATGCTGTACTGTCTTTGAAAGATGCTGATTAGGCAACATTTCTGTTAAGGTTTTCCCTTTCTTGGTTACACCGAAGCACCAGATTTTGGGATGCTTTGCAGACCACAATATGGCCCCTGAGTGTCTCATGGAGCAGGTGCCTCTTGCACAGCTGGGAAAAGCTTTTCATCTGGAGACAAGAAAAGGTTTTCCTTTTCCATTTTCCTCTTCTTTCATGGCAGCTATGCCACCAGTTCATGCATACTGAAGAAGGTGGGGACTGTAGTGCAATAAAAGCTAAAAACTTGAAGACCAGCATGGGCCGTTCCAGCTGAAAACTGGTGGGTGCAATGTTCTGCCTTTGCCCTCAACTACACAAGTCATATTTCTCTCTGTTAGAACCTCCCTCCCTTCAACCACAAGAAACACACTGATCAAATAAATCTCATTAATATATTTGCCAGTCAGAAGATATCAATTAGGGTATATTAAATGTTGTTTTAAAATTTGTTCCCAAGAAGTTCACTTGCCTTAAGCTCACTGCTCAGAAGACTCGTTTGGCAGTGAAATCATCTCATAGAGTCATAGAATCATTTGGATTGGAAAAGATCTTTACCATCATTGAGTCAACTGTTAACCCAGCACTGCCCAGTCCACCCCTAAGCTGTCTCCCTAAGCCAGATCTATATATGGCTTTTAAATATCTCCAGGGATGGTGATTCTACTACTACTCTAAGCAGCCCGTTCCAATGCTTGACTACACTTTTGGTGAAAAAAAATTTCATAATATGCAATCTAAACCTCCCCTAGCAGAATTTGAGGCCATTTTCTCTTGTCCTGTTGCTTATTACACGGGAGATGAGACTGACCCCCAGCTGACTGCAATCTCTTTCAGGTGGTTGCAGAGAGTGATACCGTCCCTCCCAAGCTCTCCAGGCTGAGCCCCCCCAGCTCCCTCCCTGGTTGTCACCAGCCTTGCCCTCCAGACCCTTCACTAGCTCCATTCCCTTCTCTGGACATGCTTGAGCACCTCAATGTCTTTCTTATTGCGAGGGACCCCAAACTAAACACAGGATTTGAGGNTACTACTACTCTAAGCAGCCCGTTCCAATGCTTGACTACACTTTTGGTGAAAAAAAATTTCATAATATGCAATCTAAACCTCCCCTAGCAGAATTTGAGGCCATTTTCTCTTGTCCTGTTGCTTATTACACGGGAGATGAGACTGACCCCCAGCTGACTGCAATCTCTTTCAGGTGGTTGCAGAGAGTGATACCGTCCCTCCCAAGCTCTCCAGGCTGAGCCCCCCCAGCTCCCTCCCTGGTTGTCACCAGCCTTGCCCTCCAGACCCTTCACTAGCTCCATTCCCTTCTCTGGACATGCTTGAGCACCTCAATGTCTTTCTTATTGCGAGGGACCCCAAACTAAACACAGGATTTGAGGTGTGGCCTCACCAGTGCAAAGTCTGGGGGGATGATCACTGCCCTGGTCCTGCTGCTCTAATACCAATCTGCCCCCTTAATTTGGAGGGTGCAGAAAAAAAGTGGCTCCACCTGAAGAAGCAAGGATTTTTTTGTGCCACAGCACAGGTTGTGTTTGACCATAGTCCTATTCAATCTTGTTCATAAAAGGCCATCTCTTTTTGGCGATGTTTACTGTAGATTACATCTGGCATTTAAAATTCAGGTTCTTTTTTCCTTTCCACACACCACCACCAGCACTCCCTCTCCGTCCCGGGAGCCTGAAGTGGTTGGGAAACATTTGTTACACACGGGAGAAGCCACCACGGGAAATGAGCACTTTTTCACCCTTCATGCCCAAATCCAGGCCTAATGCCTTCTAAAATCCACCTGTAACCGCGAAGTCAGTGTGCTGATAACAAAGCCCTACTCTCCGGTGTGTTCCTCAGGTGATAAACAATGCACAGAAGAGTGCCCTTATCTCAAAAAGGGGTCAAATTGCCAGGGGAGCCCCGCGCGCGTACGGGCTCCGCTCCCCGGCCTTGGGCGGGCCTGGGCCGGCCGAGCCGGGCCCCGCCCCGCNNNNGAGCGGAGCCAGGCCCCAGGCCGGGAGAGCGGCGCCGCGGGCAGGGCTGCGCTGTGCTGTGCTGTCGGCCGCGGCGTCTCGCCCGGTCCCACCCGTGAAGGAGGGGGTCGCGCACGCTCCGCTGGAAGCAGGTCTGTCTGCAGCCGCTACCTGTGCAAATTATCTCCCTCGTCGTCTCTTATTACGCTCAGTGAGGAGGTGGAAGGCTGGAACGGGACCGCAGGCAGGAGGCTTCGGCCTGGCTCCTGAGCAGGAACCCTTCAGGCAGTGTCTCCACTGGCCCTTCACACACAGTGCTGTGCAGCCATGAGGGAGTGTGGGTACACAGGGCTTTCTGCCTGTACGGTGCATATTTGCTGCTTTGCTTGTGAGGTAACAGCATCAGACAAGTGTTTTCCTGCAGACACTGGCACGCTGGAATACAAGGTAATGTAATCTAGCCTTGCAACCAAAGGCACTAGACGTGCTGTATTTAGACAAGGGTGATACCAGGGGTGATTTCAGCTAGAAAACAAACTTTCTAACACAGTTTGGAGCATTAGAAAGCAGGCTCTCTTTGTTCTGAGTGTGCTGAACACGCTCAGAGGATATCTCCCTAATCAAGTATGTCATGAAACTTTACAAGTTATTTATTCCATCATGATCATATGTATTCATTACAATGTACTTCCTAGCTAATACACAAACACCACATTGCCTAGAACTAATTTGCATGCATCCACCTCTTACTGGGAGCCCTTTTGTGGTCCTAGAGGGTCGTCTAAGGGGTTTCTGGTGGTCATATTCACTGCGTGCCCCCAGTGTTGCAAGTGACCTCACCTTGATCTTCTCTTAATGCACGCTTTGTTGCTTCTTGTTACATGGCTTCGCCACAAAAGCCACTATGTTCCTCACTGTCTGCTTATGTACTGGTTCCAGCTACCTTTAACATCCTTTGTGTGTACTTTTACATTTTTGTATCTATTTTGCTAGTTAGTCTTTAAGCTCTATTTAGCAACTTTAAGGGGAACAGAAGACGTCTATTGTCTGTCAAGTTGTCAAGTTCCCCCTTTTCTTGAGACTATGCCTCTTTTAGGCAAGTTTCAATGCTTCATTTTCCAGCACAAAGTGCTACAACAGCTATAACATTGTTTGTAGCAAATATTTTTAGTCACTCTGAACTGAGTTTTCATTTTAACAGTGACGCTGTGATATGATTAACTCAAGGAAAATAACAAATAGCCTTTTTATTGTTATGGGATTTCTCTTGGCAGGTGAGTAACCCAAAGAATTGCTTTACAGTGAAGACAGAAACAGAAGTCTAATGCAAACACTATAGTGTATTTAAATAGTAAATGCTTCACTTTACCACAAGGGAAATCTTTTTTGCTATAATAATTTTCACACTTCCTCTTGCATAACCAGCAAACTGAATAATACTGAAATTGAGTGCCCAATTCTCTCCTAATTAACAGTAGTGGTAGGCAGTTACAAGTTCATTGACTTCAATCAGTAGACATAAATGAAAGAGCTGAATATGTTTGGGGCAGTGAACCAAGTAGATTCACATATTTAAAAAGCCACATATAATGATTTTTATTAATATTGCAAAGCATCAAGTGGAATAATTTCCTCTCCTGAAGATATAGAATGCTCCTGTTGCAGCCTGTGAGGATTGGTTGCATCTGTTTGTTTTAGGTTAACCTTTTGTTCCAAAGCATTTACAAAACGTGCTGTCCCGGATTTAGAAGAGATTCTTATTGTGTTGCATTCCACTGTGGGGAACTGCGCAGGGTTGTTTTAAAACAGATGGTCTAGGATGAAATTAACTCAAATGAGAACACATTGTATCTGAGAACCATTTATTGGTAATGAAAAAGTTTCCCTACTAAAGAGGACTAGAAAAGACAGAAAAGGAGGAAGGAAATGGAGAAGGATGGGTTGGGAGAGAGAGGGGAGACAGAGAGAAAAAGAGGGCGTTACCACCAGAGGGTCAGGGAGTGCTGTCGATATCCAAGCGGCAGAGGATGGGTGTGCTCGACGTGCCAGGGAGCCTGCACGGCTCTCGGGGAGGCGCGGCTCCGCAGGCACAGCTCCCGCGGCGACGGGCGGCCGGACACGAGGTGAGCGGGGATGGGTCAGGAGGTGCGGGACCCCAGACGGGATGGCAGCGGGGATCGCGGCAACGGGGTGGATCGGAGTGATGCCCGAAAGACAGGCTGGAAATAAATCCCCATAGACCGATGTCTGTAGAGCAGGTATTTGTTTATTGCAGCGCTGGTGGTGAGGGGGATATCTTCAATTACTCACTCACCTTTGTCAGGTGCTGTGGTATATTTATAGTACTATTGCTTAGTGTTACTGTGTCACTATAACATCATCACATACCTGCCAGAACTAATTTACATTGTACGAGCTCATGGTTATTATATAGTTCTTTTGCACTGTGCTTGTGCCTCCCCAGTTCGGGGGTCATCGGGGGGTCTTTGATGAAGGCTTCCAAAATCTTCTTCACATCTGAACGTCTGAACTTTGTCTTCAGAGCATGCACAGTTACGGTGTTCCTTGGTCTGTCTGGTCGTAACCAGTCTAAATTCTTTGTTTTGTGGCTAATTTGCTTTACATTTGTCAATTTCTCATTAGTACTATACTTATCTATCTCTAAGGCTATCCACCTGGTGAGTTTCTTTCTTCTTTTTTTTTTCTATTCAGCATTAAGCAACTAGCCATTACATTGTATAGAAAGTTATATCATGTCATATAGGTATAAAAGTTATGATTCAGGTTATATAGGTATGAAGAGCTGATTCAGGTTATATTGATATCAGGTTATGTATATTTTTTATATGTGTGTATATATATATATATATCAGGTTATATTGATATCTTATAACTCAAGCTATATAAGCACCTTGTAAGTTTGGCCTAGGTTATACAGGCATCAGGGGGCAGGCAGGGTTGGATTCAGGCAGCTCAGGCAGGAATGTAGGGATGAAGCAGGCAGGGCATCTGTCAGGGACCCAGGGAGGCAGGACAGGCAGGGCAAAGAGGTAGGGCTGGACACAGGCTACACACGAGGCTCGGAGGTCAGCCAGTGTCCTGCCAAGTACCCAGCGAGAGGAAAGGTGCATACGTGAGGATGAGCAAGGGCCAGCGAGGGCAGAAGAGCCAAAAGGCAGGCTGGGGCCAGGCAAAAGGGACAAAAACCAGGCTAGGGCCAGGGCAAGAAGCAGACCTCAGCAGGCTGGAGCCAAAGCAAAAATACAAGACTCAAAAGGCCCCCAGATTCAAAAAGCCCCAACTCAAAAAAGCCCCAGAAAGCCAAGATTCAAAAAGCCCCAGAAGTTGTGATGCCCCCTGGCTCCTTCCAAAGTCCACCTGCTGACAGGAGACCGTTGGCCAAGTGCAGCGTTCCACTGCAGTCCATTGGTGGGGACCTTTTGCCATCTGGTTGGAGAACCTCTCTGGAGGGTCCAGTGCCCTGGGTGTTCTCCTGCTGACTGCCTGTCCCATGTGAGACATGAACTGGTTTCCAGGCGAAGTCTCCCCAAAGACTAGGCTTTCTCCTGTCTTATCTTAGTTGCCTCCTGCCAGTGGCACATGTACAACCCCTCCTCCACATGCCTCTGACAATCAGGGTTGAGACAAATCAAAATGAAATTGGCTCTTCACAGCTTGATGTGCATTTTGTGTGACCAAGTTACCTATTACCAGATGAGCAAATACCAGTCAAGTGATGTTGGTGATAGAAAGACAATAAACACACCTCAGTTTCTTGCCACAAGAAATGTAATTTTCTATTACCACTAGTGTATTTGGAGTCTCTTAGAAGCAAGTGTAGATTTCTTAATTGAATGGTAAAATAGGAGATGTCTGGAAGCCCTTTAAATTTGGCAAGCTTCACACAGGGCTTCACATTTAGTGATGAATCTTCCCTTTGAGACATTCAGAAAGTAAAGGCTTAATATATTTTCCAGTCTCTTGTTTTGACATTTTGACGAGAAATATTTATAGAATGTTCATATACAAAATCCAGGTAGTTATAACCACTGTGCTAAAGATGAAGAAGAGCCTTTGCTTAGGTTAAACACTAAGCATGTGGATAATACTAAAATTATTTGGCAGTCCACTTACATAAGATGAGAAATTTGTGTACAAAGCCAGTGTGTGGACTACTGGATAGAGGAATGTAATGAATGTATGAAATACCTTATGGAGAAACTTTGAAATTAAGTACTTAGGGGTTTAATATGTATATCCAGGCTTTTGTATTTCTCCTGCTTCCCCCATTTAGTAAGCTGGAGGAGTTTCCTGGTGGCCTTAAACTTCTAAAGCAAATTCTGGTTCTCATGGTCTTCTCTTGAGCAGATACCTACAGGACTACCTACTATATTTAGTACACAGAGAAAAGCATCCCTACCCCCAAAGTAACTGGGTAGTTGGTTCTGGGAAGAGTGCTTTGTTCTAGAATTCCTTATACATTGAAAGATAAGTGGAATAATTTGATCCAACCATTTCTGTTCCTGAGGTGCTTAAATGCATGTGGATGTGAGTACCATGCTTTGTGCTGGACAATTCAGCATTGTCAGGCAATGTGACTCATTACAATTAGATAAACTGCTAACCTTGAACAGAGAGCTATCCTGAAATGAGTACAGATGTAGCAAAAGTTTATGGCATATTGAAATTATCTTTTTTTTTAAAACCCTAAAGCATAACACAACTTTTCAGCCATACATAATAAAACTTAGTCCAAGAAATATCAGAAGGTCACTGCAGCCAGTCTTGCAATATAAATATTTTTACAGTTCAAAGGAAAATTGCAGTATGGTAAGAATACACATAAATATATTGACATATGTATATTTATATACACATTTGTATAAAAGAAAATATATTCAGTCTGGATATAGACACAGTTTTGGATAAAAGGTGTTTAAGTCTGTATGCACAAAACTGGCTGTACTGCATTGCAGGTGAGGATTAGAAATTACTGAGTTCCAATGGGACTACTATCCATGAACACAAGAAAGAAAAAAACCCAGTATTCTGCTTTGCTCTATTCAATCAAATGAAATAAAAACAAATGGAGACCCAAGGGTCCTGTGTAGCCTAGTTCTAAACTGTAGCAAAGGAAAAATATTGAAAAACCATCTGATAACTCCAGTAGGCTTTTGTGAGTCAAAATACTGAAGCCCAGGACATTTTTTTTTTTGTGCACAAAGACAGCTGGCAAGACTTTGGTCCTGGTAGCATCAATATTTTGCTCTGTGAGCTTAAGAATAAAAAGGAAATATACTTAATAAATACGCAATCTTTGACGTTGATAAAGTCTATTAAAATACATAGGTAATGACTTATTGATTCAGGGAGCCTCTCCTGAATTTTTCTGAATAAGAAAAGCATTAGACCAGAACTTTTCTAATTCTAGGATCTGGATACACCATCTTTCTGCAGTACAGCATGCAGCTGGCTTTAAATAAAAGAGTATATCTATAGAAAGTGGTCTGGCTGTGAAAGGAGAGAGGAACTCTCACAGAACTCTGCTGCTGTTGCTAAAGTCACGTTTACAAAGCTTTTCCTTGCAGGGAGGTGGACTCTGTGTTTTCTATTCCATGGTACCCACAGCAAGGATTATGGTGTATGTACTTTCATGCTTTGGGTTTTGAACATGGTTAGTAGTAGCTCTGGCTTTTGGTTTGTGGAATTTGTTTCAAGGTGTCTTTTTGTGAGAGACTGAAACGTTATGGCGAAGGGCTTAAACATTGTTATGAACTTCTTCCCCTTTATGGCAAAACTGTGTAACGAAATTGTGACCACCACAGCCCACCCATTCCTGAATATGCTTCCTGAGTGGAACTTTGGATGTGAGTGAGGCTGCTAAGATAAAGGTGACTCGATTGTCCAGTTACCTCAGGTCTAGGAGAAGTAAGCAAGGCTGAGGGAGAAGAACGTATCCATGAGAAAGCCAGACCCAGCATCTGTCCTGAAAATCCACTCTGGCTGGGCTCAGGGTGGGGGAGGCCAGAGCCCACAGACTCATCTGCTGAGGCCAGGTTTGCACACACTCCAACCAAGGGGAGAGGAGGTTTTAGGGCTGTTGCATAATCTCTGGTCAGAGGGAGTAGCAACAAAAGACAGACGAGATGATGGATCAAACTGAAGGGATTTTTTAATAGATGTGTCTGAGTACACCCTAGTTGGAAGGGAAGGGAGAATCATTGTAACACTGTCCTTTTGCTGTACTGACTTCTTCAGTAGTAAGCTGCTCTTCGTGGTGTTTTAGGAGCTCCATGACGGAGTTCCCTCTGACGTCTCCCTCTGACGTTTTCACTACAGAGCCCAAAAGGTGGAGGGCGGTGGCCCAGGCTGTGCTGAGGAGCCGAGTCCCTGGAGGCCGGGTGTGTTGCCTGCTGCCTGTGGACAAGGGGGAGGAGATCCCACTCACTGGGAGCACTCAGCCTTGTCCTCGGCGTGCTCCACGCCGCCCAGCAGCTCAGCATGAGCCCGGGCATACAGAGGGTGGAAGCTGTGGACGAGGGCCATTTCGTCCGCGTGGAGTGGGAGGACGGAAGTGAGAGCAGCTACCCCTGCGTCTGGCTGAGGGACAACTGCCAGTGTCCCCTCTGCTTCCTGCCCTCCGCTGGAGCACGCAGGCTGCTCTTCGAGGACCTGGACGTGAACATCGTGGTGAAGCAGGTTGCTCTGGCAGATAGCAAAAAGGTATTTGAGGCAAACTGTCATTCACCTTCTGGTGAAACTTGTCTAACAATGCTTATTAATCTCAGTTCGAGACAATTCCAAGTTATACTCTAATCACACTTTGTTTATTTGCAAAGCTTTTAGGGAGAATCGCAATTTGGGGAACTCGGATCTTTCCACCTTCATATGAAACTTCACTTTATAGATGTTATGCAGAGGCTGCATAAACCCAGGCTTCAGCTTTTATAATATAATAATGCTTTTTAAAATCCTGCCATATGCTTCTTCATCACTAGTTGTTGAAAATACAGACATTTCTTACATATTTAATTACACTTACACTTTTTCCTCTCTTTATTCTTTAAGTAAATGGCTTGAAAATCTGAAAAACAAACGGCAAAATGATGATGACCTTAATCCATAACAAAAATATCAGCTTATTAGCAAATTTTCAATGTAAAATAACCTTCATCTTGAGTGAACACTCAAACTAAAGTTGAAGCCAATTATCAGAATTGGACTAATGTCTGTATTCCTGTCTACTTATCTACATTACCATTTCTTCCTGAAAAACCAAGGTTATCAAGCAAGGGAAAATAGGAGCTGCCCTCCTTATGAATTTCAATCTTTCCTGATATATAAAAGCCTAGTATATTATTTAGATTTTTTATGTTTTATTTAAATTAGTACATGGCTCCTTTGGCAAACTAATTTCCTTCATTTTATACTTAAAGATGTTTTAAACATATTGAATGTGCAGCAGTCAGCCCTGGGTCAGATGGGCAGCCTGGCTGCAGGGGCAGTTTGCAGAGGCTGGACTCATGTGTGAGTGTCTCAGCCACAGGGTGAGGGTCTCTGATGAGGAATTCTGGGCTCCCAAGTTGATTGTAGACAAAATTAATGCAGTGTAAATTCATTATTTGATTAGACAAATTAGGAATTGTCTGCTTCCACTTATATTCAGAAACTGATGAAAGCACAGCACTAACACTAAAATGATACTGATAGTGCTTTACCATCATGTGAATGAGCAGAGTCATGTGAATTGGGAATTGGTACCTACTCACCCACCATAAAAATTCAGCTGAGGGTCTGTGCTGGACTGAGCTCTTCCAGTTCATGACAAGCAAAGCTATATGCTTTCTTTCCATGTTTTTTTCAGGAACTGAAAAACCCAACACTTCTTAAAAATTTATTTGATAGAGGGAAGACTTCAAAAGTAGGAGATGGATTTCTCTCCTAGCACAAGGTCCTTGTCTGTCTTGTTATTTTTCTTTGCTCATGACCTGCCTGTTTTGCAAGATATTGTCACTCTTCTGAGTTGGGGTGAAGTGCTCTCCCCAGTGATATGTGCCAGTCTTTACAATTCCCTTCTTTCTATTAAGTGTAGCTTAGCTCCCACCATGGAAACAGTCCACACAAATCAGCAAATTAGGTCATAGGTTGAAATGAAAATGGACATTTATAAAAAGTGTCAGAATTTGAATGGTGTCCCGGTTGGGTTTTCATTACTTGTTTCCTGTCATGCTTCAGGGGAAGTTTAACTCTGATGTTATTGATCTAAGTATTACAATTTCTGCTGTTTCTAAGGGTTTTTGTTGTTATGGATGATGTTTTTCAAATATTTTTCTTCTAAATTCACCTTTTCCTTTGTGTTGAAAGATCTCTATTACATGGCCTGATGAACACACCAGTGAATATGAAGCTGAGTGGTTGAAAAAACGATGCTTTTCTGAAGAAGCCAGAGCTGTAATGCGAGCAGATTTATTTTTACCAGGTAGGAATTAAATCCATGTCTGCCATGCTTGGGTCAAATGCAAGGGGCTTGACACTGACAGTCCTGGCTAGAGGTGCCTGTGTGAGGACCAGGCCTACCCAGCTGAAACAGTGGCAACAGGCCTTGGTGCCCAGTGCCAGGCTGTGCATGCATGACAGGGCCCCGTGGTTATCTTTTCCCTCTTCTACCTTCTATACCTGAGAGAAGTACAACTAATTGGGCTGCATTTGCTTTCCTAAAAGCCTTTTCTTTCCAGAAAGTGTTAGTAGGTCTCACAAATGAGCCACAGACCAGCAGTCGTCTGTGACTATGCAGGTGTGTGAGGGATGTTTAAACTACTTAAATTTTTCTGAAAAGAAAGATTATTTGGAATTGCAAGGGAGTTACAACTGAAATATTTTTTCCCCTTTTCATGGCCTTCTTGTTAAAAAGTACCTGTGTAGCATAGCAGTGTCTAGTGCTGAAGTTCAGGTTGTGTTTGCTTTGCTTCCCATGCATATTTTAGTGGTAGACTGTCTTTTGATCACGAAGTATTTTGTACAACTGTCTTTGTAACATTTATCCTGTACAAATCACTTACCCTTTTAAGTGAATAATTATAAACCCACTAGTTTTGGCATGATGCATATCATCAATACTTTGACAGCCTTTCAGACTGAGCATGAAAGTGTGAAAGCTTGCAAGATGCCTGTGATTGCTCTTGACAGTGTTCCTGTGAGATCTGCTGTTGCACAAAGCTGTGCATCTGTATTCAGTGTTAAGACAGTATCTGTTAAAATAGGACATTACTGGTTTAAAACTTAAATGATGAGAAATATCTTCGTTCATTTCAGTGGATGCTATAATAGACTCTTCATAGTTCAGAATGGAACTATTTTCCCCTGGTAATATAAAAGTTTATATCTACTTTAATTCTGGCAACAATGAAGGGTTGTGTTTACTATTTTGAAGGGTTTGGCATGCTTCTAGAGTGAATATGGTGAAGATACAAACCTCATTCAGGGAAACTAGACTTGATTTTTCAGATGGTAAGAACTTTTATTTGTGAAAATGAATATGCTATGAAAGCTAGCAGGATGTTTTGTAGCCTTCAAAGGGATCAACATAAATTGCTTTAATTAATACCCAGACAAAATAATCTATATCTCAGGTTGTGTTCATTGGCAAAGGTACTAATTACTGAGATTTCAATATTTCAGATGTAGTACTACTCTTTTCACCTATTATGAAGTCTTAACTGGCTGTGATTTGCCTTCATATGCATGCATTTGCACAGTGCTTACTCTTAGTATCTAAATACAGTGCATATTTTGGAAGCCAGTTCTCTGCTCTGCAACTGCTCTTCTCCATTGGAGCCATCCAGGTAAAAATATACACCAAAGAACTATTTCATTCTTTGGGCAGTGCTTTTTCAAATTCTGTTTCACATGGTCAGTCTGAAGAAATTAAGTGTATAAACATTACACCAATTAACTGGCATTTTTTAGTGGTGTCAATCAGTTCTTCCTCATATTCTCCAACAAGCCCTGGCTCATTATGATTGACACCTTCTTGCAGTTTTTCCCAGGTTTCAGTTGCAAAAAAGGCTGCAGCCTGTGAGTTTGCTTGCTGGCTGTTTAAGATCTGTTTTTCATTGTATATTGTGGTAAATTTAGAACACACTTCCTTGTGGTGAGTGGAGATGCACACTGCAAATTACATGCCCTTAAGTAGCTAATCATATCCCAGCAGTGTAATGTTACAGACAGTGATAGGAAATGCCAGCCCTGCATGCTGATTCAACAAAGAGAAACACAAGCTCACCAGACTGCTGTAGTTAAAGGTTAACCTTCACTGCTGACATTATCTCAGCTGTGGCTATTTTTTTTCTTTAGTAAGTAGTTATTTGCTTTTAGTCCTGCTTTTTTAAAATGTTTTTCCATCATAGTTTCTGATTCAAAAAACGTAGATGTCAGACATTGTGTCAAACCCCAAAAGAAGAGTAGGTCAGATTTTCAGTGCATGATGAAGTGACTATAAATAGCTCTATGGCAGTATGTCAAGATTTCCCTTTTAAAACATTGCCAGATCCTATCCATGCAATATGCAAAATCAAAATCTGTGTATATCAAGGCTCATTTCAGCCCAGCTTACAAGATGCTCCCAAAAGAACAGCAAGAGCCATATTCTACTTCTACAGCTGTGATGTCTCAAAGATACTCTCTTTTTTCTTTCTGTTTACTTGAGTTCTACCCAGCAAATGTCTCAGGAATGATTTACCATGTCTGTAATTCAGATGCTGGGTGTAGTAGAGGATGCTTGTGAGAGACACTGAGTAAGCCAGTATCCAGTATCTAACTTCATTGCATTTGCTGAGGCTCATTTTCCAACATGCTGGCATACCAACAACTGGATGGGGCTGGGGGGTTTGGTGGGGGTGGAAATTAGATAACATCACAATCATATTTTCCTGTTGGGTGAAAGAGAAGATTCTGCAGAGCTACTCTGTAGTAGTACTTAATATTTTTAACCACAGGTTAGGTTAAGGTTTTAACAGCAGTTTAAAGGTTTCAGATGATGATAGTTCTTTAAAATGTGATAATATGATACTGGATATTTATGTCCAGCTCCACAAAAGTTTGAATCAGGATGGTAGCAGCATCAATGCTGTTTTCATTTTCTCTGCTAGGTCCTGAGAGATGATAATTTTAGGAGGATGAATTTAAAAGTAGGTTTTTAGAAGTTTGGTCATTTGAATTTATCCTGCAGTAATAACTAATAAGAGCTTAATGACATGAGTAGGGCTGCCATATACATAACTCACAATACAGCAAAAAAACAACTTGGCTTTCAACAAACATTAAAATACGTGCTGTAGACAAAATAATTTTAGATGAAGTAATTTACTCTAGTGGTGTCTAGACTTTCTTATATTACTTCAGAAGATTTTGATCATCATTGTCCCAACTTACTTAGTAAATGCTGAATAATTCAAAGTGTTGATGCATGCACACCATCTGCAGGTACTGAGCAAAGGGCATCTTCTCATTTTATGCAAACTCTAATGTAGTTAGGACTAACCTGGTATGATCAAGAAATGGGATTTTTATTTTCTCTTTCTTTTTCCCCCCAAATTATTGTTCTGAAATTACTGAAAGAGGCATTAATTCTTTCAAAAGAGTTTCATTCTCCCCATTTTGAAAAGCACATAGATCTGGGGTTTTAATAGTCATAACATAAATTATCAATAAGGACACAACATAATTCTACAGGACTTGTTTTTATCCTGTATGAATTGTTTGGTTACATTTGCAGAGGGACCTGGACAGGTAGAGGGCTCTGGACAGGCTGGATAGATGGGCTGAATCCAACAATGTGAGGTTTAACAAAACCAATTGCCAGGTCCTGCACTTTGGCCACAACAACCCCTGCAGCGCTACAGGCTGAGGACAGAGTGACTGGACAACAGCCAGGCAGAAAGGGACCTGGGGCTACTGAGTGGTGGCAGACTGAACATGAGCCAGCAGTGTGCCCAGGTGGCCAAGAAGGCCAATGGCATCCTGGCCAGGATCAGGAACAGTGTGGCCAGCAGGACCAGGAGGTCATTCTTCCCCTGTACTCAGCACTGGTGAGGCCACACCTTGAGTGCTGTGTCCAGTTCTGGGCCCTCAGTTTGGGAAGGATGTTGAGATGCTGGAGCATGTCCAGAGAAGGGCAACAAGGCTGGTGGAGGATCTGGAACACAAGTCCTATGAAGAGCAGCTCAGTTGTTCAGCCTGGATAAAAAGAGACTCGGGGGGACCTTATCACTCTCTACAACTCCCTGGAAGGAGTTGTAGCCAGCCGAGTGTCAGTCTCTTCTCCCAGACAGCCAGCAATAGAACAAGAGGACACAGACTAAAGATGCACCAGGAGGGTTCAGGTTGAACATCAGGAGGAATTTCTTCACAGAAGGGGTGATTGGGCATTGGACTGGGCTGTCCAGGGAGGTTGTGGAGTCCCTGTGCCTGGAGGTGTTTAAGAAAGGCACTCAACACCATGGTCTAGTAGACAAGGTGGTGTTAAGTCATAGGGTGGACTTGATGATCACAAAGGTCTTTCCCAACCTAGTTGGTTCTGTGATTTGCAAACATAAAGGTTTTTAAATTTGGCAACTGCAGCTGTGCTGTGCAAGTGAGACCTAAGGCTGTCCAGACACTAATGACTCATTCCTATCTTTCTTACCCCTTCAGCTTTCAGAGCATATGTTCTAATAATCTTACTATTGTACAATGGAAAATGTATTTACTGCCTTAGCAGTGGGAAGAAATTGTTCTATGATGACACAATAAAACAATGAAGAGCTTGAGTGGGATCAGTTACCACCAGGAAATACTGGCAAAGAGTACAGTCCCTGTGCAGTTCAGTACAGCTCCTTGATAGATTTTCAGGCTGAAGAGATTTTGTGAATAAAAATGGGTAGAAAGTTCCTGTTGTTTTGTATGTGGAAGAATAACATGTCATGAGGGGCACAGAGTTTTCTGAGACTTTCAAACAGTCTTTTTAAAAAATAGTTTTAAATGGAAGAACGTAACTATCTTCATACAAGATCTTTTTTCCATTCTCTAGAGTTGTGCTTTCCTGTCCCTTTTCCAAATAATTATGGACCTGATAATCTGTCAAACTGTAAATACTGGACAACATACAGCATTTTCATTCAGAGCCAAGGTATAAATGCTGCTTCTTTTAATGCAGACCTGTGACTTGTGTCTCACTGTTGCTGTTGTGCTCACCTGGCTGTGATGCTCTCTGGGACCTGTCAGGAGAATTCTTTCACTGTTTTTCATACAAATATGAATTGTTTAAAAGCAGTTCATGTGTATGTCAGACATAAGTGTCAGAAATTAGACCTTAGAACTATTGCAGCTACTAGAAGGATCAAAATTGGCAGTAGTGTATTTAAATTAAGCTCTAAGAGCTCTCTGAAAAATCCCACAATTACTAATACGTAAAGCATACAGATTAAAAAGTCTGCAGGAAATTCTGTGCTAAAACTAATCATTTTCTTTGGGATATTTAGTATTAAATGGTGTGGTCACATTCATATTATTTGAGCTATATGCAAGGTTTCAACTTCTGGTATATTTACCATGGTGTCATTACAGAGTACATTGGCAAATGTCAAGGGGGAAAGGTTGCTCCTGCAGTAGCTCAAAGGCTAAGCTCTTGACTGCATCATGTCACTGAAGGGCTGAAAACTTGGAGCCTTTCTTCTCTGAAATGTGAGGCAGGATTTATAATCATTCATGTACCAGCTTGCACCTTTAAAAAGAGAGACAAACCTAAACCAGTAAGGGTGCTGGCTACATTTGTCACTGGAAGGGAATTTATAGGAGAAAAGTGAAACTTTGAGGAAAAGGGTTTATGGCCTTGCAAGGAAGGATTGAACCATATTTACTCTCTAGCTTTCTTTGTTTTGTTGGTGTTTGGAGATTGTTTTTGTTTGTTTGCTGGTGTTTTTAAAATGCAAAGTGGTGAAACATTAGAAAAAGTTCCGTTTCCTTGACATTTTGCATTTTCCATATTGTAGCAGTACTGTAAAGATAAAATATCTCTTCAGTCAGCAGGCAATGTTATAGTATTATTCCCAAATACATTTCAGAGTCTGGCAAAAGCTAAATTACCAGAAAAATTATTTCTCTTCAAGTTAAGTGATACGAGAAACATTTTGAATTTAGCTTTTGTCTCCCTTTGGCTCCATAGCTTTTTGGATGTGAGGCCAGATGATGGTCACCAGTGCTGAAGGTCTGGTTGGGTGGAGGATGAAATGGGTGGTTGTTCCACAGGCCAGCTGTAAGGGTTGAGAGGTTTGTTATGCCAAAATCCAACAGTCCCAGACTGGTGTGCTGAGCATGTGCTGTTTTGCAGTGCTGTGACAAAGCATGTGTTTGTAACAAAAGCCAAAACCACCTGAAAACCCAACACCACAGGCCATGCCCTTGCTGCAGAAGGGTCATCCCATATCAGGTGAAACTTCTAGGGAGAACAATTGGCATTGGGAATTTGAACAAGAGGACACAACAGTCCACATACCCTTGGAAGCCTGGGACTCCTGGAGCTGCAGTTCAATTCCAGGTGCATGTATTTATTTTCCTAAGTGAAGGAAAATCTGTTGGTATATTCCTTGAAATTCTACTTCTTGTTTCAGGAAGATTAGGAAAATATTTGCTAGCAAGTCAGTAAGAAAACTAGGATGGAAAAGATAAAACTTAAAATGTTCTGTTAGTTTTCACATGGTTATTCACCTGCCCTGTCTTTCAAAGGATATTCTTGGCAGTTCACACAACATACTTAAGGCTTTTTTAATTTCTTAACTTCTAATAGAGAAAAGGGAAAACATTCATACTTTATTTTTTCACCATCTTTCAAGTGTGTGAAAAGATGTATATTAAGTTAAACACAGTGGAGCAGTGAGTAACTGACCATGGAGTGGTATCAAAAAGGAATTTAATGAGGTGAGATTATATCTCTCCTCAAGGTTTGCAGTTTTTTTATTTTGTGAACATGTTACAAAATTCAACAGCTTGTCAATCATACTGCTGCTTCTTTGAAACATGGGTAGACAATGAAAGATGGTCTTTGTGGATAGCTTATATCTGGGCATGTGTGTTGTGATTCTTGGACCATCTCTAACTAGCTTTAGCCAGATGAAAGAGGAACACTAGTGGTTGAAAAATATTGTAACTCTGTAGTGTCTGAGTTAAATTTTTTTTATGAGCACATTATATTTTGTGCTGCCTACCTATATCTAGAAAGAATTAAAAAGGAAGCCCCAAACCTGGCCTTCACATTTCTTTGAAGTATAGTATGTCCCTCAAATTATCCAGAGTTCTCAATTCTGAAAGCTCCTTGGAATTTGTAAGTTTTTATTGATCCTGTCCATCGAAGAGGTGTTGGAATAAATAGAGATACAGCTGTTTTATAAGTGATGCCACCTGCATAATTTCACAAATGTTTATGTGGTCTCATTTCTAGTGTGTGATCTCTGATTGATGATAAGGCAAGTTATCTGAATATTAGCTAAAATACCAAGTAAGGTAGTTGTGATTTAAAGAAAACAATTATTCTAGATAAAATCTTTTCATGTTTTATAGTTCAGTCTTCTAAGAATAGCAGCTTCAGACTAAATATATAAAAGCAAGGGAAAACTAATGCGTCTTTACTGGAAGAATAAAAGCTCTCATTCAATATTTAAGAGAATACTTGACTTAAACCAGTAATGTTTCAAGTTTTGCAAAAAACTAGAATCAATGCTAACTTTATGCAAAACAAAAAAAAGTAAGAAATAGCATCTTTGTCCTTTTTACCCATTACTGTGCACTATCTTTGAACGTGTGTGTATGTTTGGTTTTGCATATAAGCTAGTAAACTGAAAAACTTAGGGAGAAGAAAACAAGAAGGCAGGCAGTGTTACATTTGGGGAGTATCTGAAATAGGTCTTTTATACAGGAGAAAAAGTAATTACCCCACATCTGTTTCTGTGTGTTACAGTACCTTCAAAAGGCCCATTTGTCTGTCCAAATGGTCTTTGGTATCTGCTATCAGCCCAGGTTTTCAGATCAAATGAGCAGATCACACCTCATTTCCTCATTCTGAAAGTTGACATGTTCCATTATTCATAGCCCACAAAAAGTCTGAAACATGTAAGACCCAAAGTTGCTATGAAAGGGCCTGGAGAGTCATAATCACCAGGGTATTTTACTTCTGTGCTTAGCTGAGCTGCAGCAGTTGACAGCCTTGAGATGGCTGCCACTCTCTGGCACCACAGCTAGCCCAGCTGAAATCAGAGGAGGGGACAGAGTGCTCTTGGGCTTGGGGGTTCTAAAGGCTTACATGCTCTCTGTTCAATGATAAAATGATTTTTTACTGTGAATTACCATTGAATGTTTTGAGTAGTGGTAAGTGGTGTTAATGGGGAAAGCAGGTCTGAAGTCCATGAGGCAACTGGCATGGGCATGGGGGCACAGCTGTGTAGAGCCTGGGTGCTTGGTGGCTTGTGTTTCTCTGGTCTGGGCCATCCCTCCCCTCAGCACCTTTTGCTCCAGACAACCTTCATGAAATAGAAAAGACCCACTGCTTCCCTGGAGGAAGTTGCCCAGAGAAGGTGTGAATGCCCAGTCCACGGGCGTGTTCAAGGGCAGGCTGGATGGGGCTTGGAGCAACCTGGTCTACTGGAAGGTGTCCCTGCCCATGGCAGGGGGATTGGAATCAGCTGATCTTCAAGGTTCCTTCCAACCCCAACCACTCTGTGATTCTGTATTCTATGACAAGCACTAGTCTAAATACAAGGGAGAAAACAATTGCCAATGGTGCTTTCTAGCAAGGCAGCTTAATAAAAGTTGTATCTTGACCAAAGATGCATTTGCACTGGAAACTTGTAGTAGTTCCAGGTTATGTGTACTAAGGGGGCTTACAAGTACAATTTGTTACCATAAAATCACTACCAACTCCCCATAACAGTTTTCTTTCAGCTGTGTGGGCAGCTATTTTACTTGCCTTTAAAACCTGTACTATTTTAAAATCCCCATGAATGAACAAATAAACAAAAGAGCAAGATGGATTCATGGTGCAGGTACACCATACAGTATTTTTGGCCATTCTCTGTAATTCTATCAACTGCAGAAGAAAATCACTATTATTTGTAACAAATGTGACCCACAACTGTAGCTTCCAGTGTCATAGTACAGAGAAATTAAATGGAAGTTAACTGCACTGTCAGGCTGGTGAGAAGCTGTAATTTGGGCTCTATGATTAATATCCTGCCTTTTTCCTTTCTACATTACTGTTCCCTTGAGTTATTGGCTGAATAGGCTTAGAGCCATTAAAACTTAGGTGGTATCAGTTTCAGTGCTGTTTAGCAAAATTGGCCCTGGCAACACTGAGGGAAAAAAATGAGAGTTGAATGGAGAGGGGTGGAAGGCCCTTTTATTATTTTAACTAAGTGACCTCAACCTATGATATTGAGCTCAAAACAAAGAATCATGGGGTTTAGTTGTTATTATGTGGTTTTGCCTGCACTAATGAATGGCTACAGCACTACCTTATAGTGAGGGATGTCAATTTGATTTTGGCATATGTTTCTGAAAATCTTAAAATATATGTAATGAGAAGTTTTATACAGATGTTTAGCAAAATGGTGCTTCCTACTAGCTTCTTCATGGAGACAAATTACTCTATCAGAGTTCTTTTCCTAAATCTCATGTATGCTACTGGTAAGATATGAACATTACACTTTTTACTGGTCTAGGGGTTTGATTCCTTTTAGTCTTTGTTGAAACTTTTGGCAGATACTGCCAGAGAAAACCTCAGGCCAAATAGTTAAGGTTTACCAATGTTAAAAGAAAGTGAAACATGCCTAGTGAGAGTTGAGAGGGAGCCCCAGTGGTAGAGGTTGGAAGGGGACCTTGAAGATCATCTTGTTCCAAACCCCCCGCCATGGGCAGGGACACCTTCACCTGTACCAGGTTCCTCAAAGCCTCATCAGACCTGGCCATGAACTCTTTCACACCTTCCCTGGGCAACCTGTTCCAGTGCCTCACTACCCACAGTTAAGTCACCCTGAAGCCTTCTTTTTCAGACTGTACAATGACAATTTTCTCAGCTTTTCCTCATATGAGAGGTGCTCCATCCCTCTGATCAACTTGGTGGCCTCCTCTGGACTCACTGCATGTTATGCATCCAGTGAGAGCTTTAGCCCTGCCTTAAGCTTAGATTTTTGGCAGCAGCTCAGCTTAGGTGACCCGCACCTAAATTGCTCTGGCTTGCAAGTTCACAAGAATGGCCAATTAGGTCTATTATCAAATGAGTTATTTATTGAATAGACAGGAGAGTAACAGACAAAAGGCCTTGAACAGAGTTACTTACTACACAGTAGAAAACAAAAGAACTACTAGTAGATTACATAAAACAGTGTGTGACATAAAGGTACCTGTATTATAGCTAGCAAAGAAATAGTATAGATTGGGAGTCAATGTAACTTACCACTCAGTTGTTGATAGTGTACAGTCCTTTCATCCAACCCTCAAAGAGTAACCACAAAGCAGGCAACCCAAACTTTGGGGAGAAGACCCCACACATTTCCAGGGAACGTGCAGAAGACTTCTGCTCTGTGAATGTATGGTGTAGCTTTTATAGTTTGTAAAGTGGGGTGTCTGTCAGTCAGAAATTCCAACTTATCTTTCCACATCTGCTTCCACAGCAAGATGTTTATTGTCAACTGGGAGTGGTAATCCTATGGTGCCAAAATAACTCATGAACTCAAAACAAGCTGTCCTGATGGAGTTATTTCATCAATTAGCAAACTTATGGGAGAGGTGAGATGCCCTGAGTTATTGCACCAGCTGACAAGCTCTTAAGGGCAGGGGGCATGCCCTGCTGCACATGTGTTGGAGACCCCAGAGCTGGATGCAGTATTCCAGGTGGGGTCTCAGCAGAGCAGAGATGCAGAGAATGAATGGACATGAAAAGTGTCTCATGGACACAGGCAAGGGAAACTGAAACAACTGGCGCTGAAATGACTGAAACTTCTTCACAGAGCTCCGCGTGGACCAGCATGGTCCCAAGCCATGAGTTTGACCTCAAGTGATCCCATAGGCTAATTGTGGTAACCCCAGCACAGTCCCAAACAATGAGTTTGACCTCAATTTACCCCATAGGCTAAGTGGTTGACCTCACATGACCCCAGCATTGTCCAAACTCATGAATTTTACCTCAAGTAACGCTGCAGGCTAATTGGTTAAACCCAGGTAGCACCATCATGGTCCCAAGTGATGGGTCTGAAGTCAAGTAACCCCATGGGTTGACCTATGAGGGATGTCTCAGGGTGCTCCATGGTTTTTCACCCTTCACAAGAAACTTTCAAAGCAGTCGTATTTTCAAATTTTCACTCTTGTGGCTCACCAGTACAGACAGAAAAATGAATACACACATTTCTGATGCACCGTTAACAAAAAATGCTCCTTTCAAACTGTCCTTTCATTCAGCTTCTGACCTAAAATTTCAATACTGCAGTGTCTTGCTGAATTTCATCGTAAGTTTGCTTGTCATCTGTGCAAACCATTCGAGATGGTTTGCAGGATTGAGGAATATTCACAAATACATAGAAATCCCACTAATGTCCTGCTTTGACTGTGTCCTGAGTTTTGATGCTAAAACAGCTAAGAACTTTTTTCTCTATTTCTTCCCTTTCAGAACACCAGTACTGGGGCTCGGACCTTCAGCTTCCCAAAATACCTTTTGAAGAAGTCATGTGCAATGATGAAAGTGCATACAAGTGGTTGTGCACCCTGAAGAAAGTAGGAGTTGTTCTACTGACAGGAGCTGCTACAAGGCAGGGAGAATTGATTAGACTTGGCCACAGGATTGGGTTCCTGCGTCTCACATTTTATGGGTGAGTTTGTTTTATAATATCTTTGTTTTGCCAGTGTTGTAATCACCTCTAATGTCCTTCATCTAAGCTTGTTGTATCTCTCTTGTGGATTAATATGGTAAAGCAAGGTGTATGTTTTTTTCTCTATATACTAGAACATTTGGCATCAAGTTTATATACTGTAAAAGAGAATTGCTTTGCTGTCACAGAGCAGGAATAACATTAACTGCTGAGAGAAGGAAAAGTGCCTGAAAACAAATGTTGTCAAATATAGGGTAACAGTGAGATAGACTTACTTATCTATGCCATGAGACAAAACCAAAAATCCCTAATCCAGTCCTGTTGTGAACAGAGGAAGTTATCTGTTCTGAAACTTTCGCTTAGTCTGATTTTGAGTCGTGGATATAGGTAAGACTTAGGTGATGGTATCGTGGCCCACATCACCAAGAAGAAGGGCTGAGTACCCATTTCCCTGCTTTCAACAGAGTATGCTCTGGAAAGCCATGGCCAATCCCAACAAGGGGAGTTGTGCTTGAAGGAGCACAAGCAGGCACTTGTAAATTATCCTTTTGATGCCAAGAACTGGCAAACTGAAGCTCTACCTCTGCAAGCACCTGCTAAATGAGCAGACAAATGATGATGGCAACTCACATCTTGCTGAGCTGAATCAGTGACCTCCATCTAACTAAGAAGAAATGTTTGTAGCTAATACTTAAAATTATTTTCACATCTGAAACAGCAGTTAATTTCTTACTAGCATCCAATTCTGGGGTGGCTTTTACAACTGTAATAAAATAATAACTTTTGGTTATTATTTCACTGGGAGCCAAGTACATGGCCTACAAAATATGATAAATAAAAGGATAAACTTGAAATTGGCAAACTTGCCAAATTAAACATTACCTCAACAGAACCCTGAATTTTAAACTGAAATGTAACAGCAGTGAATATCATTCTAACACATGAAAGAAAAAAGCCTTTCTTCTTGTGTAGATGTCTGCTTGGTGTGACCTCCCTAAAATGTCATTACTGTAAAAAGTGGAAACATTCTCTGTGTCAGCCATATAAGAACATCAAGAGTTTCCAAATTTTTAAATTAACCTTTTTCATTCCATTGTGGAGATCCAACTGCGTTCATGAAGTCTCCAGTCATACCACAATACGTTTCTCCAACTTCTCATGCTCTAGACCTTGTTCCTCCTCTGTTCTGAAGCCTTGTCCAGTGCTTGGTGTGGTATGAAGGCCTTCCTCTGGGGCTCCAGCACTGCCATGAAAACAGCCAGTCCATCAGTATCACCTGGAGGTCTTCAGCAGCAAGAGGACATGTGTCCCAAATCTCATATGTATGAGACATAGACTTTTAATGAAGCATAAGGCCAAATGATCCAAATGTGGCTTCAGTTCCTAGTGCTGCACTTTTGCAGGACTAGGGGTGGAACAGACAGCCTGGTTTTCTACTGATGAAGACTGAACCCATGCTGCTATCTAATGCAAAAAATTGATACACCTGCTTGGTGCCAATCTTCCTACTCAGTCAAACAGCCTGAACAATGGGCTTTGAAATCTGACCCTAATTATTAAACCATAAACCATTCCAAACCACTTTGCTCTCCTTAAGGTCCAAGAGTCCTCTGACATACCCTTACTACCCAACATGGCCAAGTTGATGCTTCAGCTCAGTTGAGACTTGGACAAAGTAAGGTTGATTTTTCCATATTCAATGCTGAGCTCCCTGTTAGCATCTTTGCCTTCAAGTCAGTAACTTGGGCTTTGACCAAAGCTCCCTGTGTGGGAGGAAAGCTCCTGGGGAGCAGCTTCCCTTGCAAATCCTGACAGTACAAAAGCAATGACTGCTTTTACAAAAGCTTCTGATGATTCTATAAAGTGTTATCACTCCAGCAGTTTTATATATTTCATATAAATGAGACGATGAAAATGTGTTAAATTGTTTTAGAACCATCAAGTGACACCATAGCCTATTAAATTAAAGATGGAACAAATCTAGCTGCCTTCAGCATTAATTACAGGAATTATAAAAAGGGGCTATTTTTTGGCTGTCAAACTGTGGAAGTGTGGTTGAAATTATCATACTTGAGTACTGAGGTCATGTGATGATGAATATGTGCTGTTACTCCAGTAGTGTACTGATGAATATGTGCCATACCAAATAATAAGAACTATTTCTCCTAGGCAGTTAAACACCTTTGCAAATATTCAAGGGGGTTTTCCCTCTGGCAATTGCAGAAATCTAATTTTAGCATTTTGCCTAATTTCTATACTAAATACCACTCCAAGAACAAAAGTGTTTATATACTATATATAAATAATTTTATCTGCATGTTCTTTATCCTATTTTCTTTTTAAACTGTTATTAAGAAGTAGAACTAGGCACACACCATCTGGAACATATTTTGTCTGTAGTATTCCACAAGGGAAAATGAGTTTCATAATTTTTTTTCAGTCACTTATGTGCGTGCAATTATATGGACTCTGTATGGTAAATTACACTTTTGCAGACAAACATCTGGATCTATAACGTGCATCTGCTGACGACTGTCTTCAATCATGTGAACTTTTTGTAAACAAAACCTGTGGTTCTTGGTCTCAAATTCTCCTGCATGGTGTGTCACTCAAAACACATTTTGTCTGTGCAGCAACATGAGGTATTCATGTCTTTGCCATATAGCTGTAACTTACTTTTTTCACTGCAGTTGTCAGAAAACTTTTTTACTGAATTGTGCCAAATTCCAAGACAGAAACTATGTAATAAAATAAACAGAGCTAGTTCTCAAAAAGGGTGTGTCATAGAAAGGGAAGAAGTTTCAAAATCTTTCATCAAAACATTTTTCTCCAGTAGCAAGTCTTCAACTTACAGGTAAGATCCTCCTGTAAAGGATATGCTGTATTTTCTAAGATTATAAAGCCTTAAAAATAACTTCTAATATTCTTCTGAATAACTTCCATAAAGTTACATAGCCTTTACAAATTCTGTATTTCATTGATAATGTGCTCCATGTGGCAGAGGGAAAGTGGAAGGTTGATAAAAAGAAATGGGCCATCTTCTACTCACTTATTTTTGAAGCATCAGTACTAAGAGGATTTCTACTGGCAGAAGCCTCTTGGTTAGTGTCTTCAGCTGGCCTGTGCATTCAGCAAAATGCTGCCACTGGGAAGCCATTGTTCTTCTAAGTAGGACCCTGGTGCCAGGTGTCCCTTGACACACTGAAGTTTATCTAGGACTGCTGAAATAAGCCTCCATTGAGGTGGGGGGACACTGCTAAATCCTTATTTCCTTATAATGTTACAGTATTTTCATGGCCAGAGATGAAGTGACTGTTGTACTGTGATTTCACAGTTTCAGTGTGTACTGTCTGGCATGCTGGCTGGATGTTCTAACATGTTTTCTCTTTTCCCTTCCATTATAAAGACCAACCTGGCAAGTGCAAGACAAAGCAGATGCTAACAATGTAGCTTATACAACTGGGAGACTCTGTTTTCACACTGATTACCCTGTTCTGCAGCATCCACCTGGGGTAAGTTGAATTTACTGACTTTTTCACTTCACAAAAGGGGAAAGGCAGATGTTCCTATAGTGTGAAATATGGTTAGTGATTAGTGGCTCTGAATTTTGTCTTAAAAGAGCAGTGTAAAAATACTGATATATTAATCTGCATATGATAATCTGTATACACATGGGATGTGATTTATACAGTATGATGTAAATTCAGCATGTCTCCCATATATCCCATAATTTTTAAATTAAATTCACAAAGTATTGAAAACATTACCATATGAGAAAACTTTAGGGTCCTTTATATGCTTTGAATACTGTTCTCATTATTTCACAAAAGTTAGGTGTCTTAATGCTATAGTCAGGTTGTGACATTTTAGGACTCATCTCTTCAACTGAGGAGGGGAACAGAGAAAGAAATATGATTAAGATGGTATATTCTGTTTTCTGTGAATTGGTACAAGATAAATACTTGTTTGCCCTTTCATAACAGACAAAAAATGAGGGCCATTCTTTAAAATTGGACAACCACAGAAAATATGTTTTCACCTGGTTCCTGTCATAGCAAAGTGTAATCCACATAATTCACATAATTCCAGGGAACTGGAAAGTAATAGGAATAGAAAGAGGGACTCAAAGGAAAGAAGCAACACCTCTTTGCCACTGACTCACAGGTTGCAAGCATTAGAAGATATCCCAAATGGGATGGATTTATGAACGTGCTCTTTTGATTTTTCTGCCTTTGTGATACTGGTGGCAGAGTGTTGTGAAGCTGCAGTAAATGAGAACTCAGTCACTGGGAAAAAAAAACCAAACAACCAGAATAAAAGAACCACAGATGTGAGAGAACTATACTAATGAACTGTTAAATATGCAAGATAATTATTTTTTTTAAAGAGCTGTTAATTCATTCCAGGTTCAATTTCTTCATTGTATAAAGCAAACAGCTGCAGGAGGTGAAAGTGAAGTTGTAGATGGATTTCATGTATCCAACAAGCTGAAGAAACAAAATCCTGAGGCATATCAGATCCTGTCCTCTACTGCTGTAGACTATGCTGATGTTGGGGTGGATTACTGTGATTTTGCTGTGCACTGTAAACAAAGGATTATAGAGTGGGTAGTTTCAACACCTAAAAAGAAAATCCCTGTGGTCTGGTGGATTATGTGTTGGTAGGAGAAGGTCTGCTCCTGCCACCTTGTGGGAAAACACTGGTTTAACTTCGTCTGTAGTTCTAGGTTTGGGTGGGGTTTTTTGTTTGATTGGTTGGGGTCTTTAGTCTGGTTTTCTGGGGAATGTGTGACTTGTTCTGTGCATTGTACCACTTACTTGGTTTTGCCACCCACAAACAAGAAGTGTTGGTAATTAGAGTAACTCCTAGGCACAGGCATGGGTTAGCAACAGCCAAATCTGTTACTAACTGCCAGCCAATGTACTTATAGATCATACCAAGGAGAGGTCATAATTTGAAACATTTAGATGACAAATTATATACTATCGAAAGATAAAATGCAAACGTTCATATTCTCTTCTGATTTTAAAAAAGTCCATGATTTATTAAAAGATGTTTACAATTGAAGAGTGTATAATACAGATTATTGAGAAAATTAAGTGTCTACACTTTCTCCTGATTATCCCTTTTCCTAGTTAGGCTTAATTAGCAAAATCCAATCCAATATCAATCTGAATTTTACTATAGAAACATACTGATATTTCAGCAGGAGAATTCAGTTATTGTTTAATTATATTGAACTGTTTCAGTAACAATAGAATACGTTCCTTTTTCTTTTATCCTTTCCTTTTTTTTCCCCTTTGTTTCACAGCATGGATTCCAGAGGCCAAGCAATTCGCATCAATTATAATAATGCCACAAGAGACACAGTGTTTGATATACCAGCTGAAAAAGTGAGGCCATTTTATGCAGCTCTAAAGGAATTTAATGATTTATTAAACAGTGCAGAACACAAGTTTACTTACAAGCTGAAACCAGGTCAGTAAGTTGCTTCTCCTTGCAACAATTTTTCACATGTTTTTCCTGACAGTCATAATACTTGAACACTGCTAGCACTAGTACTAAGAGGAACTTCAAGTCTTTTTATCATCTGTTTTATTTCATACTGCATTCTTACATTCATCTCATAGATTTCTTTTGCCATTGTTACACTATAAAGAAGAAAAAAATGGCAGGGGGGAATAGTCTACCCCTAGATTAGTTGATGTATCTCTCAACTAAATCCAAAACAGCATTTTATGCTACATATCATATTGGGAATTGATATATCAATAGCACCATAGATGGGAAATACTATGTGTGATATTATATGGGGCTTTAATCTCTGTTCTTTCATTCCCCAACATTAAAATAAAGATATGAATCTCTCAAGAGATACTACAAAAGTAAATTCATTGGTGTATCTGACTGGCTCATACACTATGATACTCATGTCTAAAATGTCTGTGAGGAAATTAATCTCTCTCCATTGGAAACATGCAATAAAATAATGTGTAAGATCACATTAATGGAAGAACAAAGAGCCTTACATTACATTAATAACATCCATTTTGTTGATTAATGCATCGAAATTGTGATAGAGGGAATGGGGAGAAGATAAGAAAGACTGTGAGTTTATTTAATTCAAGATTTACCATAATAGTAGCACACAAGGGAGAAAAATTAAATTG
Organism: Promerops cafer; assembly: GCA_013398275.1. Lineage (NCBI taxonomy): Eukaryota > Metazoa > Chordata > Aves > Passeriformes > Nectariniidae > Promerops > Promerops cafer. Next base: position 840,309 of record VZSE01007467.1, read on the forward strand.
GTATTCTAATATGAATTATGTTATTTCCTAACTTTCAATGTCTTGGCTCTGTTCTCATGAAATTCTCTTAACAGGGATAGTGTGTATGTGTATAGTACAAATAGTACTAGACTGATCAAATAAAAAGTATCCTAGTGGCTTTCACACATTTTATTTGTTTCACCTCTATGGATTTGCTGTAGTTGCCTTTCTCCTCAAGGCTTGATTTTCTCAGTATTGCCTCCTCTACCACTCTTTTTAACTCCTCATTACACAAGAAATGATAGAGATGTCAAAAGGGAACTGGCTTCTCTGGTTGAGAAAGTGAAAATTACTGTATTGTTGCTGTGTAACTCCAGCTGGGCTACTTTAAATGATTGCTCCCCAACTGTTGATATGAATCTACCTCCATATTTTTTTGAAGGAATGGACTGTAACATTCCAGCCCCTGACCTTAGTGCAATCTCTTCACAGGAGACATCCTGACATTCGATAACTGGCGCGTGCTTCACGGTCGCCAGAGCTACCCATCCTGTCCAGAAGCGAGCCGTCACCTGGAAGGAGCCTATGCAGACTGGGACGTGGTCATGTCAAGGCTCCGGCTCCTCAGGAAAAGGGTCCTGAAGGGGGATTGAGCTTTCCTCCAACCAGAATGAGCCAAACGTAGACTGTCTAACCTCAATCACAACAGCAGTACTGGAAAACGAGTCTTCTTTTCTAACTAACGTCACTTTTGACAAGGGCTTGGCGTAGAACCAGGGTAATGGCTTTCAACTGACAGAAGGTAGGTTTTGATTAGATATTAGGAAGACATTTTTTACTGTGAGGGTGCTGAGGTACTGCAGCAGGTTGCTCAGAGAAGCTGTGGCTGCCCAGTCCCTGGAAGTGTTCAAGGCCAGGCTGGATGGGGCTTGGAGCAACCTGGGATAGTGAAAGGTATCCTTGCTTATGGCAGAGGGGGTGGAATGAGATGGTCTTTAAGGTGCCTTTCAACCCAAACCATTCTATGAGTCTATCATAAATATATTTTTGATTTCTGTAAGCTAAGAAACATTTTGTTCATAACAATTTAAGATTTATCTATGCCCTGGTCTTTGAATCTAGGAAATATACTGCTATGTCTGTAAGTTTATGTGTTTTTTTAAAATAAGTGTGCAAAGTGGCTTGACAGATTATCACTTTACTGGACTGACTGCAGATCACAGTGCCTTCCTTTGCCTCTACATATCTACCTGCCCTCCCTAGAAAGCTTGGAAGGTAAAATGAAAAAAGTATTATTAACTAAATTTTATGAACAGCACCTTCTTCTGTTTTCAGAGAAGCATTCTTTATTGCATAAATCATAACTAAAATTCACTATCAAAATAAAAAAAAAAAAACACTGCCATGGTGTTATTTTTAAATACACACCTTTCTAGGCAGGACTCTGCTGTAACACATGATGTCATTGAACAGAGGCTGTATTCTCTGTATTCCATTGTACATTTTCACTATCACAGCCACAAATAACTTTTCTTACATTTCCAAGTCCATAAACCATAAACTTACCAAAGAATGCATCATATTAATGTTCCTCTGCATTAGGAAGATAAATCACTCTCAGTGTGGAGGTCACAGACAGCATCAGAAATCCCATCAGATGCCATGTACAGACCTAAGATCTGTACAGCAGACTTTTGAGTAAAGTCAGAAGGAGGAATGCTGGTGCTGCTTGGTGGCTAGAAACTACAAAGCAGAAGTGGCTGTTGACTTTGTGTGTGACAGAAATTTGGCAACTGAACCCAAATCTGTTTTTGTTACACCTTCAATTGGTCTTTAGGATGTTTTCCTCTACTCTGGATTCTGAATAAAAATTAAGTTATCTAGAAATTACTGCAGCCAGAGTAGTGGAGGTCTTTCCCTATATTCTGACACCAAATGGAAAAAGAAAAAAATTCAAAGTACTTATTTTCATACTCAACAACATGTCCACTGAGTTTATTTTTCACTGTTCTTATAGCTGCAGAGTTAACAGGATGCCTCTCACCATGCTGTGAGCTGGATGAAATAACCACTCTTCCACCCTCAAATCCTTCTGTTCAACTGTGTATTTTCAAACTGTTCCTTCCAAGTTAAATAAATCCTAGTCTCTTCTTAGTAGGGTAACCCAACAGAACTACAACTGCAGAATTAAGTAACTGTAGAATTAAAATAAGGCCAGGTTAGATGGAGCTTTAAGGAGCCTGATTTAGTGGACGGAGTCCCTGCCCATGGCAGGGGGACTGGAACTAGAGAATCTTTAAGGTCCCTTCCAACCCAGACCACTCCATGATTCTATGACCTAAAATCAGTTTGCAAACACTCCCACAGCTTCTATGCATCACTTAACAAGAGATATCACCTGAATAATCAGATAAAACTCAATCAGGCCTTTTTGTCATAGGGCAGTTTGAATCTAGTCCTCTTTATTAAATAGTGAAACGTTATTGACAAAGTTATGATGTCATGGAATAGTCTTAACAAAATTGGGGTTTAGGGGTAATTAAATCTCTCAGTGCCTCCTTTAATAATTAGTTCTGGAAACATGATTAAAATATTTTTTTGTATTTCTTATAAAAGAGGGAAAAGCTGAGTAAAGATTAATACCTATATTCATGTATTCCAGCAATGCTCTGCATTAACTGTGATATTTTCCATATAAAAATTGAGTGAATGTTGCAATTTGTAACTATTAAGACATCTTGTGATTTATACCAGTCATTAATAGGGAAGAGATACTTTCTACTTGTATTCTATACTTTTCTGAACACTTTCATTCAAATTTCTTTGTATTAAAAGCTGTTATGGAACTGATTATTGGTTTGGGCTTGTATCTAATCCCACACATAACATCTTGCACACAGATATGAAGTCATTATTGTTGGTTACAAATATTTGTAAATATTATTAGACCTGGCTCCATTCACATTTGTCCTGTATACCTAACATATAGTTAAAAGATAACTAAACCCATAGCTTTGAACAGAATGGAGTACAAATAATGCTAAAAACTGTTCATCAGTGGAAACATGAAGTCCTGCACAAGTAAAAAAATCAAATTCCTGTGATGCCTCCATGAACACAATATCCAGTTAAACTGGAAAAGGGTCAGACTATCCACACAAACTGAATGCAAATCACAATTTATGCTTGTGCCTGAAAACCCTGTGCTCAACTTCTAGAATCCAGCTACTATCTGTATCAGAGATTTTAATTCTAAATTCCTTTGCCTAATACTCTAGTCGTATTGGAAAAATAGAATATTTCTGTAACTATCTGCAAAGCAGATCTCTCTCAGGTGTTCAGTTGCTGTTATGGGAATTCAGAGGCAATTTCTAGAAACATAATGAGATCAACATCTTGTGAGAGATCCAATAAGGCCCACTGAGAATAAGTATGACTGGTAGGACTACAGCCTTTAGCAGTAAATTGATCTTCCTGGTCTTGTCGTGGTTTGGAGTGTACACCTGACATAAATACTCAAAATACTGTTTGCAGTATCTCAGTTGTGACACGAGAAACTGAGACCCATTGTTTAAAGTTTCACAAAATGCAAAAAAGTTTCCTTACCAAGGAGACAAGCCAGCAGGACATGAGCCAGCTCTTGAGTTGTTCTCAGGCAACTTGTGACCCTGAAAAGACAGAGTGAGGAGGCAGCTATTCCCCAAACAGCCAGAAACCCTCTTGAGACTATTTCCCAAATTTTATGTACATGCCCAAATACAAGGTATATAGCTTTGTATGTGTAAATGATTTCTGAGAAGGGGGAAGAGAATACCAGATGAATATGTATGGTTTGTACAGAAAAATGGCAGCTTTGGAACTTTGCATGCGTGTGTGTGTTAGGAGAAGTGATCCCCCATGCATCCAATGACAAAATAAAGTAATGCCTGCTTTCTGAAATTACAGTGCTAGAGAGCTTTATTCTTCCTGATGTTTTGATAGCACACCAAGCTAGATATGGGTAAGGATATGGATTTCACCTTGAGATAATTCTTGAGCTCAAATTTTAGGGAGGTTGGCTTCATGACTGGTGGCACCATGCTCCTAAATTATTACTGCATTTTGAAGTATTATTTGAAGTATGCAGGTCCTACACTTGGAGCTCCCTCAGCAATTTACTCTCTGCTCTGAAAGGAAAGGGCATGTTGCTGCTTACCCCCAGGGGAATCAGATACAGTGCTAGCAACAGTAGAAAGCCTGTCATTCCTTTATATTTGACTCAGGAGAGCATTCAGAAACAGCAAGTTCCATGAGGAGACTTGTTTCCAGAATGAGCATGTGTCCAGGAATCCTGTGTTCTCATTTGGCTGCTTATCCTGGCTATGCCCTTGCTTCAACCTCACTGTGAACGCCCACTTAGAGTATTTCTCTTCCCACACGTGGCACAGGTCATAGCAGAGGAGCTGCAAGTGTGCACACTTGCCCTGTGTTGTCCTCCTGTCCCTGTAGCTGCACAAGACACACATGCAGACATTTAGAGCACCATCCACACCTGCTGCTGCCTCCCCAGTGGGGACAAGGAACCCATGTTGGGCACTTACTGCCTCTCATTAGAAGTGGATGTTGCTCTGCTCTCAATGCCCTTAAGATGTGCAGAGCTCCAGTCACCACACATGGGCACACCAAAGCCCCAGGCTGATGACAGCACTGGTGACCTGGTGTGTACAAGCTTTGGCTTACACAGGTTAGAAATGGGATTTTCAAGTCATGGATTCAACTTGAAAAAATCATGACAGCTCAGGCTAAGAGTTAGTAAGGCTTGCCACAGTGTTCTCTGATCTTTTTTACACTTGGGGCTATGGGCTGACTAAGGGGTCTGATCTGCAGCCAAGATCTCCTGGAGATTAGACAGCAAATAGGAGTATGGCTCTGCAACTACCTCTCCCTGTCAGATCCAATGTTTCATCTGAATAAACGCATTTGTATTCTATTTATCCATAGGTTTATTTATCCAGAATAAGGTGAAGAATCATTAATCCTTGAAAGCCTCCTTTTTCCTTCCAAGTATTTTCATTTAGTCTACATGGCATATAAATCTGAAAGTGTTTTGGACAGAGGCATAGCTCCAATCAGGTTTTATGTGGCCAAGGAGCTGCATTCTATGTTTCCAGTGAATGATTTTGGCAGTATTTTTAGGCTCTTGTTTAAGAAAGGAGAGATGTGATGAGCTCACATTTTCTGCTACCATGCACAGCCATCCTTGCACATAAACACATACCTTGCTGCTCCTCCTGTAGGGGAAAAGTGCTCTCTCAAATAAGGTTGTTGAATATAGAAGGGGCATGAGCTCATGGATTCCTTTCCTTTCCAGGGCATATTTATGACTATTAAAAAAAAAATAAAAAAATTAAGGAAGGTCTGAAACAGCAAGTTCCTCTCACCACTCCAGATCCCTCCTGTGCCCTTGCCTACAGACCCAAGAACTTGTGCAACAATCACAACTCTGCTCAGTAAAGAGCAGGAGAAGCACCATAAAACATCACAGTATTAAGCATAGATATTAAACCAGGAATGAAAAATCCCATCTTTAAAACTCAGCATCGCTGCAGCTGCCCTATTAATTTGGATACATCAGAGAGCTGGATGCAGAGGAGTTTGGATCTGTTCCAGTTCCTTTCTGGGTCAACATAACCTTTGGCATCAGGGTCCCAGCACAACCCTGACGTTGGCTAGATATACAAATAAGTACTCACCAAAACTTGCTCAGACTTCACTGATCCCAGTTATCACCACTGCAGGCAATACACACCCAGGATATTTAAGGAATCCTGCAGAACTTTCTGTTGCTGTCTCAACAATGGATGCATCTGTGAGAGGACATCACTCTCCTCAGGAAGTGGATGCTAGAGGACAAGCCCTTAGCTTAGCATTGTTGGGATCAAGCAAGGCAAAGATTCCTGGGTTTTTTCTAATTTCACTTCTTCACCCACTCTGGCCAGACTAGGGCTGATGGCACAATTTCACAAAATCTTCTGTTTGAACAAATTAACTGCAGTGCTTGGTTTCAAATGAGTAATGATGTCCAACACCACTTCTCTGGCTAAACATGACTACCCCAGCAGATAGGTGCCTTTTTCTCTGAGTAATACTGTGTCAACAGGAGCTCGTGTCTTCCAGCCTGCCACCCTGTCCATACACACAAGTGCACACAAGCAGGTGAGGCAATGCTGACTGATGAAGTTTGAGAACGTGGGTTTTCAACAGGAAAGTCAACAGCAATCACTTCTCAGACACTTCTGTTATTTGAGTTGTGAAGAATGAACAGCACCAACTTGTCTTTGAAAGTTGAAAACTTAACTTTTAGCAGCAGTCTGTAAACATGAAATCAGATTTCTTAGAGCATCCTGTGAAGAACATCCTTGCTTACAACTTCTAATGTAACACCCTTCAACAGAAAACAAATATCATTTGGATCAAAGTGGAAATTGTCTTTGGAAACCAATCTGAAGAAAGCAGAAAAATACGTTTTTCTTTAACTGAGGGGTTTCTTCCTCCATTGAATTGCTAATAAAATTATTTCACTTCATATAAATTTGCGTGTTAGAAGTGTTTATAATACTAGCCCTTAAGAAAAAGAAAGAAAAAAGTAATAACAGATTAATTTTAAAAAACCACTTTTTTTTGTCCTTATGCCTATACAACTCTTAGTATCTTTATCAACTTTGCTAAGTCATTTAAATCAAAAGGAGGGTGGCCAGTACTTCTACTTAATATCTTTGGTAATTCTTTTATTTATCGAATAGATTACTGCATTTCCTAGGATAAAATAAAAAAAAGTCTTTTTATATTTGCTTGCTGAACTGAGCGATGTATTTAAAGAAGTGTAAAATCAGTGACCTGACAAAATCTGGAGGGAATCAGGCCTCTTAGTATACTTGAGAAATAATATAGGTGAAAGGAACACTCTTAATGTATATTATCCTACAGATATTTTAAGTGCAGTCCTCATGAGCAATGCATGGTTAAACAGAAAAGCTCTGTGTACCTGGTTATACAGAGGTGCCAAAGGAGATATGGGAAATGCTAAATAACTTCTATAAGTAAAAAGTAATAAATTTCTACATCAAACCAGCCACAGTTACTAGGGGTCTCACACATCTTGCACAAACTCTTGCACCAGTTCCTGACCTCTCTCTTCCCTGGGCTGTCACCAAATTATGATGAACCCAGAAAACTCTTTCTGGAAAAGCAGCATTTCCAGAGAAAACTCCAGGGTGATTTAAAGTACTTCTTTGACTTGTGCCAATATTACCAATGCACATGCAGCACAGTTTGATCTCTTTTCCAAAAGGAAACTGCTGTATCACCCAAACTTTACTTTAGTGCTTGCTTTAGAGCTCAGGGTATCATCTTTTTATTTGGAAGGCTTAATTTAAATGTTACATGCAACAAGGTGTGCTGGTTTTGCCTGGGATAGAGTCAATTTTTCTTTGCAGTGAATGGTATGGGGCTGTGTTTTGGATTTGTCCTGAACACAGAGTTGATAATATAGAGATGTTTTTGTTATTGCTGAGCAGGGCTTACACAGACCCGAGCCCTTCTCTGCTTCCTCTTCCTTCAGCAAGGATGCTGGGAGTGCATGGGAAGGTGGGAGGAGACACAGCCAGGGGAGATGACCCAAGCTGACCAAAGGGGTACCCCAGACCATGTAACACTATGCTCAGTGCATGAAGTAGCAGGAAGAGGGAGGAAGGGGGAGGGGGACATTTGGGGTGATGGCATTTGTCTTCCCCAGTAACCATTACCTTGTGATGGGGCCCTGCTCTCCTTGGAAATGGCTGAACTGCTGCCTGCCCTTGGATAGCAGTGAATTAATTCCTTGCTTTGTTCTCATGTGCAGCTTTCAGTTTCCCAATTAGACTGTCTTTATCTCAACTCACAAACTTTCTGCCTTTCACCCTTCCCATTCTCTCCCTGATCCTGCTGTTGGGGTGGTGAGTGAGCAACTACAAAGGGCTGGGTTCCTGGCTGGGGTTAAACCACAGCAAAAATCCAACAGGCCATTTTTCTGTGGGGCAGTAACATTTTCCTGTTACACGGGCAAGGCACCACAAAAAGCCTCCAGAAGATTAAAAAGCCCAGATATGAACCTGCTGGATTCCTGGTGACAGCCCAGACTGCACTACCCCTCAAATATGCCCTACCTCAATTCTCCTCCAGAATTTCCTTCTAAAGAGACAGGTCTGGCTTGCCATGACTCCACATTTTTATGGCTTTTTATGTAAGCCAGAGTGAGGCTTGCTGCCAGAAGCAACCAAAGCAATTTCTGTGACTGGTGAGCTAAACCAGTTAACACTGGGCAGCAAGCAGAAGGCATTAGCAATCTCCTTCAGTCATCTTTTAGGACAAACAGAGCTGGAAAAGGTGTTTTAAGGTGCCTTTTCCTCCAGCTATGGACTATTCACCAACAAGGCTGTTGCTGGATTCCTGAGGTCTTAACACTGAGAACAGTGTCCTGGCTGGGAAGTGGGAAGTGAGCCTCCACCCAGACCACAAGCAGCAGAAGGAATTATATCTGACTTCTTCAGCAAACTAGCAAAAAGGAATGAAGAAAAAAAAAAGAGAAAGAAACCCAGCAATACAAAGAAGTCAGGAGACACAAGGAGAGAGCAAGGCAGACAAGAGGTCACTGCATATGACAGCAAGGTAATGCAAACTGAAAATGCATTGGTAAGACAAACACTGTGTTTTTATTAAAGCTGTTAATTCACTCCTCACATCTCCTACTCAAGTCATCCATCACAACATAAACTAAACAGAGCTCAGAGTACAGCTGCTCAGCACTGTAAATGAGACCTCTGTACATGCAGCAGCTCTGCTGTGGCAAGCTGGCGTCCTCTGAGGGAAAAACCTCAGCTGCAAAAATAAACAATTCAGGTACCACAGCTTTCCTCCCTACACTTTTTCCCAAAAAAGTGCCCTGCTAAGTTTTAACCCCTTCTTGCTTGTTAAGTAAGCTTAGTATCTTTTCTTTGCTCAAAGAACAACTAGTATGGTCTTGAAGCACTGCAATTGTTAGTGTATTTTACTGAATGGCATAAAGCTTTTCTGAGGGCCAAATCTGGGCTCAAATTTTACTAATTTTTTCCTCCATATCAGGGAGGGCTCAAGGCAAGCTCCAACTCCCTCTGTCAAATTTAGCAAGCAAATATCCATAGACCTAAAATGCTCTCAGTGTCATAAAACCCCATATTTTTCAGTCCCTCCTGCAATCTTCTTAAAACACTGCAGTTATGGCTTCGTGTCCTTTGCTGCCACCCTTGCCTTAGAGGTAAAGTGATCAGCATATTTTCTGTGGTGTATGAGGCACTGAGACATAGGAAAAAAGTTTGATGGATTACACAGATGTAACATTGTTTAGTGGTTCCCAGGTTCAGGTGATCAGACCTAACAGGTGTCTCAATTTGATGCTCCTGGAAAGTTCTACTATTCCTTGCTTGAGCAGGCAACTAGCATTCAGAATGTGGTGAAGAAACTTTGGTTTGTGACTTAAAATAATTTTCAAACTAGTGGTTTTTTTTAATTAAAAAGGGTGAAACATATCTACCTCCTATTTTGTACAAATGGGGATATTCTATAAAATTCTTCCTAAGTTTAAAATTATTTAAACTTCAGGGTAGTTTTTAGAGATGTTTAGACAATAGCCTGCATAAAATTTAACAATTGCTGAATCAAAATTAGTTGCAGGCCTTTTGTCAGAACTGTCTAAATCAGTGCACAAGCACCTATTCTAAACTTTGACAGCATTACAAGAAAAAGATACAGAAATTGCAACATGTGATTTAAAGAAGAAAAAATATCACTAAGAAAAAGTAAAAAAGGCTTCTGATAGCTAGAGTATGACTGCCCTGGCAATACTATTTTATGGCACATGTTAAACACACAGTCCTGAATGTTAAATGCCATCATTAGCAGTATGGTGGGTACCACTGTAGATATGCATATCAAGATGCAAATGTAAATCCTGAAGAAACACTTAGATTAGCAAAAACAATGCAGACTACCTTCCCAGACATAATATTAGTAGTGGTCTTCCTTAAGACCAGGAAATCTTACAGAACAGGTAAATTGCAAAGTTTCTCAATTTGCATGAGGCCATAGTTACCTACTTCAGAGGGTGCTGCATGAGCAATTACTTTAGAGTTCTACACCAAAAAAAAAAAAGTTTCAAAGTTGCAATGCAAAGAAAAGAGGAAAATAGAGAAAACCTGCCAGAGTTCAAAATTATAAACTTCTGGGAGCAGGATAGTATTAAAAATGATAAAATTCTGTCTCCACTTAAGTTGGGGGTAATATAACAGGTAGCATGGCACCTAATCCTGTCTGTAATTAGGAGGTTACTTTTCTTACCTCTGAGAATCCTGGAGCAGATTGTTAACAAAGAACATGATGGATCCAAATTAATTTGCAAACTCCAGTAACTTTCTTGAGACTTACCTTGCATGGAGCCTTTTCATTCCTGTCATGTCACAGAGCTTGCTTTGGCTAGTTTCAGCTCCATCAGCTTAATCAGAAATAGGCTTTTTCTTCTGTGCTTTTGCTTTGTTTTTCCTGCAGGTGATTAGAATATCTTTGTAACTGCCTGCCTTAGGGACTAGAAACATCACCTGCAGGTGATGTAACTAATCACATTCTGCTCAATCACATGTAGGTAATCACATTCTGCTCAATGTTTATTAAAGTAGAAATTGCTTTCATTTCCCAAAATGCACAGTGCACATGCCATCTACCTTATAAAATTCATTTAAAATCAGAAATATGTACAATCATAAGGCTTCTTAGCAGGAACAGCTCTGCTTAGTCTTTGGTTCTCCACATGGTAGTTACAGAAGCAAACGACTTGCTGTTGCAGGGACTTAAGTCAGTGAATAATTGCAAGTACTTTATATAACCTTTGCCAATACTTTACAAATAAATGTAGCATTTGGGATGCTCGAGAAGCTGTATTTATGCAAATGCTCCATTCATTTGATTAAACATTGACCTTAGGCAGGAACAAGTATCAAGCTACAAACTTGCCACATTTAGGGATAACACTCAGTTAAACCTTACTATGTTGTTCTTTCTAATAGACAGATTGAAGAACATAGGAGCCAATGCCTCCTTCTGCATTACCTTACATTGGTGTAAATTCTACTGATTGAGTAAACCTGCCCAGAGTTGTGTAGTGCCTGCACACCATCTCCCCCTAAGTGACCCTGCATCCCAGCAGCAGCCTGAGGGCCTCCTGTCAAAGATGTTACTTGGCTTACAGAAGAATGCCAAATGCCTTGAGTGCATGTAGACCTATAGTCCATAAAATCCTATGCTGATTAGAGCAAACATGTCCTGTTGAACAGTCTGTGCAAGCAGAAGCCAGGTGCCTTACAACAGCCAGGACTGAGCAGAGCTGCCCTTGCCTGGCTCTGCCCCTCAAAGCTGAGTGATGCTGGTTTGTGTATCTGGCTCTTTGTTCAGCCAGTGGCACTAGAACTGACAATGCCTGTTGTTTGGGTTTGGGTTTGACAGTATAACAGCATCATTGTGATTCCATATTGTACCACGGCTGACCAAGCTTGCTTCCACGAGGGCTGTCACAGAGAAAGTGAAGTCTCATGGACTGCATGACTGGGCAGGAGTTAGCTGAAAAGCCATGTGTATGTGAATATGTCTTCCAGCTGGAAAATTAGTCACATTTGGCAAATGCAGCAGCACTGTCTTGAGCCAACAGTAGCATACTACAGTTACCATCAAGTGAGAAACTAGATGTGAAAAAATTATACACGTGTTCTTAGGTCCTGAAAACCTGGGGCAGTGTGTCTTCCTCCTCCCATTATGCCAAGAGGGAAACAAATATTCATGACTAGGTTCACTGTACAGTCCTCAAAACACAGTGTGGTTATGGTCAGTAAACCCCTGCAATTTACACGACAGAACAGTCTTAGGATGATCCGTGTAGGAAAAAGAGAGCACTGGTGTCAACAGTTGAAAACCCAAGCAGCTGTCTTCCCTTTTTTCAGGTGTTACTGGTACTTTGGTGAGCCCTTGTATCCAGATATCACAGAGGAATTGCCATAGGTTTTTTGCTGCTGAGGGGTCTCTCTCTAGAGAAAGCCTTACCCACCAGCTGTTGGAGAGGACTGGAGGTCATCCTCTGGACCTCATTTACTCTTCCACTCTGCTGGGGAGAAACCATGCCCTAACCCCTTGCAGCCAGCTCCTCAGCTTGCCTGTAGTTGACATTTAAAACCTTGACTGAAGCTGGCTTCCCAAGTGTTTGAAAATTACTCAAAATTAAATTAAACCATAAAGTCTGGATAAAACATTATTATTATTTGACTTCCCAAATTAGTTCACTGAACCATAGAATCTGCTGATTTGGAAGGGACCTATCAAGGATCATCAAGTCCAACTATTGTGCATATTCTTCCATTTAGTTCTATAATTCTCATCAACTACTTTTAACTTGTGAGACCATGCAGCTTAAATAATTTGGCTACACTCCCAGTTGATGTTTCCTGATGTCACAAATGTTTCCCTTGAATCAAAGGCTCCTCACCCCTTCCCCAGCACACTGGTGTAGCTATCCAGAAGGATTTGTTAGAATTTCTTGAGCACATTTTCACTGATATTTTATGGATTTCCACACAGTGAAGTACTCAAAAATAAGTCCCAGAAAATTAATGTTCTAATACTTAATGGAAATAAAGATAGCATGTGTTTGATACTAGCAAATATGATACTGCCAAAACAAAACATGGACCACCTCCCACTATTTTCTTATTTTCTTCACTTGAGTTATTCCTGATTGACACAATACCGTGTGACCAATACAAAATTTGCCCAAAAAAGTATTAAGCTCTTTGAACTCTCTGTTTCCAAAGTTAGCTAGTAAAAGACACTTCCTTAAAAATGTCTTGAAGCCCTGCAGTACTTAGTGCTGACTTGGCACAAGCTAAATATCAGTTTTGTCTTCCATTTCTGGAGTATGCCTAAGAGTGATAGTACTTTACCTGACCAACAATTTTACTGGTGCCCATCACTGGAGAGCTCTGCTGAACCAGCACTCACACTGAACACGTGGTTTGGGGCAGTCCAGTTCAGGAGCTGAGCTTTGCAGGAGTGCAAACTTAACTGAAGCATCCATTTATGCAGTTTGCTGTTAATAGGAAATAAAAGAAGGAGAGGGGGGGGAAGAAGAAAGTAAGAGCCAAGTAATATTGCTATCAATATGACAAAAGGGAAAAATAGCCATAACATTATAATATATGCAACCTGGGTTCCTTTATTCATTCTGTTGAAGGGCAGTAGATACTTACTAGTACCAGCACAGATTTTGAGAAACCTAAATTTGACCTATGCAGTCATTAAAAGTGACCAGTCATCACCACTTTTATTTGTATGCAGGGACAGATTTTAGCTAAAATACACTAAAGTGAGTGTAACCTCACTGACTTCAAGGACCTCTGCTTACAGGCATTTACTAAGAATGTGACCTGATGTTTATTTGTTTTTCAGACCATAAATGAAATACTGTCCAATCTACCAATGTATTTTAGTAAAGCTGACCAATGGAGTCTCCCTTTGCTTTAAAACACATATTTTTATGTTTCCCACAGACCTGCTTCTTTTTTAGGCTCTCAATAAACTAAAAGTGCATCTGACTTCCAAACATCTTCTGACTCAGTTGAGTTTGTTCCCATTACTTCATTTTTTCTTTGGCACATACATCAACTAATGTTAAATAACAAACAAAATAGAAAGTTTTGCTCACAGGTTATTAAATGACCATTAATATTTTCCTTGAATTTTGAAGTTCTTCAAACTTCAAAATTAAATTGCTGGACATTACACAGTCAGAAAGACAGATGTGAAATCTGGAACAAAAATGGCTGAAGTGGTAAGCATAATGGTCTACTGAATAAACAGATATGTTTGCATAATATCATGGCAGCCTCCTGCAAGGCAAAACTTATGACAGAGCAAACAGTTACACAGCATGTGAGAATGTATTTCTTTTGCACAAATTCAACTGAAGGAATATAAAATAATGAGCTCACAGTTAAAGAACAGACAATGTATGAGAATTAAATAGTGAACAGGAAAACATATTTAGTCAACTTGATTTATTTCACTGGGCCTGGTATTTTTTATTACCTAAATTTATGATAAAGCAACATTTAACTATAGGTGAGATTCTTGAATTCATGGTATGGACATGAGGCTGTTGTGGCAAGCTTCTGGCTGCACCTGCAATCTCTCTCAAGGCATTTGTGTGGGGTTCATTTTTCCTGCTGTTTTACTTTCAAACCAGCACATTCAGAAATGGAAGAGAATATATATATATATATATATGTATATAATATATGAAAATATGGGCCAAAATACCAAGAAATGTTTAAATATTTTCTTTAGAAAATATCCACTTTTCACCTCGTAAAGTCTGCCTGAATCCCATTTCTACATTTTTTGCCAAGAATCTTCATGGACTATACTTTCCACTGGGATATGTTTCCTGTGATACAAAGTGGGTTGAGTGGCCTCAGTGGCATGAAAGATGTGGCTCTTCCAGTGAACCCAGGCCCTCCAGCAGAAGTGAGTCAAGGCACTGGGAAGGTAGTATAATAACAGAGATCAACACAGATGAACATGAAGCAGATCTAAAAGGAAAAGAATTGGCTTAGATTTACAAACTGATGTTTTCAAATCTTGCCTGGCAAAAACTAAGTGCTTTCATCCCAGCTGCAATTTCTTTTCCAGTAGCAAATCCAGAACTTTAGGAAAACAGTTTTAAAAACACCACGTTATGCTTCTCACCAGATGACAGAGCAATACCCAAAAGGGCCACGTCTTCCCACTCGAAAATTCATGTGCTTGACATGAAACTGGCAGTGGTTGTTGGAATGGATGAGCAGAGCTATCTCAGTGTTTAGACAGTAGGGAGAAAAGGATGACAGAAGTAGGATATGATAGTGGTTAGTCAGTCAGTGGCACTTTTCCCTAAGACCTGCCAGTCTGCCAAGAAGCCCCAGTCAAGTCAGACCACAGACAACAGATATATTGTCCAAAGTTTCAGAAATGTTACAGTGGTTTGGTTTCTGGTTTCTTTTTTCTTTTCTTTTTTCTTTTTTACCCCTGATGTTTTTCACATGCAGAACATAAACCTAAGGTGGATTTCACCTGGCCCTGCCACTACTGATTTACAGTGCTCAGGACAGAGCCTTGAGACTGGCTGTGATGGGAGTTGCAGGCTGCTGCTGAGGCTGACAAATATTGTTGTGATGATTTGTGTTTGGTGTTCTGGCCAAATTCAAACATTGTCACAGTCTCTCTGCCATCCAAAAATAATGTCCAGGGTTTAATTTGGCTCATAAAGTCTTCTCTGTGTGCTTCATACACACAGAGTTCTGTCAACTGCTATTTTGGTGAGAATTACTACTTTCCACAAATGGAGGGATTGATTTCTGAATGCAATTAAGAGAGAGAAAGGAAGAAATCCAACTGAGTTCACAGTTCATCTGATGCTATTGTTAGAAACTTGGAGAGGACATGGAACAAAACTGTTAGCAACACTATAGTTGCTTTGCTTTAAGAGAATTATCTCCAGAGAGTTAACTATGGGCCCAGAAAAAACTAACAGTACAGAAAAAACATGTGAAGGCATCAAGCCTAAATTTCCAACATGAGCAAAACTAATAGACACTTTCTATAGCCAGGCACAACCCCTGTTATTCTACAAATTAGACTGAGCCCCTGGGAACTATGTGCCTGCAGCTGCTGTGCAGATGTGGAGATAGAATATGAAGGAAATTTTTTCCAATTATGCCAGACAATTCTAAGGCTAATAAAATTACCCCTCATCCATTGCGAACCGAGATTTTTCTTTATATAAAAGCAATATATTTCATCATATAGCAGAACACATATCAACCTGAAAAGTATCCTCCCACGGATGGGCAACACATTTAATTCTTCTCACTTCAGATTGATTCTCATCTTGTAATGTTAATTTTTTAATAAAACACCTCTCTTTGGAATAAGTTGTCCTTTCTGCTTGTTTGGGAGCAAGACCTCTTCATTGGAAAGCTGGTTAGTGTTCAACAAGACAGAAAAATGCACACATTCTCCTGCAAGTGTTTATCCAATGTTTAAACACAAACTTAGTTTCTGTTTGTGGAAGACAGCACAGCCAACCTGTATGACTGTCAAGATCAGCTAAGAACCAAATCACCAACACAGCTCTTAAGAGCTGAAGGACCTGACTGTGGCAAAACCAGATTTGGTATAGAACCCACCAGATCCTACAAACACCTTTAACAATATGATTTTTAGAGTATTATGAGCATGACCAATTGAAAACCTACAAAAGTCACACTAGTTCAGGCACTGAACCTTCAATGAGCTTTATAGAACCCCTAATTAACAGGAACAGGGACAGCAAAGCAAACACTTCAAGATACTGTTCCTTTATGAGAGATTAGGGGCAGATTCAAAATTCCCCTGCAATTGGGGAACAAGAATCAAAACTAAACAACATTATAATGGATCTAGAGGGTGGCCAGGAAGGGACAAAAGACAGAGCAGCCAGAAAGAAAAAGGATGACAAGGACTGAAAATGAAGGAAAACAGATGAAGGTTGGAAAGGAATGTCACTGGTGTGATGAGTTCACAAGCAGGTGGCAGGGACAAGAGCTCTTTTACCCATTGGAAAACAAAAGGAAATATGCAGGTCAGAAAGGAAGCAGAGGTATCTGACAGGAATTACTTTAGTAAGCATTTTCCCCTCCCTCTCTCATCTTTCTCCAGAATTGAAATTTATTTTAACCAAAAAGGTTTTTTATATGCACTTCTTGGGAACTGATCAAAGTGTTGTCTCCTTAGTCAATTTATTTCTTGAAGTCCCCAAATGTGCATAAAATATCCCCCTTTGCTATAACTCCTAGAATCCCTTCAAGCTGTGATTGCCTCAGTTAGGATAAACAATGCTGTGCCAAAGTTTGGCTGATGAAAACCTCCAGAAGCATACCAGGAGCTTAAAAGGGAGACATTGTAATTTTGCAGAGGGCACTCCTCCCTGTGAATTACTGTTCTCTTAGCATCCCACCATGCCATTAGGAGACAACGCTCCAACACCAGCCATAGCTGTCTTAGGGCCTGAATACAATGCAGTGTATTTGCTAAGACATCACCACACCAACATAACTACACCCTTTCTACTGCTCAGCTGCTGTAAATCTCTCAAAACTTTGCATTACACACCACAAAAGTTCCAGAGACCCCTGCAATCTTCCACAGGAGTGAGCAGTTTAACAGGAGTGCCCTTGCCCCACTATAGACATAATCATAGAATCACTAAAGTTGGAAAAGATCTCCCAGAGCATCAAGTCAGCCTTCAATATCTTCCTACACAGTTTCCTCAGAGTGCAAGGCATTCTTATCCACTTCAAGGCCAGAGCTACCTATGTGGACTAATTGGTCAGTCACCATTTTCCACTCTCAGAGACTGGTGGCTTCAAAGAGTCACCTGTAAAGCTCTGGTTTTAAAGCTCTTTTCCAAATAAATACGTGATCATATTTTTAAGGCTCTTTTTCTGTAGCAGGTTAAAACATTACAGGCTCTGACACCTACCTCATGGGAAATGTACTCATGGACAAAGCCATGGGCACAGCATTCAGGGCAGCATCACAAGAGATCATCCCATTCTGGGCCCACCCCTTGGAGATGATCCTCAACACATAGCCAACACACAGCCAATTCTGTGCATCTTCCACTGGAGATGCAGGTCAGGATGAACCTCCTGTCATGTTTGTTAGCACACACTGAAGACAGAGACACTGTTTGGCTGCTGGTCCTATTCCCATCCCTCAGGGACCACTCCCACTATGAAGACTTGGGCATCAACGTGGATGCAGAGATCCACCCCAGCCCGGGGGGATCCAGGGGGGATGCAGAGATCCACCCCAGCCCGGGGGGATCCACGGGGGATGCAGAGATCCACCCCAGCCCGGGGGGATCCACGGGGGATGCAGAGATCCACCCCAGCCCGGGGGGATCCACGGGGGATGCAGAGATCCACCCCAGCCCGGGGGGATCCACGGGGGATGCAGAGATCCACCCCAGCCCGGGGGGATCCACGGGGGATGCAGAGATCCACCCCAGCCCGGGGGGATCCACGGGGGATGCAGAGATCCACCCCAGCCCGGGGGGATCCACGGGGGATGCAGAGATCCACCCCAGCCCGGGGGGATCCACGGGGGATGCAGAGATCCACCCCAGCCCGGGGGGATCCACGGGGGATGCAGAGATCCACCCCAGCCCGGGGGGATCCACGGGGGATGCAGAGATCCACCCCAGCCCGGGGGGATCCACGGGGGATGCAGAGATCCACCCCAGCCCGGGGGGATCCACGGGGGATGCAGAGATCCACCCCAGCCCGGGGGGATCCACGGGGGATGCAGAGATCCACCCCAGCCCGGGGGGATCCACGGGGGATGCAGAGATCCACCCCAGCCCGGGGGGATCCAGGGGGATGCAGAGATCCACCCCAGCCCGGGGGGATCCACGGGGGATGCAGAGATCCACCCCAGCCCGGGGGGATCCACGGGGGATGCAGAGATCCACCCCAGCCCGGGGGGATGTGCCCACGCCGGAGCGGGCGGATGCCTGGAGGAGGCCGTGATCCAGTGGGAGACCCGGTGGAGAGAGGGGGCCCTGCTCCCAGGCTGGAGCAGCCTGTCCTTGGAGGGCTGCACCCCGTGGAAGAGTGACCCACCCACAGCAGTTTGGGGGATTGTGTGCCTGGGGGGGAATTCACGTTGCAGCAGGTGCAGTAGGGCTGCTGGTGGTGAGAGCATTGGAGAAGTTCATGGAGAACTGTCTCCCATGGGAGGGACCCCACGGCCTCACAGGGGAAGGACTCCTCTCCCTGAGCAGCAGCAGAAGAGCTCGGGTGATGAACTGACCCAAACCCCCATGGCATGTCTCCGTGTGCTGTCAGTGGAAAGGAGGGAGGAGCTGGGAGAAGAAAAGGTCTTTTAAGGGCTTCTTTTACTTCTCATTATCCTCCTCTGACTCTGTTAGTAATAAATTCACTTTGTACCTCTCAGCCGAGCCTGTGTGTAGCTTAATATATTTTAATTTCTCTAAATGTTCCATGCAGTTCAATTCCTGCATTTCTCTCTCCCTGAGGGACTCAGGGACGCTTCCATTTCATGCATTCCAGCATCTCCCCCTCCTCTTTGAGCCATGTAGGTTCCCTTAATAGCTTTATCAATCATTTGTCAAATGCATTGGACCAAACAAGGCACAACTATTATGATGGCTAAAATCTATAGACCCATTTTTAAAAGCTTTTTCACCCATGATGTTAAATTCCATTTATCAAACAGCCCATCTAACCAAGTTCCATCATCAGCCGTAATCTTTGACACACCTTCCTTGAGCTGTTGTATGCTTTTGTGGATAGATACTGAGTGACCAGATAGATTCATACAACACATTCCCTCAAAATCTTTGCATCCATGTCCAGAGAAAATCAATTGCAGCCCTGTTTTGCAAAGTTGCATGTCTATTACTGTTAACATCTGTTAGCATATCACTCAATGCAAGGGAGGTAGAATTGAACAGCTTACTCAGCCAACACCCTAATCAATCTAATTGTTTCAGTGCCACTGATGAACTAAGGTGTGGTAAAAGAGAGATGCTGGGAACCTTTTTTCAAAACTCCAAGGATCAAAATCATCTTTGCAGTCTGTAGACTTACATCTTTGCAGTCTGTAGACTATAGATCTTTTACTTCTAGGTTTCACAGGCATTTTTGCATTGGGTGCTAGCAGAGTAAATTTCCTGACACTACATGGTTTCTCTGGGGTTGTGCTGGACAGACATATGGTATCTAAACCTGATACATTAGCTAAGGCCAGCCAAACATTTGCTTTAGGTTGGCTAACTGGCAAATCTGTACTACTAAAAGCAAGCAAAGCAAAAAAAGCAAAAGCATAACATACGACTGAGCCCCATATTTCCCTTAAGCTATCATCTAACAAAAAATACTACAACACTACTGATTCCCACACTTATAAAACCTGAAGCTCACCATCTTCTGTGGGTGAAACACAAGATATCAGGTGCAAATTGGAATCTCTGTGTAGCTCACGTCTGCGTGCCTGCTTCTTTGCTTGTGGAGTGGTCAGCGTTTTCATGCACTCAGTAGGGTTCCACCCTCTCTGCTGGAATCCACCTGGGTTCTGAACCTGTAGAAATACAAGCAAACCCCTTGCACCAAGTTATTAGAGGAAATGGGCCTTCAATTTGCCCTGTTTCTGGGTTTCTAATCAAAACTAGAGGATTTTCTTTTAATTTTGCCTGTGTGCTGTTGGAAAAATGCCTAAAAATTGGCGGATCAGGTTCTGCAAAAGAACAGTTCAAAAAATTATAAACATCCAAACCCTTACTCAACCTCATCTGTGGTGTTGCCTGTGTCAACCCTCCCTTTTGTTGGTTTAAAATACGTTTCAAAGAGTGATGTGTTCCCTCAACAATTGCTTGGCCTGCGGGAGCGTGAGGAATACCAAAAGTGTGTCGAATACCCCAATCCATTAAAAATTCAGTCAATTTTTTGGCTGTGTGTGCAGGGCCATTATCTGTTTTTATCTCTTGAGGCACCCCTAATGAAGCAAATGCTTNTTGGAGGGCTGCACCCCGTGGAAGAGTGACCCACCCACAGCAGTTTGGGGGATTGTGTGCCTGGGGGGGAATTCACGTTGCAGCAGGTGCAGTAGGGCTGCTGGTGGTGAGAGCATTGGAGAAGTTCATGGAGAACTGTCTCCCATGGGAGGGACCCCACGGCCTCACAGGGGAAGGACTCCTCTCCCTGAGCAGCAGCAGAAGAGCTCGGGTGATGAACTGACCCAAACCCCCATGGCATGTCTCCGTGTGCTGTCAGTGGAAAGGAGGGAGGAGCTGGGAGAAGAAAAGGTCTTTTAAGGGCTTCTTTTACTTCTCATTATCCTCCTCTGACTCTGTTAGTAATAAATTCACTTTGTACCTCTCAGCCGAGCCTGTGTGTAGCTTAATATATTTTAATTTCTCTAAATGTTCCATGCAGTTCAATTCCTGCATTTCTCTCTCCCTGAGGGACTCAGGGACGCTTCCATTTCATGCATTCCAGCATCTCCCCCTCCTCTTTGAGCCATGTAGGTTCCCTTAATAGCTTTATCAATCATTTGTCAAATGCATTGGACCAAACAAGGCACAACTATTATGATGGCTAAAATCTATAGACCCATTTTTAAAAGCTTTTTCACCCATGATGTTAAATTCCATTTATCAAACAGCCCATCTAACCAAGTTCCATCATCAGCCGTAATCTTTGACACACCTTCCTTGAGCTGTTGTATGCTTTTGTGGATAGATACTGAGTGACCAGATAGATTCATACAACACATTCCCTCAAAATCTTTGCATCCATGTCCAGAGAAAATCAATTGCAGCCCTGTTTTGCAAAGTTGCATGTCTATTACTGTTAACATCTGTTAGCATATCACTCAATGCAAGGGAGGTAGAATTGAACAGCTTACTCAGCCAACACTCTAATCAATCTAATTGTTTCAGTGCCACTGATGAACTAAGGTGTGGTAAAAAAGAGATGCTGGGAACCTTTTTTCAAAACTCCAAGGATCAAAATCATCTTTGCAGTCTGTAGACTTACATCTTTGCAGTCTGTAGACTATAGATCTTTTACTTCTAGGTTTCACAGGCATTTTTGCATTGGGTGCTAGCAGAGTAAATTTCCTGACACTACATGGTTTCTCTGGGGTTGTGCTGGACAGACATATGGTATCTAAACCTGATACATTAGCTAAGGCCAGCCAAACATTTGCTTTAGGTTGGCTAACTGGCAAATCTGTACTACTAAAAGCAAGCAAAGCAAAAAAAGCAAAAGCATAACATACGACTGAGCCCCATATTTCCCTTAAGCTATCATCTAACAAAAAATACTACAACACTACTGATTCCCACACTTATAAAACCTGAAGCTCACCATCTTCTGTGGGTGAAACACAAGATATCAGGTGCAAATTGGAATCTCTGTGTAGCTCACGTCTGCGTGCCTGCTTCTTTGCTTGTGGAGTGGTCAGCGTTTTCATGCACTCAGTAGGGTTCCACCCTCTCTGCTGGAATCCACCTGGGTTCTGAACCTGTAGAAATACAAGCAAACCCCTTGCACCAAGTTATTAGAGGAAATGGGCCTTCAATTTGCCCTGTTTCTGGGTTTCTAATCAAAACTAGAGGATTTTCTTTTAATTTTGCCTGTGTGCTGTTGGAAAAATGCCTAAAAATTGGCGGATCAGGTTCTGCAAAAGAACAGTTCAAAAAATTATAAACATCCAAACCCTTACTCAACCTCATCTGTGGTGTTGCCTGTGTCAACCCTCCCTTTTGTTGGTTTAAAATACGTTTCAAAGAGTGATGTGTTCCCTCAACAATTGCTTGGCCTGCGGGAGCGTGAGGAATACCAAAAGTGTGTCGAATACCCCAATCCATTAAAAATTCAGTCAATTTTTTGGCTGTGTGTGCAGGGCCATTATCTGTTTTTATCTCTTGAGGCACCCCTAATGAAGCAAATGCTTGCAAAAAATGCTGACACATGACTGGCCATCTCCCCTGTATGTAGGGAGGCATAGACTGCTCCTGTAAAAGTGTCCACTGACACATGGGTGTTTTTAAGTTTCCCAAAAGCTGGGTATTTGGTAATATCTGTCTGCCATAATTCCAGGCTTTGCAGTCCTCATGGATTGACTGCTCTTGTCGAGACAGGAGGTTGCACAAGCTGACAATCAGGGCAGGCACTTAAAATTGCCTTTGCCTGATCTCTGGAAAGATGAAATGTTCGCTTGTGCGTTTTGGTGAAAAAAGNCCTTCAATTTGCCCTGTTTCTGGGTTTCTAATCAAAACTAGAGGATTTTCTTTTAATTTTGCCTGTGTGCTGTTGGAAAAATGCCTAAAAATTGGCGGATCAGGTTCTGCAAAAGAACAGTTCAAAAAATTATAAACATCCAAACCCTTACTCAACCTCATCTGTGGTGTTGCCTGTGTCAACCCTCCCTTTTGTTGGTTTAAAATACGTTTCAAAGAGTGATGTGTTCCCTCAACAATTGCTTGGCCTGCGGGAGCGTGAGGAATACCAAAAGTGTGTCGAATACCCCAATCCATTAAAAATTCAGTCAATTTTTTGGCTGTGTGTGCAGGGCCATTATCTGTTTTTATCTCTTGAGGCACCCCTAATGAAGCAAATGCTTGCAAAAAATGCTGACACATGATTGGCCATCTCCCCTGTATGTAGGGAGGCATAGACTGCTCCTGTAAAAGTGTCCACTGACACATGGGTGTTTTTAAGTTTCCCAAAAGCTGGGTATTTGGTAATATCTGTCTGCCATAATTCCAGGCTTTGCAATCCTCATGGATTAACTGCTCTTGTCGAGACAGGAGGTTGCACAAGCTGACAATCAGGGCAGGCACTTAAAATCTCTGGAAAGACGAAATGTTCGCTTGTGCGTTTTGGTGAAAAAAGGAATGACTCAGTTTTGCTTGTTCAAAAAATGTTGGGCAGAGTACTGGCAACAGCCACCATCAGTTCATCAGCTCTTGCATTTCCTTCTGCCAAAAATCCTGGAAGTGAAGACTAGGCCCTGATATGAGAAACAAAATATTGATTAGTTCTGTTTTGCAAAATTGTATAGAGACATTTAAGATAACAACATAAGTTGCCATTACTTACGTCTTTTAAAACTGATCCTTCTATTCTTTTGACTATATTAGCTACATGTGCAGAATCTGTAATCAAATTAAAAGGTTCTGGGAAGAGCTGAAATGCTCTAACTACAGCTTCTAATTCCACCACCTGATGTGAACCTTCTACTGTCTGGATATCTGATTCCCATTCTTTAGTTGTTTGATTTTGCCACGTTATTACTGACTTGTGTGTTTTCCCTGAAGCATCAGTAAATGCTGTGACAGCCTTCAGAGGCACTTCTGCAACTGTGAAAAAGTGTTGGAATGCAGTTACAGAACTACCATAAGAACTGAGAAAAGCCTTTCTAAAGTATGAACTTTTGGAACTATTTGTTTCCAAGTTGGAAAAACCAGCTGAACAGCTGTAGATATAGGACATGATCTACTTTGGAGTAATCCTAAAATCATAGAATAGCCTGGGTTGAAAGGGAACCATAAAGATCATCCAGTTCCAACCCCCCTGCCATGTGTAGGGATACCTTTCACCAGACCAGGTTGCTCAGAGCTCTATCCAACCCTGACCTTGAACACTTCCATGGATGGGACAGCCTCAAATTCTCCAGGCAACCTGGTCCAGTGTCTCACCATCCTCTGAGTAAAGACTTTTTTCCATATAATCAGTTCTTCCATATATCTAACCTAAACCTACTCTCTTTCAGTTTGAATCCATTCACCCTTGTTCTGTCACTTCATGCTCTTGTAAAACTTCCCATCTTTCTTGCAGGCTCCCTTCAGGTACTGGGAGGCTCCAATTAGGTCACCCCAAAGCCTTCTCTTATACAGGCTGAAAAAAACCAATTCTCTCAGCCTTTCAATTAGGCCCTAAAACCAGAGATTTCACCTGAATAATGAGGGAGATTAGGTTTTGATGCCATGCCCCTTATGTTAATTTGTCACCCTATATTCTCTGCCAGCAAATAATTACCAGCCAGTCCTAGAAGGCTGACAGAAGGGAACTTCACGACTAGGAAAGATAAATAAAGTATATTGTTTCCTGTTTACACTGGACATGAGCTTCATGTAATTATCCCACCAGTTAGCATTAACTGGGCAATTATCCTGGCAAACAGTGGCACATTGATGACAGCCAAACAAAGGCATCTCAGAGCAGCTCCTTCACCAGGCCACTGCAGCAGAGCCCCTCTGAATTGCCCCAGTTCTGGCTGCCATCCCAGCATCATCGACCCTCCAACAAGGGCTGCACAGTCATAGGGGGGAGCAGCAAGGAAAACAGTTTTCCTAACCTGTCAGCATTTAAGAGCACAAACATTTTTCCTTACCACAAAAGGAGTTGAAAATCTGGAGGGAAGAGTGTCCACAGACTGAGCATATATGGCAGAACAGATTGGCTGGGAAGAGTAGTTTTGCTTTCCATCCTTTGGAAATGTTTCCATTAGATTTTTACCTCTTTCATCCAAGTGAAAGCAGCATTTCAGCAGTAGAATGGAAAAAAAGAGAAAGTATAAAAATTGCAATGTCAAAGGACTTTTTTTTTTTCTTAACCCCAAATGCATATAGCAGGAGCCTCAGCTAGCTGAACTTTTCTTGGCAACAATTCCACTTCAGTGAATTTACTCATTTTGTCAGAAAAATTCTGAACAGACACAGTCCATAGTTCATACAAAACAAAGGAATAACACAACAGTGCCATTCCCATTTCTAGATAGGACTGCTCAGGCCTGGCATGGAAGGCACCAGGCTCTGCAGTGGCATTGCTACATCTCCTGCCATACCAGACCCAAACAAAGCCTGAGCCACAAAAGGTGATCACTCTGACAACCAAGTAGAACATTAGACAAATCCTTAGTGCTACCCACCCTGCACAGCCATACAACACAATTTAGAGAAATTAAATGAGTTATTCCAAATATTGACATTGCCTATATCAGAGGCATGCTCTAAAGTGCACTGGTGCCTGCTGGTTGCTTGTTAACCCAAGATTTCCAAGACACCAGAAGTTGAGATTTAAGTCATAATCTGGTCAATTGTACTTAGCCTTAATGTTTTCTCTTTTGCACAAAGAAAAATGATATTTTTTCTTATTATCTGAACACAAATCAAAAGATGATTCTGACTTTAGAACATCTCACACTAAATCTTAAAATAGCTACTTTATGTACTTAAAACCCTGAATCTTTAGACAGAGATTCAACATCTGCAGCAAAATTGATCCTTAAAATCCCCAATACTGAAATATTTCAAACATTGTCTCTGTAGCAATACCTACAACCAGTGTCTTGATGGAAATCAGAGCTGCAAATACCTATTGGTTATCCAAATTCCAGATTTCCTAAGGTAAGTGAACTGCACTGTGAGAGCTGGTGCTGTGCAGCTGTGGACAATGCTTATTCCAGCCTGAATAATTTCACTGCCTTACTGAGGTATAAGTAAAAACTCCAGCAAAACAACCTCATGCCTCAGCCAAATTAAAAAAGGAACAAATCCTCAGTTTAGTGGATCCTAGTTAAGAATGAAATCTAAAACTCAGTGATTTCTATGAATTTGTTTTTATTCTGGTCATTTTTTTCCCATTCTGGACACTTGTAGCCACAGACAGCTCCATAATCCTCTTCTCACCCACTGCAAATACATACTAAAGAAATAAAAGTTCCCTTCACTTTAAGGAAGCTCATTACATAGGCACATATTCTTCCAGAAATTGAAGAAAGCTGTGAGAAGATAGGATGATATTTATCTTTTCCCTTTGTCTTTTTGTGTTTGGTCTTTGGTGGAATTTCTGAAGGTAAAGAAGAATAGGAGGAGATAGGAAAAAAAATAATTTGGAATCTGCTTGATTTAGCAAAATACACTGGAGAAAACAAGAGAAAGGGTCCTAACACTTCCACACTTTTAAGCAGGAAGCAAGCAGAGGATGGATGCTTTTTAATGAATGTGATGCTACTTTTACCTCCCTGCTCTCTCTGGAGACCTGTACACACATTTGAGTTTTGACTGATAACAGTAGGTTTCCTGCCACTAACAACAAGGTTCCCTGTCCCTTCCCAGCTTTTCTGGGTCTTTCCAACATATCTGGCCACCCACACACAATGGCTTGCTGGCTGCAGAGCCCCCATGCTGAAGGCACACAAGAAAATATTTCTTCTGTGGTTCTCCTGAACTTCTTGAGCTCTAGAACCAGGTGACCCAGAGCAGAGTGAAATCCATTTTAATGGGGCCTTGGTTAAATCAGTCACCTGAGTTCTTGCTGAACTAGGCAACCCTATGCAGAAATAAAAAACAAATAAACAAACAAACAAACCCCAACCCCAACAAAAAATCCATTCTTATTTCTGCTGGCAGTGTTAGAAAGCAAGGATATAGGATGTTTTCAGTGTTACTCCCTTACTTCACTGTAAAGCTAATCAGCATTATCCAAATAGTGCCCATTTCACAGTGGTGCACTTTGGTTTATGGCAGTACTCCTCCAGTGCCATGGCAGATAAGGTCCTGTTACTCCACTAAACTATTCCACACGTGCTTCTGACTTTCACTTTGTAATGATGTCACCCTCTGGTGGTGACACATTCCAGCAAGGAACAGACCTGAGAATTGAAAAGGAACACATCAAAGTTGGTTTTACTGTAAAAAGAAAGTAATAATGTCTATATTCCACCAGAACATCAACTTTTTAATCTCTTGTTTCAACCTGGTACTGTAATGAGAGAAGCCAGAGCTATAACAGTAGATGTGTTACATTATCTCTGTTGTGCTTTTCTCTGGAGCAAAAGTGTATTATGTTTAATTGTACTCCAGAAATGTTAAGATTAGTGCACAGAAGAAATACCAAAGAAGTGAGATGTCTTTAAAAATCTATGTTATTTGTATTGTAAACATCAATCATCACACATCAGAATTCCTGCAAGTATGATAAATCCACCTTAACAAATTAATGCATTCTTTAATCAAATTTTAATTTGAATTAGAGTAACAGTGACAAAAGAGGCGAGTTTTGTGAAAAAGATGGGCAAATCTCAGCTCTTTATATTTTCATGTGTATTTAAACAAAATCAGCTGCACCAAAAGGGTAACTAAGTTAGGGACACACCTTTCCTATAGCATTTGCAACAAGCAGCCAAGCACATGTGGGAGACAATGGAGAGGGATCCTCCCTAAAGTCTCATTCTGTAGCTTCTCACTAAGTATTTCAGTCTTCCATCGACCTTGAAGTGCATCCCTGTGAGTTACAAACAAAACCAACCACAGGTGTTGGGACTGCAGCATCAAACTAGTGCTGAGCAGTTTATTTGCAGAGTCTGGAAAGTTTAATTAAATCCTGCCACATTCACCAGTGATTCAGGCCTCCATATCCACAGTTCCTTGAACAACTGCATTTTCTCTGCATTTATGTATATATAACACTGCTCTTTATGACTTGCAAGAGTTCAGTACACATTGCCTCAGGTCTCCCTTGCCTTCTAGTATTTCTACTTCAGCAGCCTGAGTTCCTACCAATCCACAGCTACACAAAATGTACTTCTTTCATTCTGGCATTTCATTCTATTTTCAAAAACATTTTTAGGAATGAGTCCAAGATAAATAAATTTTCTCAAGTATTGAGCAGTTTCTGGTTTTGAAAATCTCACCACATTATTTAGATGGCCATCTATGAGCCCCTAGGCAAATTTTCAGTACTGTGAAACAAAGGAGACACACACTCCTTTCAGCACCACCAGTATTTGATCACTTAAACAGCCATAAATATTTTGAAATTAAGTCCTTGAAATTTTTACTCTATCCTCAGGCACTCTTTAAAGAAAGGGTGCCTACATTTACTGAGTGAAAAGATGTTAGGAAAAACTTCTTACAGTGAAACCCACAGAAACAAGAAAAACACCAGTTTAAATTTTGAGCCACAGCTGGCAATCAAAGGGTCAGCATCTTCAGCAGAAAGGAATCCCTCTTCCACTCCTTCTATTATTTATCAAACTAATTACTGGACTTCGCTTCAAGAGCACCACTTTTGATTTTGTTTGCCTCTAAATTCTGAGTAGTTTAGCAACAGCTGGTCTAAGCAAGAAAGTTACTAAGGGCTATTATGACCCTAAGTGCCTCTATTTTCTTTGTGGCTCTTTTACCCAAGGACTAACACCAAGCTGTCCTCTTTCCATTACCCATAACTTAGCCACACTATATTTAGATTAAACAACCCCAGTCCTTGGAACAATATGCTTAGGTCCTTTCAATCACTCCAGTCTAAAAGCAATCACTGTCCTCAGCCTTTGTGAACTTTACAACTTGTCGGATTTTTCTTGAAACGTGTCTGTTCCTAAAAGCCAAACCCATGGAAAAAGAACTGAAACCAAAAGCCACGTGATGAGGCAACCATAACACACAAGAGCCCGAAAATAACAGGAGAGATACTGTGGCAGTGTCTGACCTTCTGAGCCCTGCTTATGGATTGCAGCAAAACAGCTCATAATCACATCCTAAATAGTGCATACTACTAGTTTATTTGTAGTTCAGAAGATCTCAGTTTACAGAGCCATGATTTTAAAACTTCATGGACTTGCTTCAGATGCCAGAAATTACTCTGCATTTGGAACAAGCTTAAAAAGGGTCACAGTTAGACTTTATTAGCTTATGTGGTCAAAACCAGTTAAGCAGGCAGTTTCAATGGCTGCAGACATTCCCTCTATCTCCTACAGTGTTTCCACTTCAAAAAGGAAGGTGCATGAGTGGATTTTCTGTTCTAAATCTCTTTAAATATGGAGTTGCTCAGGCTGACCTGAAACCAGCTATTCAAAAATTTTTATTTAAAGTATATTGGCAACACAAATTCAACAGTAAGTTTCTAATAGAGGAGTTATCAGCCTGTTCAGATCTGCATCCAGCCCCTAACTCAAATAATAATGTCTATCAGTTACACTCTGATCATCCCTGTAGAAACTGAGCACTTTAGTCCTACTAACCAAATACACATTACATTGCTACTGACAAAGACATCAGAGCCCTTCATTTAAATCCATATATGCAGAGAATCATTCTACCTGTACAGTTACTAACAAGAAACAGGAATTTTTGTGAAAATAAAGACCCCATGATATGTCAATAAACTGTAACTTCAGGCAACAAAGCTTTGGCAGTGTTGGGTAAGAGCCCCTTGCATAACTATCCAAATTACAGGTACAGTCACTCAGGATGCTCCTGCTATGAGCTGAGCTAAAACTCTGCACAAACTATTAGCACAAATGCTACCCTCAATCCAGCCTAAATACTTGAGATGACCAGACACAAAATCAAACTGCAGACACAACACCTGCACTCCAAAGAAAGTATATTCAGGTTTGCTCAGGAATTAATAGAGGTGTTTCCTGGGAAAGATTTTTAACAGGCTGTGCAACTGTGACACCAGGAAAGGAAAAAACAGGGGAGGAAAATCCTGATCCCCTCGTAGCTGAAAGTTCTTCTACAGCTGGCAGCAACCCAGACCAGATTTTCTTTATAAACAGATCTTTACTTAATTAAAAAGTTTCATTGGAATAAAGAGAGAAGCATTACAAGAACTATGTATGGTAGTTTTCTCTCTCACTCCTTCTAGGAGTTGTATGCCCATCCTTACAGGTCTCCTGTAGCAGAAGCAACCAAAGATCTTGGCAGAGGTGGCCAAATCAATAGCTAAAAAATACCAAAACTGTGTGATTTGCCATTCCCTACTGGATAAAGAGTTATCTGAAACAGGCAGTTTTTTAAAAAAAAACAGTTTTGACAATAAAGTGAGATGTGGCAGCCAGACCACAGAGAAGAGAACAGCAAAATGTCAAACAGGAAAATAAAGGAAGCTCTTGTACACAGATAGGATAGGATGGCCAGAGGATGAACTGTTACAACAGTTGATTTTGGCATGGGATCATGCTCCACTGTACGCCTTCCTTCAGGTAAACTTCTGCCAGAAATATTGCTGGCCAGAATCCAAACTTTCATCTGACCAGTCTCACTGAGCACCAGCAGAGACCATTCAAACTGAGATGGAAAGAAGTAGATTAAAAATACGAATCACCACTTCTTCCAGGCCTCACAAAACAGAATCACATAGAGTTTCTTTGTAGGACCTTACTTAAAATCCATGGAAGTCAGTAAAGTGGATATTTCTAATTGTAAACAGGGATACTTCTATATATGTTGTTTAGGGTTTTATTATCATCCATCCAGAACATTGATTTTTTTTTTTCCTTCTCTCTTTGTTACAACTATAAGAGAGAAGATGAACACATGGAACTAAGAGTGGTTCACACAACAAGGCATAGGGCTGACCCCAGATGAATTCAGCTTGTACCAATATGCTGTTTTACCATCCTGTACTCTATCTCCTGTTGGCAGTATGCATAATGGTCTCATTACCACACTGCAAAATGTTATTTTGCAGAAATGTAACTCTGTAGGCAGAAAAAAAAGAACAGTTGCTGTATCAGGTCCCAGAATTCAACTAAATGAAAGAAAAATCCCATTCATTGCTATCATAATTTTCATCTAAACAGAATAGATTGAAAATGTCTTTAGAGCCAAACTCCTTGTGATTTGCCTAATGCACTGATTAAGTGATATTTTCTTCTAATTATTTGCCCCACAATCTTTTTATTATTTAAATCAAATTGAACAATTCCATATTATAAAAAATCTAAGGCTAATGGGAACAGTAACATTATTTTCTACTGAGTCAATAACTGGACAAACATCACTGACCTTTAATTGATGCTAGGATTGTTTTTTTTGACAGAATTGTTTTCAGATTCAAAAGTGCCCATCCCTTCTTAAAAAGCAAAATTAGTGCTATAGGGTATAATTATATCCTCATCACAGAAGGCAACAAGCAATGTACATTTTAGATACCTAAATCCAGAGAAGGTTCTCAAATGCAGGGGTGGGGGGGGAATGGGAGGTTTGCTAATTATGATTTCAAAAATATTGAGGAATCCAATTATGCCATGTCTCCAGTTCTTTTTCAAGACTTAGTTTACCAAGAATCATACCATGTCCAGAATATTACAGAGCACTAAGACACCTAGTGAGTGAAAAATATATTGCAAGTAGAATTACTATATGTTATGTAAATTAAGCAGCGTTGGGTTTAGCTATGAGATGTAAGAAGTCTATAGATCATTGGTGCAGGTTAATTATTACCACATGATTTTTTTTTCACCATACATTTACAATTCTTACAGTTCCCAGGGGAAGAAATGACTCTGCATCAAAATCCACCTGGTGTGGGATCTCATTGCAATGCTCTGGTCTTTTATCAGGTTCTTGTTTTAGTAAAGGCCTAGTATCATATGAGCTCAGAGAAATCATGTTTACTGGTTTTGCCAATAGTGCAGGTCTGGCATTAAATCCTACCCATTAAACACATACCTGGCACACTTATCACTACAGACCACGTGTACTTAAATTACAGTTCAGAAACTGGGATGAATCTCATGGCACAGGATGTCTAAACCATCCTTTCTAAAGGAAACACAAGATTTCCACAACTTTGTTGACATAATACTTTATGTATAACAAAAACCTGGAATGACTTAATTCCTGATTCAATAAAAAGATCAAACTAATTATTTTTCCCTATGGCCCTGGCAAACACAGTTTAAAAAAAATTGCCACTGTTAGCTTCAAATACATCAGAACTGCTTCATGGGGCTCATAAAATGAAGAATATTGGTTCAGAGCAGATTCCTTCATGTTCTGCCAGGAAAACGTGTGGAAAAATATGTAACACAAACACATGAATAACATCAAAGAAACAGACATTTACTCCTTCAAACTGAAGTTGAAATTATCAAATGATCACGACAAAAAATTGGAGGGTAAAAAGAAATTGATCAATATATTGTAACAGGTTCACTGTAAGTTGCAAGGTTTGGAAATTACAAGAAATGTTCGAATTCCCTGAAACTGAAAATTGAGGTCAGATTCCCTGATTTATGTAATTTTCTCTATCAATTTCTCTTTTTTTTTTTAACCTAAAATAAATAGTATTCACTTTTGTACACAAGAAATAGCATATACTGTACATATACCACATCTATATTTCTTTCCCTATCTTTCACTAAGAAAAATATATTCTTTAAATAGGAGCAATAGTACAAGGATTTATTTTTTCCTTCAAGAACTTCAGGGGAAAAGTATGTATTTTCCCTGCCTTCTGACATGTAGGTAGACCTTGAATTACCAATTGGCTGGCTGTTTTACTGGCCAGACATTCTTGGTTTAGGACCCTGCTTAGGTTTTAATTGCTTATGTTTGACTGAGTATTTTCAGATTTCTTGGTATGTAAACTGCTTTCTGTGATGTTGTGAGAGAATTTTGGATTGACAAGCATGGGAATCCCATAAATCTTGAGTTCAGACTGACTTGAGTTATCTAAGAGAGTTTTCTTCCTCAAATTGATTAGGATTCTATCATTAGTTATTTTTACATATCAAATTACTTTTTCTGCAAATCTCTTGTATGACAATCCAGCCAGAAACTCTTCAATCAGAATTTCTCAGAAATTTCTAAACATTTCACTAGCTGCAACATGTCTGTATTTTAAAAGGTGTTTGCACAGCTTCTGGAAAGCAGGAGAAAACAGAGTTAGGTAAGCTAGAAGCATTAGTGAGTCACAAGGCCTAGTGATAGTGAACACAAATTCAAAGGTTATATACTGGATATTTCACTGTAATGAAAGAATATTTTTTAAAGTACATTAATCATATTTAATTTAGGAGATTCTGGTTTTTTTCACATACCACAATGTCCAATACTGCAATATCATTACTACACTGTACTCTGAAAATTTATGCATACCATCAACTACCTACCTCCTGGTCTCAACTGCACAAGCTTCAGAAATCTCCTACAGGTTTCTTCACAAAAATCATCTTCCAGATAATCTGCATGGAGTTTAATTTAACAGAGTAAAATTTTAGGAGTATTATTTTTTGCTTTTCTTTGTTATGATACTTCTGTTGCAACAGGCAATGATGCTAGGGACCAGATGCACAACCCAATACTGTCCCATTGATTTGTGATCCATTTTGGTCCTGCTTAATTGATACTGGAAACTCCTCAAGGACTAAGGATATTCATGCTCCTAGTGACTTTTATGTCCTACCCCAAACCTACATTACCATAGACAAAATTTGTCTTTTTAACTTCTGAGACCTGCTTCTCAGTTTTCTCCATCTGTGAATTAAGTTAACTATGAGACACTATCAACTAAAATCTGACAGACAGGGGCAACTTAAGTCTGGGAGGAACTGGAACCCAAACAAATAGAAATTTACTTTTGATTTGTACTCATAGATATAAAAGAACATAGTGGGAGTAGTTCACCAAGGTGGGGGTCTCAAGCGAGGTGAGATGAAAGCGAACCCAAGTAACTTTCATTTTTCCTTTGCCTCCAATTACTTGAGAGAAATTTTCAGAAAGGCTTATCAGATTTACACTGCTGAGCAATTTCTCAAAAACCTACCCACTTTGACACATATCATAAACTTATTACCTGAGAAAAAAACAGCCTTTGAAACCACTCTTGAAAGTTCAGACCACTGCAACCAGTGCTTGATGTTACAAATTAAGCTACATTTGAAATCTATGACAGACTCTCATCCCTACCCTCCCTTCTCCAGCAACAGGGAGAACTCGTTTATCCAGAAAACTGGATTATAAACTATGCCTCAAGCTGCAGTGAGTCAAGGTTTCATATTAGATTGGTTGAGCTGCTGTTGTTTTTTTTTTGTCTTCTGCTTTTTGCTTTTGATTCCCCTAAAAAACTACTGAGGGAATCTGGGGTGGACTTAAAGTGCAGAAAAGTAATCTAAAAGTTGTCTTTTATAACTGGGAATAGAGAGGAAAACTTTAACAAAGTAATAACTTCTCTGTACATAGTATTTATTTGTGTGGTATTGCACACACATAATTAGTTATAATTTACTTTACTGCCAAGGTTTTTCTGGGGTTTTGTTTTTGAAAAGGCAATCACTTCTGGCTTTTAATGTTAGTTCCAGACATTGTTTGAACTTGGTTTATGCTCTACCAGTAAGTTCTTAGTATATTATTTTTAAAAGTTCACATTTCCAAAGTGGATTTAGTTGCCTAGCAGAGCATGCCTGTAATCATAATCAACAACAACAACATGGCAGCAAAGAAACAAAATTAAAACAAAGTCATGGAAAACATGTCATGATCTGGTTTCTAGATAATATTTAATTGCATTTGCTGGAGACAGTGCCTTTTATAGTGACGTATCACTGGTGTAGCCAAGTACTTCTTTACATGCCAGCCATGACCAAAAGGCAGACAATTGAAAGTCTCCCTTATCACTCAGCTATGCAGTGTAACTCAGCCTCCTACACCCTGGTTCCAATATGTGTTTTTCACCTGGCAGTCAAAAGTGCTAATTTATGAAAGCTAGCACCTTTCAGACACGCTATAAATTTGGCAGAGAGGAGTTACTTAACATGTCCTTGATGTAGCAAAGATTCAGATACATCACTCGTGAATTTTAAATCAAGTTCTTTGACTTCATTACAAGGCAGCATTTTTTACCCATTATATATTGTCTCAATGTTAATTAAAGAGCACACAGTGTAATTCTATGAACTACACACAGCTAGACAAGAATTCTTTTTTGAGAACATGATTCAAAAGCTCATGATTATTCAATTTACTTCCCTTTTGTGTTAAGAAACTGAGGCAATACTAAAACTTAGCCAAATGTTTTTCATACATTTAAAAACACACATATATTAAGACTATGAAATATATATGAAATCTTTATGCAAATAAAAACATAATTTCATATTTGTTTCTACTCATGAAAAGGTCCCAAGATAAAACAGAAGGAAAATGCTTCATAGTACCAACAGAAAGGAGAAAACAAACCAATCCCCAGATAGACTTTGTAGATCATATCATTAGCACATGAGGTGTGTCTTTTGCTTACCAGTGATTTGGTCTAGAAAGTCTGGATTGCAAATCCTTCTTGCACAGGACTTACACAAAATTTACAACTGAATACACGCAAAATTAAAAGGAAACAGTGGCACAATATTGCAGCACTTGTAAAGTAAAAATGCCAACTAAATGTTTCTCTTCCTAGCTAGCCTCTCTGTTGAGCACACAGGGGAACACAAGTGGCAGTGCACAAATACAAGTTACCATCCACACATTCATACCCTGCCAACCAGCTGTGTGCAGCAAAAGCTTAACTCAGATGCTAAGGGACACAGTTGTAAAAATAATTAGTTTTAGCATCAGTAGAGGAGGTACATTTTCCCATCTCAATCCTTTCCCTGAAATATCATTCAAACTGCATCCAAACCCAACCTAAAACTTCCCATAGAGAGCAAAAGACTAAAATACGGTTCACTCAGCATTTAACACACATCTTTTTTAAAAACCATAAATATGATTAAAAGATTTTTTGCAGACCTTCTGGAAAAAAAATCAGAACACTATTTCTCAATAGTCAGCTTGTTATTTTCATTCATTTCTCCCATGGGTACTCAGGTGAGAGAATATATTAGCTTGAGCTGTTTAATCCTTCTGCTGAAAATATTTTATTTTGCATATATAAGTAAAAGTTTGTGGATCAGAGCCTGAAACTCACATATCTTATTTTCTAGGCCACTGGCTCCGGAATTGTTATTACCTCTAAGCTATTTTAGAAAAACCACAACCATTTCAAGAGAAATGTCAAATGTTTCAAGAGGAGAGAGGTCAAATTCTGTAAATTTATTGACAAGGACAGTAAATGAACAGCAAATCGCTGGTCTAACGTAACTAGGCATGAAGTAGATGAACATTTTAAGTGACTGCACCAACCATTTGAACTGCTTTACAAGATGATTATGCTTTAAAAGTCTCAAAGGCTTAAAGGTAAGTGGCAGTGACACTTTTCAGGAGTTTTAAAAGGCATAAAGTTGAAGCTTATTGTCCTTACTCCTGTTGAAGCATTTTAATCCTGAAATCTTACACCTCTGAAGCAGTCTTAGAAGAACCCTAACAGTTTTATGTATGAGCAACACACCCAGACCACCTGAAATAACAAGAAGTATGAAGATTTTTTTCAAAGATCTGTTTGTGTTGGAATCTCATGAAACATGATCAGCACATCCACTACATTCAGGAGATTACATAAAATATTTTCAATTTTTAAAGCTGTTCAGCTTAACATGGAAGCAAAAATAGTTCCCTGGTCAGCATTTAAGCATGGACTGTAAATAAACAAATAAATCAATAAATAAATCAATAACATCAGGCTAAAAACCCAGTTAACAAAAAAAAAAAGAAAAAAGAAAATGAGAAAAAATTATCAGCGGCACCTAAATCCTAGAGTTTCTTCAAATTACATTTTCTGTAACACTTTGTATTACTAGCTGATTAAACCAGTATGAAAATACATTCCTTGCTAAATTCATTGGGGTTATATTACCCACCTTCCCTACACCAAGAATGCTGGTAGTTTCACCCTCCCATTTTCCTTCTTGAGAAGGAAAAGAATTTGGACATGGAACAAACCTAACGTCTGAAAGCCATTTGAGTTTGAAGCACGTACAAGGAGGTTTCATACAGGTTGTGCCAGCTGCAACGGGCTGGAACATTACAAACAACTGCCAGCCAGAGACTTTAATGTTCAACCCTGCAGCAGTGCAGCAGCTTTGGCACTTAGCTTAATAAATATCACTGTCCAGAGTCTGCTGATGAGGGTACTTCAAGCTGTTGTCAGGCACATTTGGCTTGGGACACCTCTGACAAACTGTGCATAGGGTGGCACAGGAGAAACAATATGGGCACAATAACACTTGCCCCAGTTCAAGACTGCACAAATTTTGGTATCATGTGAAATAAATAATGCAGCAGAGGCATCATATTGTGCCCATCACAGCTGCAGCCTCACCTGCCATCCATCCACCTTTCACCTTTGTTTCCTGCATCCTGGCAGTTACATGTGGTCTGGAAATTGTTTTTGCAGTTTTGTTATCAGCCCCTTTCTAGCTAGCAATGCAAAGTGCAGCACTGTGAGGACTGCTGTGTGGAAATGAACTCCAGCTTGGCCAGACCCAGTACACACATCCTATAGATCTGCCACTGCCTAACCCAGTGTACCGTGAGCTATGCTCAACCTGGAACAGATATCCTAACAAAGAGAGAAATCACTTCTCATCAGTGAAAATCAAACCACTGGTATTAGCCCTTTGAACTAGTGCAATAGCAAGAACAACACGGGAATTCTTGGACCTACCCTCTACTGTGGGGCTCCAGGGGCCACCCACCGGAGTCCCAGCCCCTGGACATGGGAAAGGCAGAAGTTATCAGTGCCCTGAACCGGCCCGTTGGCCTCGTCTGTTAAATTCCACAAGTTCCACCCGCGCTCACCACGTACGATAACCTTCCCGAAGGTTCTCCCTTACCCGCCTTCCTAGTTGTTCCTTTTCACTGCAGTGATCCTCCCCTGTAACCCCATTGGTCTTCTCCCCCTCAAGCCCCGCCTACACACACCCTGGCTGTGTCCTTATTGGACCCTTCCCTCAGGCTCCGCCCTCCTGTCCCCAATATAATCCTGTGCCCTCAGATAACGCCCCGGCTCTGTCCTTGAACACCTTCAGGGCTGTTCCTTCTCGTCTCACCGTAAAACCACTCGGACACCAAACAGAGCCCCGCTTCTCAGTCCCTGCCGACCCCACGCTAGCAGTGAGCGCTCTGGGGCCGGGTGTGCTGGCCACGCCAGGAACCCTCGTAGCCGCCACGCTACGCCCTACACCTTGGCCACCATTTCGTTAGGGAAGGCTGATGTGTACTTATACCACTATCTTTGAAGGGCTCTTCAAACTCAGGCATACCACAGTCATCTTGCTTTCCTCCTGGCTACTGATGTTCTATATATCTTTCAGGAACTGATATGTAAAGATGGATGCGCTAATGTAAAGAGGAAATTGAAGAGTTTTCCCTGATCAGCATTTACCGAAAAGGATCTACACATTATAGATTTCACACCTGTACTACCACATATGGTGGTATAGTATAATAAAACCTGTAGGGGTTTTTGTTGTTTTAGTCAGACTCAAGTAACAGAGAAAACATTTTAGCATCTATTAACATCTTGGCATTACTGGATGACTTCTTAACAACTTGCTGCCTTAATCCCAAAATATAAAACCTTGCACTGTTTAAACAAATTACCTGTAAATGCCAATGACCCATCTTCCACAGGACCTATACACAAAAGCAATTATTTTCATATTTATCAAGCTGGGTTGGGGTACTTTCCATTGTTTAGTGCTGGTAATACTGAAATAATTTCAGTAGTAAGTCCTATGAAAAAAACTGAAGTCTGAGTCCTTTGTAACAATATCATTAACATCAACATAACTGAAACATAATTGAATGCACCCTTGCATCTGCCCACAGCATTGTTCAATAGGTTTTAAGAGATTCAAGTATACAACTTTCCAAATTGCTCTGACAATTTTCTGTAAATCTGTATTTGTCTGTGAATTAAGTACTTGCAATTCCTGTTTCAGTCAGTAATATTTGGACCAACCAAATATTTAAGTCTATATAATTAAGAAAAAACCTTCACATTTTCCAAAAATTTGCTTCACTTAACAACAATTTTAGAGAATTGTCTAATACACCATTGTAAAATGAGTTACCCATATAAAAACAGAGACATCACCTTACACATGAAATGGAGACTTTGGTAACTGAACAAGCTTTAGGTCAGAGGCCTCAAATCTCAGATGGCATGACTGCTTTAGCCCTTCTTTATCAATGATCTCCTTAACACATTTCAAGTTAACCAAGTATTCATATGCTTTACTAGATCAGGGTGATCAGATTTCCTTTTTGGTATTGAATTCAAACATAGCCCCTGATGTTGCCCAGCTAACAGCACTATGGAACACTCACCTTTGACCACAGCAATAAAGGCTGAAGTCTTCCATATTTACTCACACAAATAACCCAGTGAAAGTCATATCAGAACTTGTGGCTGCTCTTTCATCTGACAACTTTCAAACCCAGAAGCTCACAGGAGATGTAATCCTTCACGGTGAGGCTGAGCGTAGCATTCTATTTATGATCAACACACAGAGAAGTGGAAAAGCTGTGTGTCCTAGAAGGATACAATGGTCATTATTTTGAAGTGGTCTGTGAATTCTTACAACCAGAAGTTCTGCAAAAGCAAGGGGATGAAAAAAATCTGAGGTCAAGCCTCACGTTGTTTTAGCAGCGTAGGCATCAAGATGCAAGATCTTGTATTGGTTCCAGTGAGTAACTTGAGACTCCATAACTTGATCTACTGTATAATTTTGTGAGCAGAGAAATCCAGAAGAGACCTTAATAACAGAATGCTCTTTAAGCAAAAACAAAGTGTCAAGATTTTATCTTCTAATATCTGAGAAAGAATGGTGTAAATTATTTGCCACAAAAGCATAAAATTAGAGCCTTCTGTAGCACACAATCTAAAATTAGGCTACAAGGCCAGCCCATTTTATTGTGTAGTTGATATCTTGTTGGAAAAAATCCAAACATTATTTCTCTTCTTTAGCAAAACCATCATGTGGATTGAATTTGGGCAAATATGTGCATTCAGCAGCTATCTTGCCTTAACCTTCTTCTGTAATTTAGTTAGGACAGAACTGTCTTTACAATGCTATGGATAAGCTACAGGAAGGGCCTCATCTTAAAGCTTCTGTTTTAGGGGTTGTAAGTCCACTAGTTCATTTTATTTCACTACAAGCAAATAAATGTGAAAAGAAATACAAAGCCATAAATATACACTCAGATAATTACATCAACACACCTTACTGGTAGCCACATTCAGAGCACCTGTTTGAGAAAACACTAAAATAGTATATGACTCTTCAACTAAATCAGAGTCCCAAAAAACCTCTGTAAGCTAATCCAAAATTAATCATTTGCATTACAGTAAAATACTATCCCTTCATCTTAAACACTCACAAGCTTCACGCAGTTTATATAATTCTGAAACTTCTGAGTCTGATTAGACATTTCCACATGGCAAGATGAGATGGTGAGATTAACAACTAATCTATTAATCCACTCATTTCATACCCATCTATTGCAGAGGTCCTTATAGAAAAAGATGGACACAGAGTACTACATCCTGAAGATAATGTGCAGACTTCTGTGTGCTTCTACTTAACCAAAACAGTTTGATGTTCCATGTATTTTATAGACTCCAGACTTCTCCCAAATGCATACAGTAAAATTACTTTACCTTTGTGAAAGTCTAAATGCAAGCATAAACCAAATAATCTATTAGTGCAACTGTAAGGTGTTGCAGTCTTGTTAGCATTTGCCACTATCTAGAAAAAACAGACAGAGGCATATTATATAAACTGATTCACTCAAAGTAATGGTACAAGGAATGTATTAAGTATAAACATTACATGAGATAGTTAAGTATTTTTTACAGCTTGCTCTGAAGAAATTAAAATAGACTATTAAGCCTAGAACAAGAATCAATAGAACACTTACATTCCAGAATGTGACTTAGTGTGGTTTTTTATCACGTAAATTTTATAATATGCAATATACTTTTTAATACTGTAACTTTTAGAGGATAACAAGGTATTTCTCAAAGTGACACAACTAAAACGGGAAAAATAAGTGTTCTTTATTTCTGCTTTTTCCTTTTCACCATTAGTAACAGAATTGTTGAGATTGGAATGGACCTCTAGAAATCGTCTAGTCCAACTCTGTTGTTCAAAGAGGAGAAAGTTCTCCAACTGGAGAAGGTTTCTCACAGCTATGTCCAGTCAAGTTTTGAGTATATCCAAGAATGGAAACTCCAACATCACTGGGCAATTTGTTCCAGCATTCGATGACTCTCCCTGTAAAAATTCTGCCTCATGTTTAAATGGAATTTCCTGTATTTTAATTTGCACTCACTGCCTCTTCTCCTCTCACTAGGCACTACTGAAAAGGGTCTGCTCTCTCTCTCTCCATGTATCAGGTATTTACAGAGATTGCTTAGACATTACTGAACTTTCTCTCCTTCATGCTGAACAGTCACAGCTCTCAGTTTTTGTCTGTCAGATGCTGCAATCCTTTAATCATCTTTGTGGCCCTTCACTGAGCTTGCTCCAGAACATCAATGTCAGCCTTTTGCTGTTGTGGCCAGGAATGGGCACAGCACTCCAAATGTGGTCTCAGATAGTTATGGTACAAGGGACAGACTGCATCCCTTTGCTGGGCAGTGCTCTTCCTCGTGCAGCCCAGGAGGCTGCTGGCTGCACTTGCCACATTCATCATCTGTCTAGGTGACTGAGCTGAGGCTGACTGCTGGCCTGCATTTCTGC
Source organism: Promerops cafer (assembly GCA_013398275.1). Classification (NCBI taxonomy): domain Eukaryota; kingdom Metazoa; phylum Chordata; class Aves; order Passeriformes; family Nectariniidae; genus Promerops; species Promerops cafer. The sequence goes on from VZSE01007467.1 coordinate 882,384, forward strand.
AGAAACACCCTTCTTGAAGACTGGGTTGACATTCACTTTCTTCTAGTTCTCAGGAACCTCCCCTTATCACCAGACCTCTCCAAGATAATCGAGAGTACCCTTACAATGATATTTGCCACCTCCTCAGCATTCTCAGGTGCACCCTACCAAATCCCACAGACTCATGTATGTCATTACTGGCCCCAAACTTCACACCCCTGACCAGCTCTCCCTGGTTTGTACATGTCAGGGCCAGCAAAGAGCCTGAGTTTCCCTAAAGGGCCTGCATCCATTCCTTACAGTACTCCAGCAATGGAAGCTATCCCACTACATCTCTGTAATCACCGTGACATGATAACCCTGCAACTGATGCAGGCTTTGAATTCCTGCTGCATTAAGCCAATAATTGTTTCAAAATTTGTTACAAATAGCATCTTTAAAATCACCTAGTTAATACTTTTGCCCAAAAGAATTACATATACAAAAGAACTCCTTCAACAACAAGAGAGGAAAGGAAGGATCAATCCTGTGCATTTTATTGGCGTTGAGGTACAGTCCCATTACAATTTATCTTTTCCTTTTTTTAAAACTAAAATGCAATATAGAAAAAACATAAAAAGCCTGATTGGTCACCCAGCAGTAAACACAAAACCTGCTCACAAAAATGGAAAAATAAAGAAAGGCACAAAGCAATCTGCACTGGACATATAACTACACAGAACTTCACATTCATGGCCCAATTTGCTCGAGATTGTAAGAACATTTTTTCTGGACTATAACTTCTTTCTGCACAGGGATCCAACACAAGGGTTACTCTTGGGCTTAGAAATCACCATTGGTAAAGATGCATGTGGCTGACAAGATACAGGTCTCTTACTCTTCTTCTTGGTAAGAGCACTGTCTTCCTTTGGGGGAGGCACATGTACCGGTTTCCAGGGAATGGGGTTACAGTATGCTGGAGCTGGATACAAATTTCTGTCATCACTCCCTAAAACATTTAGAAAATACACATAACTAAGAAGGAATATTTACACTACAAGCTTGCCAATGCAAGCAGTTATAATAATTATCTGGACTAAATACAACACAACAATGTCTTCAGAGAAAGCACAGGCACATCACATAATTTAAGTGATACAAAATAATAAATATTCCACCTTTTTGTTTTTTAAACAGTAACTGGTATATTCTTCACCTCTACTTAAAATAATAACCAGGTTGAATGCTCAGTCCTTTGTGTTCTTAAAAACTGTAAATGTCTACAAATTGGTTACTTTGTTTTACCCAACCACATGATGGATACACTTCAAAGTTTGTAATACATTATACTGAATAACAATGAGTAGACAAATATTTTTCAGAAATCATTTAAATAAATGATTGCAACTGTCTGTATGTAATGCAGGTCCAACCTAAACTTGAAGGCAAGTTATATCACTATTTACAAATAAATGTAAGCAGAAGAGTAAAGGTTGTTCACCTGCTTTATACATGTTTCTTAAACATTCAGAGACCAGAGTTTTGGTCTCAAAATTATTTCTGTTGCAAAGTCAAATGGAAGCAATTATTTTAGTTGCACAGAAAAATAACATGTTTTCAAACAAAGAAAGGAATAGGATTACAGAAACCAAAGAGGTATGATGCAGGTGAAAAGTGAAACAAAGGAAATTTTAGCTCAGAATACAGGTTGATGCCCCTGTCTCCTTTTTCAGACAGACTTCTGTCAGCTTCTAATTGTTCTTGTGTCTCAAAACCCCATCTCTTTTCTAAGGGGGGATTCAGGTGTGCTGACACACATCCTTCTGTAACATGAAAACTAACTTTACAAGGATGCTGACATAACTAATTTGCTTCACAGGACCCAGTAATTTGCTCTAGTGATTCCTATGCCTGGTAAGAAAAATCAGATAAAATCATAATTTGGTATGCCACATAATTATCTCAATTAATGTCATTTTCCTCCCAAATAAAAAAAAAGGCTAAGAAAAATACACAAAAAGTTTCAATCTATTTCCCTGACTTATACCATAGTATATGTAATCATTCCTATGTGTTAAAATTAGATACTAGATGAGTATTTTAAACAGCTTTCATTTTACATTAAAATATTAGAAGGAAGGAACCACAAACCCAAGTCACTACATATTTGTGTACTATACATACAAACCTGTAGACTTCCCGTGTGGGAAACCATAACCATTTAAAGCAGGTTGTGGTTTATTTCTAGCATTTTGCAGCCATTCCTTAAAGATTTTCTCTGATCTTGTTCTCTTCTCCTGTAGCTCAGCCTCCCGTTCTTTTTCTTTTTCCTAAAAATAAAAAAAAATTAAGGTACTCCTAGACAAAGCCCTGTACAATATACACAAAATAGTAAATAATTTTTTGCAGATTTTCAGACTGCTGAATACAATTCAAATATTTCTTCAAATACAAGCACCTTTTCCTAACAATAGAAAAGCTGCATTTTTTGGTTTAAGTCTGAAAAAAAAACCAACTCCAACCTCCATGTTACTCCAGTGTTTCCCTGAGAAAAAAATCAAAGGCTATTAACAAAAATGCAATTATATGCATCTTACTTTGCTGACCATACCACAGTGTCTTTAATGCACTAACATTGCAACTCTTGAAAGATTTTCCTTCATGTACAACACTGCCATTTGATGCCAATATACTCAAAGTAAGATCTGAATATATCAAATCTTAATCTATAATAAATTACAGATTAAGTAATTCCATCCAAATAAATGATCAGTTCATTAACACCTTCTCTTTTTTCTTCTTTTCTGCCTCTTCAGCTCTCTTCTTGTTTAACCATTCTTTATACTTTATGTCAGCCTTTTCTTTTAACTGCATTTTTTCTAGTTCCCTTGTGGCTTTTTCTGCCATTTCTTTGCTCAGCTTTCGTTTCCTTTCTCTTCTTTCCTATGTGAAACATATCAAAGAAAGAGAATAGAAATTTTTTAGTGTATTTCAATGAGCGATTCTTTTGAAGAATACAGTAAATTTTATTACACAATTACAAAGAAAATTATCATAAACATGAAAACATACATGACATTGTAAGCTCTTTTAAGTCAAAACCAATTCATTGCTAGATTCCAGGTAGGATAGACATATAAACTTGTCAAAAAAGATGATAAAAATTCTACTTTCAGGTATCCTCAGGTTTACAACTCTGTTTTATTTATTCAGTGACTTTTTCAAACACTTCAGACACATCTCAAATTTCTGGGAATGAAATACATGTTGCAATTCTCAACAATGGTGTATTAGCTTTACTTGTCAGTGAATCTACAGCAAACTACAGTTCCAAATGGGAGTCAGATAAACTGCCCCCTTCTCAGAGTCATTGAGATATGCAGATAGTTCAGCACACTTAAGCATAAATTAATAGGAAAAAAAATGATCACATAAAAATTCAGTTCATGTTTTGTGGTATTCTCTTGAGTTTTTTACACTCTGGTTTATTCACATAGGGACTACTTCAATAAATCAATCCACACATTTCTCCTGTTCAAATTACAAAAGGGAAAATGAGAAAATACATTCTAGGGCAGGCAAAATGGTACCTTGCATGTGAAGTGAAATTGCTGCCTGTATGGTTTGGAAGACAGAATACACCAGAGGTGTCATTCACTTCTACATATTTTAAGTGTCTGTGTATCCAACAACAATGTTCTGAGGATCTTTCTCTAAGCAAACCACCATATATCCACTGGCCTTTTCCTGATCTGGAGAGGGATGTATTTTCATTTGAAGAGTACCAATAGCTCTCATTTCTGTTCCTTGTAACCTTTATGAAGTGTCTGGAATCTACTGATTTGATTATTTATGCTTACCTTACTTAGCTCTGAAGCAACTGCATACACATGCAGAAGCAAAAATCTACCAGACAAGCTGTGCACATGACTTGGAAGAGAGGCACAAGACTTAAGACCAGTTTCCTCTTAATAGAAAAGAGCTGTTGAAAAAAATATGTTGTTTTTCTTTTAAGAAATCTTCTACTTACACACTTCCCTGCACACTCCTCTTGAACAAAGGAGATATGTAACTTAGCAGAAGCTTATACTAACTCAGAATTATTACAGCTGGCAGTATGGATATCAAATGCCTAGAACTACAGCTGCAAAGTACAATAAAGAAATGAAATATAGGAAAAATACATTCTCAAGAAAACCAGAAATATATTCCCATTCCCATTTTACCATTATATATTACCATTTTTCCCATTAAATGAACAAAAAGGCAGAAAACCAGAGCTCTCCCCGTGTGTCCCTCCCCCACCTTTTTCCCAGGTTCACTGCACTTATGGAAAATCCAATCATGCATAATGAAGCAGAAGCCATAATGCTGCAGCTGGGGACCACCACAATTCCTTCTGTCTGGTCTAAACAGGATACCTGCTGGTTCAGTGCTTGTCCCCCCATACCATAGCTATCAGCAATCCAATAAAATAACACATAGAGAACAAAAATTTCAGCTTACATTGCTCTGCAACACACCTCATTTCTGCCAGGAAAAAAGCCAGCTTACAGAACTGCTTGAGTTAGTGGGTCCTGTTCTGTTTGCCACCACCAGAAGCATTACTTCAATTTTAACATCAGCAGCTATTCTACACACTATGGGACTTCCCCCCACCCACCTCCTTTTACAAGCTATGCTTTATTAGCTCTAGCTACCATAATCTCCAAGGTGGATGTTTCTTCACCTAAAATCATAAGGATACTTTCAGTAGTACTGCTCTGGTAGACTCATGTCAAATATTCTTATGTGATAACAAAGACTTCTTTGTGTACACAATTTCACAAAACAATTGCAGCTAGCTTTTTAGCTCTGTTTTCTCCTTGATTTTTTTGTTGTTTGGTGGGGTTTTTTCCATTTCACTTCTAATACATTCTAGCAAATATCAGCTTAATCTGTCTTGCAGTGTAGGGAAAATGGTCAAATATGAATACACTTCAATTTCAATGCACATTCTGGAATGTAAAACTACAGAGAATTGTAAAACAATTGGTCTTATTAAAATGACTTCACAACAGTGAGGCCTGTACATGTGACAAAACTATTTACAACCAAAACTAATGAAAAAATACATTTCATTCTGGGAACTAAAAAAAGTTGAGATTCTGAAATGTTTTTATGCTAATGAAGCATGGAAACAAGGTCTTTCTTAACATGAAACAAACACTTTCATATTTTAAAATGTTGGAAAGAAAGTAATGTATTTTTGGCAAATTATTCAAACACCACCTTCCTGAAAAAAAACAACCAATTGTCTAAGCTTTCCCTCCTTCTTCATCTACAATTCATCTCAATCTCTTTTATTCAGAGCTGTTTCTCTGTCTCTTCATTACCAAATACTCCCCAAATGCACCAACAACTCCAGTTTTGAGACAGTGGTTGTCTGGGACACATAAAAAGCATTATGCAGATGAGAGAGATATATGTGAAATCAGTGAATTAAAGAGAAGGAGAGAATCAGTGAGTTAAAGAGAAGGTGGCTTACAAAGATTTCACATTTTGTTGTTTGCTGACTTACCTCCAACATACATGAAAGTAAGTTACAAAACTAAAGATCATCTAAAACTACAGTCTTTAGCTAAGTGTCTTATTGTATAAAAGACATGAAAATAAATACAGGAGAAAACTGAAAAAAACCCAGGCTACTTCCATATCTAGGGGAATGGTTCCATAATGGAAAACCATTAGAAGCAGAAAGTAGACTAAAAATCTTTCTAAATACTATAAAAGAAAGGCAGGGAAGCTTCTTAACTATGAAAGTGCATATTAATGTACATGTTCTTCACTCCCTCTTATACTTTCCTTCCATGTATATGTGAAGGAAGAAATGATTTGTTTATGCTTGGTGGTGTTTAGATTGGGTTTTAAAAATTCTCTTTGATCTAGTGTTCAAAACAGTCACAATCTATTCACTAAACCACTAGTAAGTTTATATACACTACAATATGGTTGTGGGTATTACATAAATTAAGGTATTGATTGTAAAACATCCAATTAGTCATTGCAAGAAAGGCTTGTTCTCCTGCCACCCTACATGATTAAGGAGCAGGGATATAGATCTACCCTGAAGGTTCACTGCTCTGTGCTGTGATTCTATCAAGTCTCAGAACCTAATGAAGTCTGGGTTAGGTTGGTACTTGGAAATCCCCCACCCAGCACCAACCCATCTGTGCCACAAAGCAGTGATGGTGACTGTCTGCAGCATGTTTCTCACTGAGTCAGTGCTAACTCTTCAGGAAAAATCACACCTACATGCATGTCGTGAATGGTCAAAGGGTTTTAAAATTTGAAGAAGTGTCCCACTTCCTTCCTGACAGAAGGCAGAAATATTAAATAATTTTCCATGCAGGAAAAAAAACCCTAATTGCTTTTGAAACAGAGACATTATATCCAACTGGAAGAAGACTACTAAAGTATGTATTTCTGTATTTTCACATCAATGACTAAATGAGAGGCTGGAATGTGTAAAGTGCAGAGGTGCTTTCTGTTCTGCATTTTCTATGTAGATTGTCACTGAGCAGAAATATTTCCAGAAACTAATGATGTGATTGATATTTTAAAGATACTTCTCAAAGCAATCCTTTCCATCTTATGGTCTGCAGAATGTGACAACATTTCTCTTTTCACAGATAAGTGTTCTACTTCACAGCTGTTTGCTGACATCTTAGCTAGCATATTCTAGCATCAGTTAATGCTGACTGATGACAAAATATAGGAAAAGCCCACATTGCCAACATCAGAACACACATCCTAATTTACTTGTTTATCCTCATAATAATCATAGACATCAACCACTTTTAGCAGTCTTGGAAATCTGGGTTCTTCAGACAACTGTAATTATCTTTTCAATTTTGCCCTATAACACAACTCAGTGACCAAGCCTAGCTCAAATGAATACTTCTTTAATGTCTCTAGAACTTCCACGTGAAAACAACAAGAGGCTAGAAAGGAGGTCAACAAAGGTCTGCGCTGCAGATGTCTCTTGACAAGCTGGTTTATATCTATTTACTGCTGAAGTTCACACAGTCAGTGCAGACCCCCCTGCAGTTTGGGAACTGGAGAATTACTGGATCTTTCTCCTAAACTGTGCTCATTTCATGTGGGGACTCAATGTATGTGACAGGCATAAAGTGTACTTGGTTCCTGGAACACTCCTGGGATCTTCAGAAGAATGTGGACTCCATGAATGCTGCTGAAAGACCTGAGCACTCATATTCACCTGTCACACTGAATTCCTCTTCCAAAACTCTGTCTAAAACTCATTCTAACACTCACCATGAGAAATTAGTTCATTCTACTTACAGAAATCTAAGGGTAATTAAGATTCAGGCACAACCTAAAATTATAACCATGGCATCGGTCATGCATGACATCACAGGAAAATTTTGTGTAAAGACTTTGCAGGTCTAGAGAGTAAAAGATCCACAATATGCAAAAAAAAAAAAAAAAGAAAGAAAAAAAATCCTTAAGAACAGTAGCCCAGACTCACAAAAAAATTCAGATATATAAAGACAGACTTAGGTATGTAAGCAGAAAATTTTAATTCTTAAATGCAGCTGGTCCACATGACTGGAAAGCATTGCTACCAGAAGCTTCACTCACAAACACACTTCTTGAAAGGGTTCAGTCCTAAAAAAAGACTGAAGATACATCTTAGTATCTCTTTTAAGTCTAAAATGTCAGCAAAAGCCATAGTACATCAGGCTCTACATTAGCAACCAGTGCTTTGACTCAACAACAGTTCAGCTGTAAGAACATTAACCTAAGACAGGGAAGATCTGGATTTTATTACATTTCTGCCAGAGGACATTCCAGCTAACATGTCCCCAAGCTGCAGGCTGGGATGACAGGATTCTCCACCCCTTCTGTGGGAGTGCTACCATTCCTCACAAAATAATTAACAACTCATTGGATGAAAGAAAGAGAGCATGAGCAAGCACAGCTTTTGAACTTGAATGTCATGCTCAAGCTGTTGAACAATCTGTGCTCTTTATTAACCATGCTGAGATAAAATACACATTAAACAAAAAGCCTTTGGTGTAAGAGTTGGCATCTAGGTCTCTTCTGGGAGGAATGAGCACACCAAAAAGGGAATTGTGCTCCAAGAACACTGTCATTCATTACTACACAGTGTGTTGGTTCTAGGCTTTCATACACTTCTTGATGCTTTTTGCTTCTCATAAAGACTATCAGCTGACAGCATAGTAAATGGTAAGAATGAAATTTTCAATGAAAAAGCATTCAAACAGAACTTTTCCATCCTGTACCTAGTTTCCATTAAAAATTATATTTTCCAGTAAGTAAAGGGGACTTATTGAAAAGTAAAGAATAATAAAAACTGTTGAACATCCAAATTGTATTTTTAATGCCTGCTTGGTACTATTTACTTCTAAGGAAAAAAAAAAGAAGTGTTGACTTATTCTCTATTCAACAATGCAGAAAGTATTAGAAATGCTACAGTGAATTTTAGATTGGCATTAGAATAATTGGTTTTTCCAATGGAGAATTGTAACTTCAATACTTGTGCTCTTCCAACTTTGCTAGATGTCACATTATTACAGCATAAAGAATTACATGCAAAGACTAAATACAAGGATGTTAACAAAATGAGTTTCAGAATTACAGTTATTTTGGAATGCAAGCATTCCTCTTTGGGGATTTCTGTTACTGTTGCAAACATATGCATAACACATGTAGTGGGTTTTGGTTTGGATGGAGTTAATTTTCTTCACAGTAGCTCCTGTTGTGCTGTGTTTGGATTTGTGAACAAAATAGCATTTGTTGATAACAAAAGTTACCACTAAGCAGTGCTTATAAAGCTTCAAGATCTTTTCTGCTTCTCACCCCATCCCACCAGGGCATAGTCTGGGGGTGCACAAGGAGTTGGGAGGGGGCACAGCCAGAACAACTGACACCTATATCCAAGGGACATCCCAGACCATAATGCTCAGCAATAAAAGCTGGTGGGAGCAGGTGGGGTCTCAGCTGCCTCCTGGGGCTAACCCACAACAGTATATAATATAAATACTTACATGTACACACACACATATATATATTAAATGAATATTTCCTCTAGATATTTCTAAGTTCATGTTCTATTAACATTGTAAAAATGAAGCAGCTTTGCAGAGTCAGTAAAGGTGGATTAAATATGATTTGAAGATACCATATTAGATTGTAGAAGGTAGAGTGCACTGCATCAGAGTTGATTTTTTTAATATGCAATCAAAAAGCTGCTGTCATAAAGCCTGACCTTTAATCCTAATATTTTATTCAGCAATAATTCGTAAAAGATTCTGACTGTGATGACAAAGTTAAAGAATTAAACAGTCAGGGCAGTTTACAGGCTCTTCACAGTTTATGCATTCTCAATGCATTTCTCAAAAGCTTTTCAGAATTTGATTTGAAACCAGTACTTTGATTTAATCAGTAATTCCACAATTACCTCACTAAAGTGCTCCATCCCACAGCTTCACATTACAGGACCAGAAGTTCACATAAAACAGGAACTGAACACCAAACTTACTTGTTCAGCATTTATAACCATAGCCACTTCATCAATTGATTTTTTTATCAATAAATCTAACAGTAACTCAGAAATAAACATTTTAGTTACATAAAAAATCATGTTATGTTCAATTTTCTCCTGGAACCAAAAGCATGCTTAGAGTTATTTTAGAGCCAAAATATTTCAATTGATACTTGCCAAAAAGTCAACAGACAATTTACTGTTTGCCCACAAATGGCTCCACTTTAAGAGGGAGAGAAAGTAAGACTATTTTTGTCCAGGAGGGATCCAGTATCTTACTGAAAATTGTAAAGGCATCATTAGGTCCAAGATAGTGCCTAAAAATTGATTTTATTAAGTTTTTAATTCCTAGCGAGCTGAAAAATTTTGCCATGAACAAATATTTGTAAAAACATATTTCATGGCTTAGGATGTTCTTTGATGGCTCAAATTTCAAAATATTACTTCTAGTTCATTTACAACCTTTAAGAACCACAAAAGCTATTTACATAGAAGAATACTAAATAGCTAGGACTCCTTTACTTTCAAAAATAGCTTCTGTAAAATGATTAGAAGCATAAGAAAACCATAAGAGCATATAATTTTAAATCTATATTAAATAATTAAAAACCAATAGAGAACAAAAACAGTGTTCAAGCTTTGCTTCTTAACCTCCCCCTAAAGGACTATATTTAACAGTTAGAGAGAGCATCACAACTAAATTGCCATGCAAGAAAACTGGCTTGACATACAGAAAACCAGAATTCTTTTATGCATATAGAAACATTTTACTTCTGACATAAATGTCTCTCACATTCACAGTATAAAGACTCTTCCAGCAGTGTCTCCTGGTGCTGGATGCTCAAGATGAAGGAAGAAGTTTCATGTATGCCCAAGTGTGCCTTACTTTCTTTATCACTACAGTATTGAGCAATGAAAAAGGATACAGACTTGTGGAGATTACAGAGATAAGATCCCTGGAAGTACTGCCTCTTGCCAAATAAAACATTTGCTGCACATAGTGCTCAGAATCAATAACTGAGTCTGAAAAGGTGAGTGCTTAATGCAAATTTCAGTAAAAAATACTGCAAGTTTTGCCTCAAGAAGCATCTTTTGATACTTCTATGAGGAAATGTTTTCCAAACAGGAGATATATACATGCTCTCTAAGAAAAATATATCACAGCTGTCAGTGCTCATACTCTTACCTTAGCTACAGGTGAAATCTTGATGCAACTTTAAACATCTTAGACACTGATTTGACATATTTATCCTTCAGTCTGAGTCCAGATCCACAAATAATCTTGTGGAAACTTGAAGTGGAACAATCTACGCAGTACAAATGTTAATATGCTATGGACAGCTTAGCTTTTAAGTTCAGTTTATCCTTGATTTGAGTGTGGTTTATAGGAAAGACTAGCCAATGAATCATCTGATTTAAATGAAAATCAGCTTACTTTGCTAAACACTTGGGACATGCTCTAAGGATGACCCTATGCTTCCAAAACATAATATGATAAAGTCCAGACAGGTTTTCCTCCTGTCCTCTGGGCTGGTGTGATTACCATAAAAAAGACCTCCTAATCCCACTGACAACAGAATGTAAGTCGTTAACCAGTAAATCCACAAAGTTCCAAGGAAAACCTAAATAAGTAGAAATTTATGGAAGTTGAAGGAGGTGGTAGGGGTAGTGAGGAGGAGACAGAAGGAAAACTTCTGGTTTTGAACTGGAACTATTTTAAGAGGCAGACCAACTCCTTCAAGCCAATGAATAGTTACAGATACCCAGAATTTAATTTTCATTTAAATTTCATTTTGGAAGAGGAAAATGGAATTGTATATGCTGAATAATAAATCTACTTTTTCCTGAGTACTTTAATTAGTAATATAAATCATAAGAAATTAATAGAGCAAGATAGGTTCTGCAGTGGGTTTCTGCCAATTATCCAATCAGCATTAAGACTAAGATTAATTAGGTTAGATCCAAATATATGTTATTCTAGTGGTTCTAGGCTGAATCTGAAGGAGTTCTAAAATAATGAAAACAAATATATGAGGTCTGCCCATCCAACCCAGCTAGTGCTGTTGTGATATTTTTAGTGAATTTTCATCTGATTTTATTCAGACACAGAAGTATAATACAGTAAACAACTGGTATTGCTGCAGACCATAAGACAATGAACACACACACACATGAACTGCCAGGGGCTGCACATGCCCTGGTCTCCCAAGCATTCCCATTTCTGCCACCCAGTGCATATGCTCACTTGGTGTGACACAGCTGTTACAGAGCCCCACTGAGATCATCATTCTGTCTGTTCCTCACCCAGGACCCAGGAACTCCCTCAAGAGAACTTAAAAAAACTTTTGATCCCACCCAGAAATTAATTACTGACTGAAGGAATTTCCAATTACTAACTGTGGTCTACTGAGAATTTCCTCAATCTGGCCCCATACCTCAATTACTCCTCCTAAACCATAACCTATGGTAAATACTCTTTGCCTGTCCATGGTGATATTTAACTAAATCCTTCTTCTGGCTCTGCTTGGTGTACAAAACATTGCACACAGTCAAGATGTGCACTTAACCAACAATGTTTGGGCACTGAACCTGTGAAGTCTGGGTACATTAAAGACCAAAACCCCAGCTATAAGCAGCAGAAGGTTACTGCACAAGATGTACACCAACTGTGAGTTATCTGACTACTCAGAAAACAAATCCCTTTGTAGCTTACAGAAAAAAAAAAAATCAGTCTTGAAAAAATGTTTAGCTGCTTTGGCCTAGTTTTATAATTTTCAATTAAAGGAGCCATTTACTCAGCAAACTGAAAACATGGATGTCCAAACAGACTGAGTAAATTTTACATAGGCTTACTCAAGCATGGCATGTAGCAGAATATTTCCAGCCAAAGCAATATTTACCTCTTCTCTCTTTTTTTGGACCCATTCCTTGTGTTTCTCTTCAGCTATCCTTTTTCTTCTCTCATATTCTTCATTTTGCTTCATTTCCTCAAGCTGTTTATTCATTTCCTAATTACAGAAAAAGCATATGTTTCAAACACGTGGTGACCATTTACAGCAATACTGGCAATAAATAGTGCTGCAGTTAAAACAATGTAAGCATTTGATTTTGGTATTTTTCCTTCATTAAGATTTTGGAGAAGAATGGCAGTCAACACAGAAATACTATGAAATACAATCACTGAAAATGTATAATTTTTAGGATAGTAACTGGACATACATATTTTAATTAGGCTTTGGAAGCAATTAAATGCATCAAATCACTCCTCAGTTTATTGAAATGCATTTTTAGTCAGCAGACTCTTAATTTGCAGCAGTACTTTCCTGCAATATTTAAAATTTACACTGTACTGCTCTGCACTGTGGAAGGTATCAAAAGCTAAGTAAAATATTATTCACCTGTGATTTTTAGTACCAGAACTTCTAAAACTTTAAGGCTGAACTCAAGGCTTACTAAAGCCAAAATTATTGCAGATTCTAGCAAATTTTGAAAACAGGAGTTTTATTTTGAAGATTAGAGAAGAAATTTCAAAGTATATTTATATGACATACAGTATATGTGCAATCATTTGTATCTCTCCAGTGAAGCTAATAAAGAAAAAAACATAACTAAGGAGACAATTTGAGATGTCTAGCTTCTCCAACAGTAGCATTAACACAAAGTGCTAAATTTCAATGAAAATTCATACCTTCAAACACGGACAAATGGAATTATTTCCATGAAACTGATTTTATGGTCCCTTCAGTCAGTTTCAGAGAGAACCCCCTTTTCCTATGACATTGAATTTCAGTTTAGAAGGACATCAGTAGAAGCTTACAGAAAGCTCAAACACCCACAATACAGACACAGTTTGAAACTACAGTTGGTGCTGTATTGAGGCAAAGTTACAGCAAATAACATCTCATGTTATTTGCTGTAATAACATCAGCAAATGATGTTTTTACATAAAAAAAAAAGATGTTCCAAGACACCTGCATTGCAGGGATCCCAGTTTCTGTAAAAGCTGATGGCACTGTAAGCACCTTAGAAGACCCAACCTAATTCCACTCCAAATGTTCATCCACATTTTTGACATTCAGGGCAGACTTGGTACTCATGTCAACAAAAAATCTGGAACTTCACAGTTGTTTCTCAGGGTATCAGTTTAGAATACTCTTAAAATATGCAAACGTAGCAATAATTTTTTGTATAATATCACATATTTCATTCTTTTCTGGCATCTTACAAAAACATTGATTATATTTTTCCCCCCAATATGAGTTTTTCACACTGTCTTGCTGCAGTTTAACATCTAATGTTTTCAAAATCTTACAAACTATATGACTATTTTCTACATGGCTTTAAGTAATGCTTGTTCTATGACTGTTCTTAATACTTAGTTGAGAGATATCTGCTACCTTACATTTAGATTACCAATCCAGAATATAAATGGGAAGTCATGAAACATTTGGAGGACGTGGATTAATGGATCAAAGCATATTCCTCAAGTTTAACAAACTACTTTGGTGCATTGCTGACCTGTAAAATTCTGTTCCTGAACCTTCCAGTGGTAGGTGTTTTATAAACATGAGGTAGCCCACATAAAACACCTGTATGCTATACTCACTTTACAGATAATCACAGAAAGGCTAGGAAAACATTCAAGGTCAAATAGTTAATCAGTAACTGAAGTGAGAAATTATCTAATTTTGATGTGATTGTTCTAATCACTACCCAATACTTCCCGTTTGATTTTCAACAACAGGATAATTTAACCAACTGCAACTACAACCAGAGTAATCAAGAAAAGATAGAGTGCTCTCACTTAATTGTGTCCCAGCCCTGGTTCTCAAGAACTGTTCATCTGCAAGGGGGAAAAACATAGAATAAGGGGAAAAAATGCTGTAGCAGGGATTCCTATCCTGGGAAAGGACACCAAACAGTTGTAAAATCACGTGCTAAGTGGGTAACAACACTGTGCCTCAAAACTAACCAAGTAGCTTGGCATACTTACAATCAGCACACACCCTATTTTCTTCTACAACCTCCATGCAGGTGTACATACTCACAATGAAAATCAAGGTAGTAATTATATAAATGTTTTAGTCTTTTAACATTGAACCATTACCTGACAGTTGGATTAACAAAATATTATACAGCACCAGTTCAATGAAGCATAACATTTACCAAAAGAAAATGCACATAACATGAATCATGCCAGCACTGACAAACACAAACACTATGGAGGCTTAAGACACTAAAAAAAATAAAAAGGAAAAAACAATTACTCATGTTTCTACAACCAAGGAAAAGAAAATTCTGTGTCTGCTATCTTCTATTAGACTTAGAATCAAGAGAGCTAGATGTAATCACCTCTGCAGCTCTAGCTTGTAAGCGGGCACGCAGCTCCTTCTCTTTGCCAATGAACCATTCTTCCCATGGTGAAAGGTTATCTTTCAAAGGTGACACTTTTCTTCCCCCTGCTATTTCAGAGTGTTCAGCCCTCCTGAATTAAAAACAAGAAACATAAGTGAATATTATCTATAATGTATTTGATCGAAAAGTTAAACAGGGTTACTGTCTTGAAAAAGTACTTTTCTTTTATGGCATAATGTGACACCAGTGACATAATTTTTCTACTTGCTTAGTAACCTCCCTAAGGGATAAATGGCATTTATAATGCACCTCTGACCATCCCCCTAAACATTCTACTTACTAAATTCTAGCTTGTTAGTGATTCTAAACTGTGGAACAGATTCAAACATTACCTTTTAGGAACTAAACAAAAAGAATACCAGTAACATTAAAGTGTCACTTTCCTTCTCACATATGGAAACCAAGGAAAAATGGAGGTTTAACATTAACATCCTATCCTTGATCATAAGAAGCTCCATGTATCAAGTGGTCTTTAGAAACAGCAAAGCAAAAGCGAAAATATTATTTTCTTTGTCCAAGTCTTATACAAGTGGATTCATGGTATCAAGCAACCTCAGCATTAAGAATCCATTCATTATAAATCCATCCATTCAACCCAGTAAGTTTTCCACCTTAAAACACTTTCACAGGAAATGTGCTTAAGAAATACAGCTAGCATACAACACTTGATGGTATTACACAAGGTTCTATTAGACATTTAATAGGATATCTTACGTAAGTCTCTCATAACTTCTTTACTCATGAATAATGCAGCAATCCTAGCCCCAGGTCAGAAATATCTTTTATAACATTCTATACATGTACTATTTCATAAGTAACCCAGTATATTAGGGTCCAAGTCAGCAAAATTTGAAAACAGGCCAAGAGATTTCTTTACAAGATTTCTTCTATCTGCCACAGAATTTTTTCTTGAGAACAAAGCAATGAAACTAGACTTCACTTTACTATTTCATATGGATGTACAGGCTCTGGAAATACCTACCTACATACATACATACTTCACTACAGTGAGGAATTATGTTTGCTGAATCTAAGCTACAGAAGAAGCATCCAACAAGCATATTATGCTAATAATCCAGAAATCAATTGTTAAAATGTAAGATATCTGGATTTCATCAATATAAAAGTACAACATATTCACAGGACACAGCAGTACTCCAATACTCAATTGCACAACATTTTCTGTCCCAGTCATCTTTAGAATACATTTCTGTGGCAGAAAGCATTTGGGGACAACGTCAGTGTTAGAGTTTTGTCCTGCTCTTCCCTGTTGTTTCACCCATATGTGTTTGCACTAACAGGACTGTTTGCTGGTCAAGTCAGGGTAACTGATTTACACTGAAACCTACCTGGAACAGGTTTGCTTCCCCAGACAAACCCACTTTTATGGTGTGAAAGGCAGAATAACAGAACTGACAGGGACACCCTGACACACAGACAGTGCAAGGACAGAAGCAGCACAGACCAAACACTCACAAGCCCAGCACAGTCCAACACATTCTGCTGCACTCTAGGGCTCTTATGCTACAGCATTAATAAAGACCAAAAATTTAACAGGGACAGCTTTTAAATACATACATATAATAAGAGATGCCACTTAACAATGCCTAATAACAGATTTGGTAAGAAAATAAGTCTCTGAAAGTTTATTAGAGGACAAAAGTATTGTACATTCACATTCAGGAAAAAAAACCCCATAACTTTGTACAGACTTGATATTTTGGGCAGGGATACTTCCTCAATACATTCTTTTGCTTTGTGTGATTTGCATTATGGCACCTAGTGGAACATGACTGACAAATTAAACCAACCTTAGGAAAAGTACTAGGAGAATGAATAAATTAAGAAAAATAACATTTAATATGTCTTTTCTTCTATCAGTACTCATGAAATTCCAGCTGGTAACTTCTCAAAAAAGTTATTTGCAGTAATAGATTAAAATCTTACTGCAGACAAGTAAGAAATAAGAGAAAATGAAGCTTAACAGAGGAAAATGCAAGGTCAGTATTAAGACCTATTAGGAGAAACACTTCTGCAATACTGTGTCTAAAGCTCTCCAAATGCACCAGATCCCAGTTTTTCTTGGTGTGCATCACAGCCACCAGTCACACTCTCCCTGGCACACCAACTGTGCATTTTAAACCACATAGACCTTGAATTCCACTAGCAGTTACGAACTTCTTCAAAATAATCAAAATAATAGACTTCTTAAAATACCCCATTCTCAGGTTCACATTTATTTCTAAAGAAGTATCTTAAATCAAACTAGACACATTTGGCATTAGACCAAATAGAAAACAGTGATTATCATTTGCCTTATATTCACTAAGGTCACACCATCAAACATAACACTGGATCCACAATGGAAGTATGAAAATGTTTAACAACATTAACAAGGCCTTGTTCTTACCCTTTCTCTTTTGCAAGTATTGCATTTCCCACACTGAGTATCTGCCTCCAGCTAATTTTTGTGTAGTATTAAGAGGACAACAACAAAAAGATTCAGAGTGCATACGTACATAGGGGGCTACATAAGAAGTAGTTTTTGTTATTATACTTCTGAGATCTTGGCAGCTATGCACAGAAGCTGCTATATGAACACTTGGTAGGCACTTAGTAAAACATAGCAGCAGTGTTACTCAGCAGCAGTGTCTGCATCAGCAAAGCATGTATTTTGCCCACAGTTTAATAAGACTGCCAACTCAGGCCCTAAAAGAGGTTGTCTTCAGCTGCATCTTGCTGCTGCCAGAGAATACTGCAGCAACAGGCCCAAGAGTGAGGAGTTGTTTCAAATAGCCTCCGAAGGTGCAAAGACATGTTGTAGCTTGAACAAACTGCAACAGAATTTCAAGGTGCAGGAACAAAATTGCTTATTGGGAAATAGTATATGGAGAGATAACAGAAAAACTGAAAGAGAAGGCACCATAAACTGGCTGATCTCTTCACTCTGAAGCTTCTGACTACACTTAACACTCTTTCCCTGGACTTTTAGCACCTTTTTCAAGAAACGCTCTTAAGTAAAGTTCAGTGTGGTCCATATTCCTTCACTGCTCTCCATGAAAATTTGAGAACCATGCTGGAAACCTGCACCCCCGTGAAGCTCTGCTGTCCTTCCTTTACTTCACTGGCACTTTTAGCTCAGTTCTGCCTTGCTAGTTACATTCACCACCAGTTAATGCACAAGTCTGTGAAGTTTCCATCATGAAGCTGAATTCCAGAAGAGGACAGGCTCTCCCTGCTCTTCCCCCTTTCGTTTTAAAGGGAAGAATAAGAATTACTTATTCTGTCAAGCTGGTAAGATCTCAAGTAAAAAGAATGCATATTATGTTTGCATGTAATTAAAATGGAATAAGATTAAGACACCGGAGCAGGAGCTGTGCAATGCATACATAGAAAACTGACTCTGGATCCAGCTACATACACTATGCAAAACAATCCTTTAGTCTGCAAGCACTTTTAAATTAAGGCAGAAAATACTGTAGCTTTTTATCAGGCTCAGGTCAACTGCTTATAGACAATCTATGAGCCCATAAAAATACTCAGGCGTCCACTGAGAAGACTTTCCAAGACATTAAAAAAAAAAAAAAAAAAAAGGAACTAAGTGCTTAAAGCGCTTATCTATGCAAACAAGCCTATATTTCTGTAAAATAATCTTCTGTCCCCAAGGTCTCCAGCGGAGGGAAGCGAGTGCCGGGGCCCGGCCGGCCACCAAAGGGCGGCCCCGAGCCCTGCTCGAGCCCGGTCCCTGCCGCAGGGTTACCTATCGGCTGGCGGGCTCCGGGAGGTCGCCACCCGCTCCTCCTCCTCACAGCCCGGGGAGCTGGAGCGGGACGAGAGGGAGAGCGGCGAGCCTCTGGAGGGGCTGAGGGGCTGCTCGCCCTCAGTGTGCGCCGGACTGAGCAGGTTGGCCCCGCTGCTCCCGCGGCGCCGGGCGCCGCCGCTCATGGCGGGGGACACCGGCGGTCACCGGCACGGGCGGTTCGGCCGCNGCGCGGCCGGGCCTGCTGCGGCCGAGGCAGGGCCTGGGGAGAGACACCGGGAAAGGACGGCGTCAGAACCGGCGGCTCCCGGAACGCTGTTTACTAGTGAGTCGAGCCCTCCCAGCACACGGGATCTGACGGAGGCACCCCGGCCCAGGAGAGGCAGCAGGCCCGAGACTGCCTGCCTGGCCCACGGCATCTCCAGGGTACGCTCATCTACAGGAACTCTTCGCAGCTGTTCTTTCTTCCTTAACGTTTTTGCACACGTACCAGTCCAATAAACAGGAACCAGTAACCTCATCTGCAGGTGACAATCCCAACACATCAGAAGGCGGCATCTTAATAATTTCGAACAGCCAAGTGAAAATTTGTATTCTATACTTGCATTAAATTGCAAAATCCCATTTCAGTCCTCACAATTACTATCTTGTTTCTGATTCAATGTTCTAAAGCTTGGTTTTCATACACCTCTGCTAGGAAATCGGTGTCCTTTGCCTTCTCTATCAGTTAATTTTCTGCTGAGTCTACAACTAGCTATAATAAATAGGTCATTATATATCTATATATATATATTCCTGTCCTTGTTTGCCACTACATTCTTTGTCAGCCTTCTATTTGATTTCCAAATCCCAGGAACACAGTCCCCCTTCATTGCTTATGCTGGGCCACCCTGACCCCCTCTCTTTTAGCCAAATCTTAAGCAGGATCAGCAACAAACATTTGCATAACCAAAGCTTTTCATTACCTTTGAATTTCATCAACCAAGGAGATAACTGCTGATCAGCAGTTGGTAAATTTTTATAAAATTTTGAGTAATTTTGCTGTGGCTGACTAAGCAGAAGCATTACTGATATTAACATGAGATACAGAAGTTTGAAAATTATTGTAAAATTGGCTGCTATATTAATTGTTGTTGCTTCAGGTGAGTTTAACAAGAAATGTATTTTTAATTGGATAGGCAAGTTGAAAAATAAGAAACAGTATTTAAAATGCTTCGTCTTAATCAGGAAAGTCAGTTGTGGCATCTGAGGCAACTGACTTGCCATAACAATTGAATTTCAGTAGCTGAATGATACAAAAAAGTTGTTAAATCCATACAACCATTATGTGCAGCTAGACACCACCAAAAATGAATGCCATGAGGCAGGAGACATCTCAATGCCACCATTAACAGTCCTAAAAGATGCCTAAAATGATTATATTTGAAAATTTTAAGATGGAATGTTTGGTGCTTGGGCTGCAGACTGACAGGCACCCAAATCCGTAATTTCTCTGACCAACAGGCTGCATCTCTCCTATCTCTTAGGAGCATGTACTTCTCCCTCCTCTCTTGCTCACTGGACACTTCACTGACCCACAAAACCTTACTAAAGAGGTAGAAAAATATTTGGCCAAACAACTTGCAGTCTGAGCAAGCTAAAGCTCAGGGATGTATCAGGCAGCTGCTGAGGCCAAAATCAGGCAAGCAACAGGAATACACTGCAACAAACCTATAAGGGAGAGGCAGAGGTGAGGTGAAAGGGATTTAGGATTTCCCTCTTTCAGTGGTGGAGCTTCTGCATTTGGCTTACCATTTCACAAGGAACTGCAGTTTTGACAGGTTGGAGAAGTAACATTATGGTTCCTGTAAGAAAAAAACAAATGTTATTGCATTGCTGATCACCAGATAATCATACAGAACTGTTTTCCAGCAAGCTGTAAAACACCAAAAAAGGCCTGAATACATCTCTGATCTAAGCATCCCCAGAATACTGAATACATCCCTATGCACCAAGCTGATGCTCATGATGCTTAAATAACTCCATCTAGTTGTGGTAGACTGTTGTGCTGATCATAAAATAAAAACTCAAGTATGATTAGCCACAGTATCTAGCAAACAAATTAGACCTGTTGAAATAATTTGATGATTCAAGTATTGCAGACAACAGGATATCACTAGAATCTAAATTTCATTCCAAGTAAAGTTACAAGAAGAAAATTTCAAACTGGTCTGAATTCTTAGGATATAAGTTAAACAATCCAATGCCTCAGCTTTGTTGAACACAAACCACCTATGGTTTTACACGAACTTTTGTATACATGCTGCATTCAGCTAAGAAATAAAAGCAGCATAAAAGTTCACTCCGTGGCTACCCAAGCACTGTGAGCAAAGCTCCGTGTCATGGCAAGCAGGAAAACTTCAAGTATTTCAACAGGCTGCAGACCAAGGTAATTTCAGTACATCCCAGGAAAGCTTGAAAACCTTCCCTGACCTTAAAGCCCCTCTCACAGTGAAGACTGGCAACAATCGTAAATGAATAGAAAAAATAAATAGCCCCATGTTGTCTCAGTAAATTGAGGAATTCTGGAACTCACTGCACTGGCCATTTCTCACTTCTAATGGAGGCCTACATCACCTGGAATGGCCAGAAACTGTGAAATGGATGTCTCAAGGCGAGGTAGCAGCAATTTTGCCAAACACAAACATTTGCGTTTGTCTATTCCCTTCCTATCCTATTCTAGAGAATATGAGAATTTTCCAAGATGCAGGAGCAGATATTGGGCAAATAGCTTATATTAACAAACCCTAGCATTGGGACAAGCTAGTAGAGTTTATGCATCAAGACTGCCCATAGAGAGGGTGGCAAAAGCCAGTTCACCCTTTGGGAAATTAAAGCATTGTTGCTGGAATGGCAGAAGCATTCCAACTTTGAAGAGATGTGAAAACGAGGTAATATTGTTACTATCCCTCTTACCATTCTGCCCAACTTGTCAAGCCAGCTCCATAGCCACTGTGCCCGAGTTAACACAGGAAAGGTATGAGCCCAAATAACGTAATTTTGTTAGAAAGCATTGAAACAACAATCCTGCAGGTTCAGGTACACAACTCCTATGGCCCCAGAAGGACTGACAAGATAAATGGCATGTTGCAAGGATGGCAAAACCTTAATTCTGTGAACTGAATGCCAGAAGCAGCTGCCCTGGCAAGAATTACATGCCAACACTGCTAAAACCCATAGGCAAAATCAAACTGCCACAATGAAGCACAAAAGTTGCCACGAACAACTGAATGTAGTGAATAAATATATACACACATCCCTATGGTTGATACCAGTGTGAAAAATCATCCTAATTTCTCACTAAAGAAACTACAAAAAAGTACATTCAGTCTTTCAGTGCTAGCTCATTATCATAGACTATAGAATAAGCACTTAGAGCTATCTAGCAACAGAAAGTAAAATTCAGAGTGAAAATAGCATGATATGTTCACAGATCTGCACTCTCTGTCTGCATGGTCACGCCAATCTGCATGTCTGAACAACCAAATGCTGGTGACAAATTTCTCAGAAGTATTCCCTAATAGCCACCCACAGGATTTAAAAAAACATTTTACACAACAAATATCAACAAAGCAATTCCTTAGGTAACAGACATAGAAAAGATTTATATTCTAGACACAAATCAACTACCCTGAATCACTAAGCACCTTGATTTGCCAACTCTTGTTTATGAAATCGTTCCGTTTTAGAAATTCAACTGTAATCTGATGAACTTCATCTCTGAAAACACAAGAGCCAGCAGAAGGAAACTTCTCAGTTCAACTTGATGAATGAAATGAATTTAATGATGCATTTAATGAAAAGAATGAGATCAGATTGCTTGCAGATGTCATGTCTAATTCCCCACTAGACATTAGGGAACATAGAAACACAAAAAGAATCACATGAAAAAAAATTACTAAAATTAGGGAGAAACAGAGGCTTAGACATCAAGCTTTAAGCTTGAAGAAAAGACTATTTTACTTGCAATCTTGAAAAGATTAAAAAAATTGAACCAAATATAGTTGAATTCAAGTTGTCTTAAGTCTTCAGATTTTCCAGCATAAGGAAAAACAGTGTGGCAGGCACGAGAGCAAGGCAGAAAGCTACTTGGCTCACACTCCATGTCAGAGCTCAAGGAACACTGCCTGTACTTGTCTACTGGCTATTTTTGTGCCTGAATGTGTAGTTCTGCTTGATTAGAGGCTGTGAAACCTGAGAGGTCCTGGATTGCTTCACTTTCCTTCATGGTATGATGTATTCTCATCCTTGCAGTATACTGTATACACTGCTAGTCCCAGCCCAGATTCTGCTGACTGCAGATGTGGAACCATCTGCTTTAAAGAGATAGAGCCTTGAGATGAGAATTTCTCTCATCTGGGGAAATGTGCAGGAACTCTATGTAACACTTTTAGTTTAAAATCACATCTTTGTCAATCACTAGCAGGATTCCTGCTCAACACAGCTGTTTTATGTTAGCTGGAGATCACAGCCCTCCTGCTTTTGAACAGCCTTCACTTCTTTAGCTAGTTTATAGTTCTACATGAAGTTTTTCTCCCTTTTAAAGCATCAGTTAGTAACAGATTTACTTGCTCATTTCTGGGCTGGAATTTTCAGAACACAGGTCATGCTTTTGTTACTGGAATTCAGTGAGACACTTCATATTTTGTTACACTCAAATCAAAATTAGTTCCCTATAGCAAACACCACAGTGACCACTAACTAGTATTTCTTACATAAAACCTAAACAATGTTCCTTTATATTGGAGTAGTGACATAAGTGCAACATATGAAATATGTCCATTCACCTTCCAAGTTCTTACAGTATACAACTGTGCAGAAATCAGCAATCTGTGATATATTATCCCATTTCAGATTTCATTTATTGAATCATCTTCAACTGAAGTTTAGTGTTAAATCAGACTCTACAGTACAATATGTGAAAGGTAATATTGCAAAATTCTCCTGCTAAAAATAAATCAACTTTTGCTAAAAGATCAAAAGCATTTATGTAATTAAAAATTATTGAGAGTACATATAAAACAAACAGTGCATCATGCTTTTAATTAAAAATATTACCCTGTAAATTAAAACTGAAGGCTTAAAAATAGTAATCAAAGTGAAAAGAATTACCAAAGTATCTTTGTGTAAGTTTGAAATTTCTGAGTAAGTTCATAAATAAACTGGAAATTCTACTGGAAAGAAATGAAAAAAGGGAAAAGGCATCTAGATCAAAAAGTTGCAAAGCAGATGCATTATTTTTATAAGAGAATAAAAAAGCTCAATTTCAAATGAAGAGCTCTCACCAGCATATTACCACAGAGCAGGCTAACAGCCATCTGTAAGAAATTACTCTTAATGGGGGAAAAATAGGGAATACCCTTGGCAATTTTATTTGTGACCATCTCCCTACAAAAAGGTGCTTCCTCCCAACAGCTGAAGACAAGGAAGAAAAACAACAACAAAATGCTCTTCTTGCCCTGTTTTTCATTTAAAGTCAACAGCAAAGCCTTTTTGACTGCTAAACCCAGCACTGGAGCTCAGCAGGGCAGTTGTGGAGAGGTCTAGAGGCAAGATATGTGACACTGCAACTGTAAGAACAGTTTCAGCTAGCTTTAAACTCTAGAAAACTGGAGGATTTCTTTTCTGTGGGCACCCCAGAAGGGTGTAACTTGTGGTTTCACTTGTTTCAGTCTCAAAACTGAAATTAGGAAGCTTTACCTAGCTGAAGAGACTGCTGAGGTGACAGCTCAGAAAGCCACTGGTACACAGGTAACAAAAATCCCGTACGATGCTAACACAGAACAGCTTTAAGACAAGCTGTCCCTGTGTATTTGACATTGCTTTTGGAGCAGCAGCAAATTCTCAGTGGATGAGAACATCTGAACATCCCACTGTGCCCTGGCCTGAGATCAGCTTGACCAGCAAAGACACAAAGAGAAGTTGGAGTTAAGTACCTGGTGGGTGGATGTGTCTGGATTCTCCTTATGTGATCGTCCATGGGGGTCACACACGTGGTCATGTTGAGAGAGGCAGATTTGCAGCACTGCTTCTTAACAGGCTGATTTCAGTAGCTGCTGCCCACATTCCTTCCCCTCTACCAGGAGCAGACAGAACCAGCGTGTGCTGGAAGACACTGGGCTGACTCCATTAAAGAGTTAATTGCTAGTATAACTGAACTCCAAAAACATCCTGAGATACAGTGAAATACTAGAGCTTCAAATGGACAACATCTGACCTTTTTAAACAGCATTAAACAGTGAAGACTCACTTGTAAAACAGCAGAAATTAAGCCATATGCAAGAACATGAAAATACAACAGGCTTTCTGGAAGCTTCGTGGCTGGATTTCCTTCCCTACTGATGACAAATGGCAGCTGACATTTACAGCCTTTTTTGAGAAGCATTCTTATTACAGGTTGGCTAACAGAGGGAATGTGGGACAAGCTGTGACTCTTATACAGTGATGGCTTAAAATCCCCCTCCAGTTTTCAACATAAAGTATCAACATGAAAATTACAATCTGTATGATTATTCAAAACATACTGAAAACATTTCCACTCAAACAATACATAACACCTTTAATCAAGAGACTGCTTCATAAGAGGGTTAACACTTTACTTAAGGTTTTTAACCTTTTGCATGCCAAGAGTCAGCATTATTCTGAAATCATACATCCACTTGTAAACTGGCAACTTTCTTGTTTTTCTGGCAGTTCTTTCCTGAAACTTTCACTACATGTAGCCAAGAGCAGATGAGACATAATTTATGCTCAATAATTCTACATGTGCACCGTTTTCAGCTTTAACTTTTGAAAAACAGAGAAAAATAACCATAGGTATTCATGTACCCTTTATTTGCTTTCAGTGTAACATTCCATGCTAATTGCAGATGTAATATTCATGAGTGTAAATATAATAATTAACAACTCTTGGATGGTTTTCTTCCCTTTTTGCACTTGAATATTTTGGCTTACAAAATTAATAGCATACAGTAAATATTCCTCCCATACTTTGTACAAACTACATGATTTTGATATACAAGGATCCTGTTTTTATTATACTGACAATATACAACCATGTCTATTTACAATGAAAAAAGTACATAAACCACATTTTAAACATTCTGCTACTGGCAGCCACTATTGTTTAGGAGGTAGCTTTAATTAACAAAATGAACTGAAGCCACATTTCCCATCATGGGTTCTATCAAATAACTTACAATACAAAGATAAAAATTCATTGTATGAACAGTATATACAGTTTAATTCTCAAAACAGCAATCTAGCTTTAGATCGTAACAAGAATTTCTCCAGAGTAACTGGGATGGCAGTGGATTTACTCTTGATCTAGTGTATCTCCAAAAACCTTACATAATTATTTAATCATGCATTATTAACTTCATATTGATCATATTTCAAACTAAATATAAAAAATTGATCACTGGTTGTACTTAAATCATTTGGGTCTCAGAACTTTGATGCTTTAAAAAGATTGCACTGATCTACATGAAAATCAGTGACTTCGCACAGTGTACTTCACTGTCAGTAAAGCAACTGGAAAAATGCTTTCTTTTTCACTGCCAAATTGCCTTGCATTTTCCCTCCATTTCCTAAAATCTCAGCCTATCCCTAGGGTATTACTGGCGTGCTGTAACATTCAACAGGCTGCAGGGTACTAGCCAGTGTCATTGCAAAGACATGGGCAGAGTACAGTGACAGCTCTGCTAACACCCCCCTACATCGACATTCCTTCCAGTGCTATCACTCGACTGCGTAATACTGAAGAAACTTGTTGTGGTTCACCTGAAGTAATGCATCATCACTGGAAAAATGTGTTTAACCCTATTATTCCTGACAGCTGTTAATATTCTTATTCCAATAAATCTACAGAATATTGCAGATTACAAGTACTTTACTGCAACAAACTTTTTTTTTTTTTAAATTGAACATTAGCTAAAATACAAAACAAACACAGTATTCTGATATTGCTGTCACAGTTACGTATGAGAGAATTAATCCCTTTTTTGGCCCTGCAATAAAATGCATCCTGAGATTCAATGCTGAATACACTATACAAAGCTAGCAATAGATTTTTTTGCTTAATTATAGAAAAGTCACATTTAAAAATAATTTCTATAATATTAAACAGCTGTCCTTTATATTGTGCTTTCGCAGGGGGAAAAAAACAATCCACAGAACTTACCTCACCACCAGAAGAAGCAAAGTACAACTGCAGTATGATGTGGAAACACATCATTAGCATGTAAAAACCGTATAAAAGGAACCACTATTGAGTGAAAAGAGTAAAAATATTGGGTAACAATTGCGGTTTACCAATTATTTACAGTCAGGGCAATTCATTTATTTAATTTTTTAAAAATGTATGGCTCAAGAAGTTACTGCCCACTTCCCTTCTTTACAAATGACACTAAATAATGATTACAAAAGTGCTTCCTGCTTGAAAGGTCAAAATAGGCAACAGTCTGCGAAACATTATACCTCTTTATTGGAACAGCTGATGGCAGAAAGCCTTTTCAGTCTTTAATTCTTGGTATGTTGTAGGCATAACGAACCAAAGGGAACCCTCTGCTTTGGTAGAAACATGCACGGCCACAGGCCTGCACTTGGTCCGAGCTGTCTGACACGAAGGAGTCGTCCTCGTCCACATAGTCAGAGTGGGCTGACTGGGTGCCACAGTCTGACCAGTAGCCATCTGGCCTTTGGCAGGGCACCACTGCCAGCGCAGGACAGCTGTGGGATTTTATCAAATGTTTACAGGGCATGGGCTTGGATAAAAGGAGTGATTCGCAACATTCACACAGAGCAACGTTACCCTGCAAGTGGGTGTAAATGCCACAGTCGTAGTAAAAATCCTGTGTCACGCAGCCCTCTTGAGCACTGACAGCAATTGCTACTGCTCCATTCTTCCTGGTCAGATGGTGCCTGAGCAACTTCCAGTCTTCCTTGAACTTTGGGTTGAAGAATACGTACAGGACCGGATTCAGGCAAGCAGGCAATGGGAAAAATATCAAAGTAACAGACTTCATGATCTCAGGGCTGATAGAAATCGCAGTGATCAACGGTGCAAATGAGAAAAATGCAACAGGACAGAAGAAGATGCAGTTCGTGAAGATTAGCCAAGCGACATGCTTAATGGTGCTGGACTGTGAGTTTTCGGAGAGATCCTCTTTTTCCAAGTTGCAATAGAGTTTAGTGTAGATAACAGCCATTAGCAAAAATGCTAATGAATTCAGTAGCACTAAAGTTACCGTGAAACCTAACAAAGGTGTTTCTCCAGTTGGGAAGGGCAAGCAAAGGGGTGATGCTGAGTACTCTGCTTTATAAAAAAGTGGTAAGCATCCCGCTACCAGAGCACACAGGAAAGCAAAAAATGCTGCAATTCGAAATTGTTTTTGGCGATTGCTTTTCCCCTTTTTAAGAAACTCCTTTGCAGAGAAGCTCCGTTCAACAGCTGCCAACATCAGGAAAAAAATGGCACTTTCTGATGAAAAAACTGCAAGAAACCCAGCAATTCTACAACCACTGCCAGTCTCCCACCATATGCCAAATTCAGCAAATCTTCCCCAAGATATAGCATCCAAGAAAGTTAAAATACCAGTATAGACTCCCATAAATAAGTTAGAGACAGAAATCAGGCTTATAAACAGTTTGGAAGATGGCAATGTAGTACAGGATGCAAATATTGTTAACATGACAAGCAGGTTGAAGAACAAAGCAACCAAAAAAATAAACCAGACAGTAAGGCGAATCATCCAGCTGCCCAACAAATATTCACAAGGCTTAAAAGCACCTAGAAGAAAACAAAAAACAAACAGAAGGACAACCAATTTAGGAAAAAATTCTGCCTTAATAAGCAAGATTTTGAAAAGGTCTTAAAAGTGTACTCCTCATTAATTCATGAATAGAATACACAGCTGAACTGCTAAGTGGGTCAGCTGAAAGTAAACTATTCTGCT
Source organism: Promerops cafer (assembly GCA_013398275.1). NCBI lineage: Eukaryota > Metazoa > Chordata > Aves > Passeriformes > Nectariniidae > Promerops > Promerops cafer. Next base: position 911,083 of record VZSE01007467.1, read on the forward strand.
GAAGTTATTTACTAATTAATTATGCCTGAAATAATAATTACTGCAGTGAATGGTCACTTGAGAACATTTTGTATAAACAAGCTAGCTAAACAAACTTAATTAGCTTTTAGCTATTCAAAATAGCTTTTTTTAGTGCCACCTAAATACTTTTTTATTTTATGTACATTTCATACTTCATAAAAAAGGTTGGCAAAAAATAGAAAAGTGGATGTTCACAATCCCCTTGTAAGGGAAAATAATTTTTTAGAAGGAATATGTTCTCTCAAAAAATTATTCACAAACACGTCTTGTGTGTTTGTGGAGAAACTTTTGGTCACAAGGAAACATCTGTAGAACAGCAGAGAAATTTAATTTAATCAGCTTTAATAGGGACAGGAATTTACCAAGCCCTGTCCCCCAGCCTTGCCGCTGAAAGGCACTGTGAGCTTGGAAAGTCATATGAAAAAATTATTTTTTTCTTCTTCTTTTGCCACTTAAACAGCTTACATAATAAAAAAAGTCCAACAAACAAAATAATAGGAGACGAGACAAGGAAAAAAGGTCACTACTATTGCATACTCTTCTAATCCCCCTAGCTGCTATTTATTCCATAGGGAAATCTTACTGATTTTAAGTAACAATTAGAAGAATTTAACCTCTCCTGTATCCCCATTAGGCACCACTAATTGTCCTAAGCACAGTAGCTCAGGATCCCTCCCTGCAGTTGAGGACCACTCAGGGAGCTGAAGAAAAATGCCAAACTGCAAAGGCTGGAGCTGCTGAGCTGGATTCAGCCCGTGACCCTGGCTCTGTGCAGCACATGCCTTTCCTTCAGGCAGGGGAAAGGTAAGGACAACCCATCCCTAATGTGGGCAGGAACAGAACTGCCAAGAATGATTAAATGTCAGTGCAAAAATCTCCCAAGGCCTAAAGCAAGTTCCAGAAATTAATGAACTGACGAGCAAAACAAAAAAACAACTTTTTGTTTGTTTAAATGATCAAGCTTCATTTCCGGGCACAAAATAATGGAGCCCAATGGATTATCAGAATATCAAGAGTAAAACCCTTTTTTTAGCAGGTATTTCCAAGTAAAACATCAATGACAGCATAATTAACTTTCCAATACATTCATGTGACAACAATACCTGCTAAGCTGATCTACTTAAAAATAAAAACAACTTCCTACTTAGGAATTTTTAAACTGTCTACTCTGTGCTTCCAAAAATCAATTTGAAGCCATTTTTCTAGTAGCTGTACTTTAGACAAATAAAAGCCACAACCCTTTCCTGTCTTTCTTCCTAAGTCTAGCTATCCTTTGAGTTAAAAGTTACTCTCCTCTCAAACTGATATTCCCAGCCCATGCTGGGAGGGGACAAAAATTCATGCTTGGAAGGATGTTTCAGCAAACTTGAGCTACTTAAGCACCACTGTTCAGCAATCCATTCTTTAGGCAAAGTGGAAAGTAGATCTACAGGCTGAGCAGTGATTCAGAACTTACATGGTGGGTGGAGTACCTTATGACCAGATGACAGCATGACATAGAAACTTGTTAGTACGAGAGGGACTGGTGAAAAACAAGGCAAATTGTGCACTTGTAGAACAAGCTCTTTCTTTTAGACCTACTACAGCATTTCTGGCATGGACAAAAAGAAAGAGCTAAAGACTTTAAAAATTTTACCCATGTAACACACCATCTCAATTTTCATTCTGTAAACAGGAGATCAAAAGCAAATAAGCACCTTTAATAAATTAACTTTCAGATTATGTAAAATTACATTAATATATTTGACTTTCTGACTACAGGGGTTTTTTTTGCTGTGATCAAGAAATCCTTGTGATATTCTGGATATTAAAGCCAGAGCTAGCTCAAAAGATAAACAGATTTTCATAACATGAAGTAGTAGTTAGGAGAAGAGAAAGAAATATGACTTGAAAACTCCTGCTCATCCAGAAGTAACTTCATTGGAAGCATACTGCATCTGCATGTTCCTGTTTATGCAGACAAAAGGGTACAAGATGTATGGAAGGAATCCTCTGGAGAGGCTGTGGCAAAGGCAAGAAAGCAAGAGGCACCACAGTCAAGTCCTTTAGGAGCTGAGTGGATCAGTGTACAGAAATTTGCAGTTTGAGTAAGAGAAACAGAAGGGCAGAAACAAAGCTGCCTAGCTAGAATGAAAATATTCATTGCAAGATCAAAGACTTTCAACACTCCTGGACTGTTCAAGCCTAAATTGGAGTAAATCTGGTATGCCAATAAAACTATTCACTGCACAAGTGTCTTTAGCAGTTTAAGATGCTACTGCCTACTCCAGCTACTTGTAACAGCCCTCTGCTCACAGTTAATGCAGCTACAGCAGGGCTGGAGAACAGATCACAGGAGTGCTCCTTATCCTCTCTCCTGGACAGACATCAAGGTTTGTTAAAACCACCAGTGACAGACAGCAGTTTGAGTTAGGATTTTAAAGCACAGGCTGAACTCTCACTGAAACAGATCAGCATTAATACAGTCTGCTCCACAGACATCTCCTTGGCAAAAACATGGCAGAATTAGGAGGCAGTGCATTAGCAGACTCCAAATATAAGCATTACAGTCTTGATTATTCTGCTTATGGAAAGAAATTTCAGTATTTTTCCTAGCATAGTTCTCCAATGAAGGGCTAATATGTCTAAAGCTGAGTCAAATCTTTGTGATTGCTCATCCAAAACAACACTGACATCAAGTTTTACCAAAAGCATTGGAGAATTTAATCTTCTGTGTACAGAATGACTACCAGGAATGAAATATGTAATTCTGCACTCAACTCTTTGCATAACATCATGCCTGGAGTTCAGTGTGGCTAAAGCACATTTTAAGATTTACCTGTTGCTGGTGTACAGTGAATAATAGTCTGTCCCAATTCCTCATTTTTCGCATTTCTTAGAACATCTGCATTAGCTGTAAAAGTGAAAAACATGTTAGTTGTAGGAAGAAAAATAAGTCAAATGGCAGTGAAGCTGCCTAGGATGAAAGCACTTCACTGACACCTGAGCCTTTTGACAAGTGAAGTTGTTCTGGTTTGCAACATAAGGTCAAATGCTCAGTGCAGAAATTGCTGCTCACATGGCTTTGTAAGAAAGCAACATTTTCCATCACCAGGGAAAGATCTATGGAGCCTGAAGTAGACAGTGGAAGGACAAGTCCTGTCTGAATAGAAAGGCTGAAACACTGAGAACAACAATAAAACCATGACAGAAGCAATACTTGCCATTTGAATTTTTTAAATTACTATTTTTTTTTCAGACAGGCAAGTCTTATAGTGTCCAACATATCTTTCACATGTTTAGAAGGAACGTGGCACTGCTGATTTGTAAGCAATTGGTAAGCACTTTCAGAGACTGCTTTTTTTTTATCCCTAAAAAGACTTACATTTTTCATATTCCCTTATTCAAAGGCAACATACACTGTTATTCTAGTCTGGTACAAAACAATACTGCTGGTTAAGTACAATGAAACATTTACCCTTCTCATGATCCATCAAGGCACCTTGATCTTGGTGACTGGAATCTTCAGCATTAGAGTTTAGATAAGAATCACAACCCCAAAATGCACAGCATTGATAAGCATATGGTACAGAGAGTGACCTGAAATACAGGTAGAACAAGGAAGACCATTAAACTTTGTAACCAAAGTCAAGATTACCACCTATTAAAAATATTTAAGTAGCACACTTCAGTGCTCAGCTCCCATCTTTTTCTCCCAGTGGCTGATAATAACTATTTCAAATTGGATCAGGTATAACCATTTCTAATGAACTCTTGCACTGAGATAAAAGACAGGTGATGTATACAAGTGAGAAGTACAAAGATGATGTTATGATATTTAGCTCTCTACTATTCTTTCTACTCCATATACAAACCAAATTCTGATCAGGGTTAGTTTGCGGCATTGCTGTAGAAATTAAATGGAAAACTAATTAAGTAAGCTAATTAAAGAGTAACTGTTTTGTAAGAAAGTTAATTCCCAGATGACCACAACCTTGTGTTACATCTTTCCTTCTCACTCTTCATTCTGTGATACCAAAATAAGATTTCTACTTTTTGTGTGTTTGGCAGAAATGGTACATACTGTTATTCTGGCAGAGAAGAAGTACATCTTCACACAGAGTTCTAAAAAAACCACATAAACAATAAGGGAATAGCAGACCAGAATCTAATTTTTTTTCACTCAGGACTACAATATCAACTATCCTGAATTCTCTTCTTGGAAATATTTAGGAGGAACATCAGACTGCTTCTTCTTAATGTGCAGAAAGATTTTTGTAAAATGGAAAACAGCTCATCACTGTCTCATCCATCTCCCACAAAAACCAATTACAGGTTTCCATTTGAATGATTATTTTAATTCTTATCATTTGCCTCCAAGAAAATATATATAAAGCATGGTGATTATGTAATCAGACACCTGCGTGTCTGCTCCTGTTTTCCACACTGTGAAAGACAGATGTGCTCAGTACAGTAACAAATGGAAATCTACCCAAAGCACTACTCTCAAGTCAGATGACATCCTGCTTGAAAAGTGGTGGAGGAAAAATATAAAAAATCCCAAGAAAATTATCTGCAACTGGTTTCTATACCAGAAGAGTCAGATGCCCTTTACGACCTTTATGACCAACGCTGAGACCCTCCAGGACTGTGCAAAGGGCCTGATCATTTGTCATGAGTACTGCATACCCTGGCTCCATTTATTATCACAGTGCTTGGTACTGCAGGCACTCTGGGTGTTATTTACCAACATACCGGAGTTTTGCAAAGTTCTTTGCTGCCAAAGCTTCTTTCAACTCAGAATTGCCTGTGAGTTTAAGCTGGTTCAGTCCACTCAATCCTTCAACTGGAACTGAAATGAGCTCGTTGAAACTTAGGTCTCTGAAATGTGAATATTAAGACTGTGTTACAAAGTAAGTTTGAAGATCCTCTGGCATACATTTCATTAAAGTAGGGAAGGACTTTAGGAAATGCCTGTCAGTGCAGCAGGCACTCTAAAGAAGTGTGCCCTGCATATATTCAGCTAGCAAGAGCCTTCCTGAGTCACAGATATTAAACAAATGATGAATGTATCACTTTTAAGCTAAATATGTATTATCTCAGCAGCTTAATGATAGAGAAAGGAGGTGACTGCACAGAACAGCCTACTTACAGGTTAAGAAGAGCTCCAACAGTGATGAAAGCTCCCTTGTGGATCTGATGGATCCTATTTCTGCTGAGGTCCCTGCAATGAATGCCAAAGGAGATTATTTTGGCAGTTTCACCAAATGTAACAGCCACTGCACTGAGAAAAAAAGCTAAGGTGACAAATATATCATGCCTTTATCAGAAAAGCAGAACATATCCCCTCTCTTCCCATTCAGCCAGGTGCAATAGCAGCCAAATTCCTTGGTAATGCAGCTGTATCCTGCTTCACCTCATTGCCAAAGTAGAATCCATCTCCCATTCCTGCTCTCTTTCCTTTTCTTTCTGACACTACCAGCACAACCTGTGCTCCCAAGGCAGAGGCTGGCTCTGGCATCACCTATTCCCAGCATGAAGGTGCCAGGATGACCACTCTGGGGACAACTGCATCTGTAGCAGGACATGTTGGCAGAGATGGGGGGAGACAACCAAAGAACAAGCAGAACAACACCTGCTTTGCTGCATTTCAAGTCCAGCTCCAGCTTCTGCTGGACCACCATGACTTTTAACATTCTTCTTAAAATACCTGTCTATTTCTGGATTGTTTTTCCTGCTGACAATATAGCTTGAGTTGTAAGGGGAGAGGATAATTTTGTTTACTTATCTGCTTCTCCTGAGGAAAAGAGATAGGATCTCTCTAACAAATATTACATAATGAAATAATATAGTTACAGTTTAAAATACTGGACCACTGAAAAAAAAATCTCATTTTTTAGACTTCATATTTATAAAAATATTTTTACAGGCTAGAAAAATAAAATGGAGAATAGAAGGAACAGGGTTGAAACTGGCTGCTGGCCTTTTGCCATCAATCAGATTTGTAACACCAAACCCTGACATCAGTNTTTACTTATCTGCTTCTCCTGAGGAAAAGAGATAGGATCTCTCTAACAAATATTACATAATGAAATAATATAGTTACAGTTTAAAATACTGGACCACTGAAAAAAAAATCTCATTTTTTAGACTTCATATTTATAAAAATATTTTTACAGGCTAGAAAAATAAAATGGAGAATAGAAGGAACAGGGTTGAAACTGGCTGCTGGCCTTTTGCCATCAATCAGATTTGTAACACCAAACCCTGACATCAGTTTACATGGGAATCAAAAACAGGATCTTGTTTTACTCAGCATGCAGCTATATATGCACTTACAGGACACGAAGGGAGGACAGTCCTTGGAAGGTGTCCTCTGCAATTTCGTGGATTTGGTTATGCTGTAAGGAGCTGCAAAGGGAAGAAGCAGAAACAGAACTTTATTAGCTGATTTCAGACAAAGGGATAGCTTGGTGTCTGCTAATGGATGGCTTTAGCCTTATCAGTGACAAGATTTTACTCATTTCCCCTTGTAGACAGACTGTCAAGTATTCTGCATCAGCTATGTTAATATAACCATGAAGCACTTTTGTAGCACCTCTGCCCAATCCCAACTGGCAACACATTTAATTTAGAAGAGACTATTTAAGTATGGACTGAATTACTTTCAAGCTAAAAGTAACTTTGTGAACACTGAAGAGTCATAGTGAAATTTAAAACAATTCTCCATTCTGCATGGAGTCTTTAGGCATATTCTTACCATTCCATTTATGTGCATAGCAATACTACTATGAAACACAGCAGGATTAAGCTGTGCCTTTCATTTCTTTTGTGCCACAGGAATAATTAAGCATTAGCTAATTAAGGAAAGCACAAGTGGTTGAATTCTCTGTCCAGCACACTTCTCATATGAGATCACCATACTACCTCTCTTTTTCCTTAATTTTTGAAAATTAGGATCAAACATGAAGCAAAAAAGTCTCTAGACATGTGGACTCAGAATAGTAAGGAGTTTATAAAAATAAACACTTATTTCTACTTACATTTCTTCCAAGGTGTGGCAGCCCTTAAAACTTGGGAGGTCCTTTATATTGTTATAAGACAAGTCCCTTCAAAACAGAAAATGAGAGAAGGGTGCTTAGTTCAACTCCTTTCTACTTGAAACATCTCATCACTTGTAACTATTACATAGATTGACAGAAAAATTATCCTGTTGGTACCATTCTGCTGAAAAACTAAGGGTAGTTTAGAGAAAATCACAGAGGGAATCACAAGTGTGAACTCTACATCTCAGTATACACATACCCTAAAAACACTTAGGACATGCTCCCTGAATTCTGAGAGTTATAATCTAAAATATTTATTCATGACCTGCTTTTTTAGAATAAACTAGGTAAATTGTATGTAAAGCACAAATTTGGTGCAAATTTTGTTTACTGTGCTGGTAATTGCTTAAGCAAAGCTAGGAAAGCTCAGAATGTTCTGTGAAATAATGCAGCAAAGAAAGACTAGAAACAAGCAATCATAAAATTTCTATTTGAAAGGTAAATAGCTGTTTGAAAATAAATCCCACCTCATCATATTTTCTCCCCTGTTTTTCTACTATCAACCAGAACGTGTTTTTTCTCCTCTCTTTCTCAGGATTTGCTTTTGTTCCACATTTTCCTGTGTGTATCCTTTGCAAACATGGTTTGTCCCCATCCTCCTAATGGTTTCAGTTACCAGTTTGGGGTTTTTTGCATTAATTTTAACACATCCTCACTGCTTTTTATGTCAAACCTTTGTATTGCTATCTTCTTCCTAATTCTCATCTCCATTTCTTTTCGTTCCTGATGCTCTCTCCTCTCTTCCTGAACACAAACAGTCAAAGCTCTATAACTAAACTCTTCTTGAACCTCTGAATAAAGATAACAACTGCTGTGTTAAGAATGAATGGTGGCAGAACAAATTTGAAGATTGGTCTCTGCAGCACCACCTTACATATCTCTCGTAACATATGACAGAAATGTAACACAACCCTTTAAAGGGAATTCTGTTTAAGGAATGTAAGGCATTACATCAAACCTGCCAAAAATCTTGATTTGAACAATCAAGAAACCACATTTCCAACTTTGGTAGAATTACTAGGATGAAAAATTCAAAGCAACACTTTAAATTAGATTTAAGTTTCTTTCAAAACATTCTGATGCATGAAGAGAGGCACAACATTTATACTTACAAAGTTCGAAGCACCTTTTGCTCTTGGCATAAATTAACAGGAATACTGTTTATCTTGGTTCCTGTAAGAGTTCTGTGGGGAAAAAAAACAACAAATCCACACACATAAATGCTTGCTTTGTTTATGATGGATGGCATAACAAGGATATATAAGAATAGAATTCTATTGGGGTGCTAGATTCACCCACAAAATTTTTTGTCTCTTTTTTTTGAAAGAGGACAATTTTTCTGTTTTTAAGTTCTGGGAGAGGGGGTTAGTATCAATGGCCTTTAGTATAGGCTTTTCTCAGCTTCCCCTACTGAAAAAACCCCATGAAGTGGCACCCAGGTATCACAGTGAGGAAAACTGTATCATTACATTTATGGACAGGAAGAGAACATATATGCAGTTGCTCTCCAGATCCACTAATCATATTTCAATTACTTTACAAGAGGCAAACCCAAGAATTTATTTCTGCAGAAGACACTTACAAGCTCTCCAGATTTATGGTTCCTGTCAAATTAGGAAACCACTGCACCATGCTGGCACCCCGAATGACCCTAAAAAAAATCCCCATGAAAATTAGCTGTGAACTATTATGAAATAGAATCCTGACATTCAGTCTTACAATCAGATAGATATTTACACCAAGAAGACATTCTAACATTCTTACTGCTTTTAAATTTTACACTTGAATAATGTGTGAAAGATTATCTTTTCACTGCTTCTTATGCTACTCATTTGCTTAATAAATTACTCCTCCATGAGCAAACAACTGGAATTCTTCCAACTGGAAAGAGGGCTATCAATACACACATGAAAAGTACAGTTTGTAGTTCAAAGTCTCACTCCATTTTGCTTATCATCACACCCCCAGAAGTGATTTCTTTTAAAGAGCATACATGCACTAACCCATAAACATTCTCACAATGTACATCCCTGCTCAAAAATCACTAAGGACATATTGCAGATTGTTTAACTAAGAATCTGAGCATTTGGCCTAGGGTTATGTATCTTACGAAAGGCAACTAAAAAAAAAAAGTTGTAGAGCATATTTAATAGAGTTTGTCAAGAAACTAGATATTCCCAACAATAACAATATTTATTAAAACTTACTGAAACAAAATCTCTAATGTAAGAGGCAGTCAGAAAATTTATTTATTTTGAGTTCTTAGCCACAAGATTTCATACCCATTTATTGTACGGTATCGTCAAGAAGGTACTTACAGGGAATGCAGATCTGACAGATTCTGAAATGCTGAGCTCCCCACAAAAGACAAAGGATTATCATACAAATGTCTGGGAAATGAAAAACACATTTCAGTGTTTGTTCTTACAGTCACTGTCTGCTAAAGGCTAAAAATAGATGGATGGAAACTACTTACATCGTTCTTAGAAGGGGGTTTCCTGCAAATGCACCATCAGGAATTATGGAAATGTAGTTACTGTGAAATCCCCTAAAAATATTAGCAAAGAAAAACACAACATTTAAAACTATACTGCCAGCAGATTCAACCAGTAGGCATTTTCATCATATCTACTCAATTCCCAATCCTGCCATAACAAGGACTGCAACAGGACTAAGCCAATATGTAGCAATAACTTTAAAGGTGTGATTTCTATCTACTGCACATTAGGTGAACTGAAAATATTTCATTAGAAAGAAATTATTTTGACAAAACATGATGCTGTACTTTCACTTTTCTCAGTCATCTCTTAAGGAGGGGACAAGGAAAACATGCATCATCAATGAGTACCTAACCTGGTACTGGAGGCCAAAACCATCTCGTGATTAAGATCTATGCTAATGGTTCTCTTGAATAAGTTGCCTGCTTACGTAACTCCAAAATAATTTTCAACACATGCCCTCTCTAGATGAGGATTACATTTTCTTTTAATTATAGCTTCACTTAGCATAACTTAACCTAATTTAGGCTCCAGCACAATACGACAAGCATTCTTAAATCCATGATTTTTTTTCCCTTTTTATTTATGAAAAGGAGAAAGAAAACTGGAGAAAAGGGAGAATAAGTAATACTCACAACTCCTTTAGACTTGGAAGTGCTTTTATGGCTTCAGGGAACTCTACCATGTTATTATAATTTAAATCCCTAGAAGAAACAAAGCAAGAACATTATAAAATTTTTAACAGTAGCCATGAATTGTCACAATAATTTTTGTTTAAGACGGTCCAATGAAAGAAAAAAGTTCTCAGAACACCTTTAACTACACCATAGAATAACTTCAACTTAGGTTTACTCTCCTGATGTTTTACATGCTCTATAACCAGCTAATAACTTAGGCAAGATATTTAATATTACCCAGAGGATTATTCATATTAAGTCAAATAATATTTCCTTACAGCAAAACTCAGAATTTTTCAATACCTCACAGATTTTTCTTCAACAGAATTTACATAGAAATGAACTATGATTTCAAAGATTTTAAAAAAGGTAGATACAAATGATTACTCTTTATCATCTTACTAAGAATACCTTTTGTCACAGTTTTATAAAACAAATAGTAAATAAGCCATTATGTAAAAGCAGATCTTGCAGCAAAACTAATTATAAACACTGATTAGAAGCACAGAAAAATCTCATGGCAGATTGCTGATGGAGATCTGTTGAATTCTCAGTTAACTTGTCACTATTCTAGCAGTAATGTCAGGACCTCTGCAAAAGGGATTCCTTATAAATGGCAAAAAAACATTTTCAGAGTCTTGTATCAGCTATATCTATTTACACAGCATGTCATTGCTTAACTGAGGTTGTAAGAGGATGACAAGATGAAGTAAGCAGCATTCCTGGACTCATCCAAGCTCCTCATGTTAACAGAGATTGTCACTGGCTTGCCCTTGCCCTCCTTCATTAGTTTCACTTATTTAGCATTCTCCAAAGCATAAAAAAAAAGGCACTGCTGAGGGAGATATTGCTTATTAGACATTCACTGAGTGAGCTGAAGGGAGATGGGAAACCCAAGCAGCTGAAAGCCATTCCTTGCCAGTGAGGCACTTGGGAGGTTTAGGATGAGAAACAGTGGAGCAACAGCCCTCTGAGACCCTCTCAGAAACCTCCTATTGTCACACAACAGCTTTGGCACTGTATCCTATATATGTTTAACCCTACAGGAAATCTGAGAAACAAATATTTGTCCCTTATCACTCATGGGGCCACTCAAACACTATCCACCTGACTCAGCAGAGTGCTATGCAAAGATACACCAGCTAGACCAGGGCTAGGAACATTAGAGCCACATCATCCAGCATGACATTTCACCCAGGCTAATATTTACCTGCTTCTCAACATAGTTAATTAGTTTTTGGTGGAGCAGTGCACTGATACCAACCTTCAGTTCCAAAACCTGAGCTGGACCTAAATGTCAGTGGCATGAGTTGCACAGTGCACATACACCTGATTTGCAAAACTTTCATCCTACCAGTATGGCAACCTTGACTAAGCTGACATTGAGACAAGCACAGACACAAATTAGTTTAAGAAACATACTTACAGGGTTTCAAGGTTGTCTAATCCATCAAAACAGTGTTTTCCTATAGTTTTTATTTTATTATTATGAAGATGTCTGAAAAACAAAACCAAAACAAATGAATGATTTCATATAAGTTAACAAATTAGCAGATATTTCTATGAAATCAAGAGAGTTAAATAGTTGAGGAAAAAACCATTGCATGGGGTGGATCACACAGAAGAATATCTTTCACTTCCAGACAGAATATTTCAACCTCACATGGAAAAAGAATAGACTGCTTTCAGTCAAGACAACCTATTTTAAATCTTTAATCACTATTCAAAAATGTGATAAAAATATAACAAACACAGAAACCAAACTAATTTTTCATATTATTCCACAGAGATTTTTTAAGACTACAAAGAAACCGATAATTTTTTTTCTTCTTTTAGTATCTCTGACAGCGTTCTCTGACAACCATTGTTTTGAAATATTCATTATATAATGAGATGTCAGAAATCAAATCTACCTACAGCCCATGTGGCTTTTTGTTCAGGAGAAGGTCTTTAGCAAACCTTCAGCAGGTTCTCTAACATACATGGTATCATCTTGTTGGCAGTATGGGCTGTTGCTACTCAACTGAGCTGAAACACGGCAAAATAACCATTTTCAATGCCACCCTAGATTAATCAAAACTACAACCGAGGAGAAAAGCAAAGTGACCTATGAAATACAAATACTCACAGAACAACAAGACTTGAAAGGTTTGTAAATGCATAGTCAGGAATGTGGGTTATTTTGTTGAGAGCCAGCGTTAAGGCTTGCAGAGAGGGAAGGTTGCTGAGCGGATAGATCGGAACCTCTGTCAAACTGTTGTCATCCAACCAAAGGTGACGCAGCTGCACAAGGCCCTCAAAGCTGTCCTCTGGTATGGCAGTAATGTGGTTAGCATCCAAACGCCTACATTAAAACAGAAAGAATTCATGTGACAAACTCACAAACTGCAGATCAGCAAAACTGCCAGTTGAAGTCCTACTATTCATGAACATCTTTTTTCAAGCTTATGTATCTTGAAATAATTCAATACTGCAAAGGTTGAAGGTTTATTGAAAGATGCATGAAAACCCTTTAAAGGCAAATGAAGAGCCCATAAAATAAAGTTTCATAATAAACTTTTCAAACATTTTTAATAAAACATTTGAACAATTTGATATGCTTATAATCAGCTAACCAAAATGAATTAATAACTCTATAAGGCATCTCCCACAAAACCCCTAGCTTCTAACACTGCAACACATCTTTAAAACAGTAGCTTGACAGCATATCTAAGAGGCAGAGGCATTTACTCATTTGAATGCATTATCCCTACATCTACCTTGTTGCTAGCATCCTATACTGTTGTATGCTATGTTTTGTGGTACTGCTACAAATGAAGCAACTACTCTAGAGAACAAGATTATTAAAAGCTGTTTGTGAACAAAGTCAGAGTTATGAATTATCCCAATAAATAAAACATCTCAACTAAAACTGACTGCTCTCTTGCACCTGATCTTTTCTAACATTCTCCACAACAAAATGCAAAATAGCACATCAGCACTATTAACTATCTGTATGTCACTGGATTTGCCATCATACTTTTTCCCTAAAGGAATGCCAATTGCAAAATTAGATATATTAACTCTCCTGGTTCCAGCCATGACAGGGTTAATTTTTGCAGTAACTAAGAGGGGACAAGGGGCTATATCTAGGACCCAGAGGTTATTCAGTATCCTGGGAAGAAGCAAAACATTCACAGTCCATGGACCTCAATGGGTCTGAGAAGGCATAGAGCAGAGGGCACTGGGCAATATTTGATGGCCCTCTGACCTAAAGGCTGTCTTCTCTCAGTCAACATACAGCTGAACCATGGTGACTTTGCTGCAAACACAAAAGAAAGCACCTTGCACACCTGATTTGAAATGACTGCTGTACCAGCCATGGTGCATTGTGCTGCCGTGCAGGGAGACAAAACACATATATCCTCCTCCATTCACATGGATGCTCATTAAGATACAAATCAGCACAGCTCTGGAATTACTTAGCACTCTCTGGTTTCTAAAGCCATGATCAGATATGCTCTTGAAAGTCCAGCTGGGTTAGTTTCAGAAGTAATTTCCTCCAGCCGTTCATCCTGTCCTTCTCTGGGCAGGCAGTGCAGACCAAGCGACTTTGCTGCAATTTGTCCCCAGGCACAGTCACAACAGATCTGGATCCCAACACTTAAAGGACATGCAGAATTCAAAGGGAGAAGACAACCCTGACTAAGAGTTAATACAGAACACAAGCCTGATCACAAATTTAACACACTTAATCATTTTCCTTAAAACAGAGGTTTGTTGTTGTGATGCACGCAGTTTGCGTATTTCAAATTATTATGAAAAAAAGTCATCAGCTAAATTTCCATGTAATAAAAAGTCCAAAAATACATCAAATTAAGCAACAAAATACTATTACAAGTGGGAACTTATGAAATTGTCTGCAGTCAAAGTTTCTCCTAAGATGAGTGAGGTGTCATTAGCTCTAAAGCTGTACATCAAAGAGTTAATTCCTATGGTTCATATACTGGCATCCCCTAATCATTTGCCCCATGGTCCCACAGGTGTGTATGATATTCTATTTGAATGCTCTTGGGCTGCACAGAGACTAGAACACTTCCGAGAAACTGAAGTCTGATGATAATAAAGGAGGAAAACAGAGAGGCTGGGGGGAGAGAGGAAAAAAGCCTGAGGCTCTGCTTCAGAAAAAAAAGCAACTAGAAACTACCTGTCTTTCTTCTCTCCTAAATTTACACAGCTCCCTGAAGATCAAAGAATTATTTCCCAATGGAATAAACATATCCGAGTCTTCTAATTTCTCTCTACCCCTCCCCTCCCTTTTTTTTCTGAAGTTTTTTTTTGTTGGAGGATGGGGTTGGTTTGGGTTTTTTTTAAAAGAAGTAGCATAATGAAGAGACAGGCCTCAATTATTGTCCCTACTCATCTAGTCCATTTGTACTTCCACTGGCACCTTGCTAAATTCCATTTATTCTAGGAGACTTTGAAAAACAAAAGCACACAAAAAAGCTGCACATCCTGCTCCTCCTCTCCCATCCTTAAAGATGGAGGTGAATGGATGAGGGATGGATGCACACAATGAGGAAGCTGAACTCAGCCAGGGACAACAAAGACGTTCTTGGAGATGATGTTGGACCCTGAATTTTTAGTTTGCTTTGCCAAGACCTCTGTCCCCCAGAGCAGGTGGATCAAGTACCCAAGTAACCATACTTTAAACTGATGACTGTCCACAGCCACCCAATCTGTTGTGTTTATTTTCTCCAGCCCACAGCAGGAAAGATGAGGGGGGAAGGAACACCACCACCCATCACTGACATTGAGGAGGGAGGTTTGGAAAGTGAAAGACATATTTTTAAGTAATTTGGTCTCATCCACAAATTTTTGTGTTCCTTCATTTCTCCTGAGAGCCTAATATGCCATGGTTATTTTTCTTTCACTTCCAAACAGTCAAAGCTTATCCACGTGATACTGAATGCAAGAAACACAGCTGAAACACTCCTATTTAGTGTGAAATGCACATAACAAAGCACTTAGTGAAACAACTGAAAAGCAAACCTAAAATATTTGACACCCTTCGCAAAACATTAGCAATTAAGGACCACAACTTTTCTTTAAGGTAGATAAGGGAATATTCCCTAGTTCCAATAATTAACAAAGAACAAGCAATATTCTTTGCTTGGATTGGACTTTGTACAAAGACTGTCTTTTTCCATTATATTGTTCAAGATACAAGTATATTCTTCAAATTAGAGCTTGCAGCATGTACCTTGATCTTTCAGAAGCTACTTCAATTCCAGCTTTCTTATAGGCAGTGGCTTGTGAGAGGACCTTTACATTTTAGTCTATAAATTAAGAGTTCAGTTGTGGAGCTGTCATCTTCACTTTTATTCCTCTCATGTTCCCTCCTCACACAAGCACCAACTCCAGAAGAAGAAAAGAGCAGGAGGATAGAAACCTAAACATTCAGCAGCTCTTACATTAGTGTTTGATATATTGTTAAAACAGGACAAGGTCTTCAAACAATTGACTCTGCTTTAAGGAAACCACAACTAGTAAGAATGCCTACCTCAATTCATATGAATAGAGGTTCCAAATCTAACACATGCATATAAATGAAATTTTACACAAATGTACACACACTGCATAGGGCAACTGCCCCACAGCCTGCCTCCCCTATAAGTAACACCTGAGAGGCCTCCAGGACCAGCCTCCCAGCCTCACTAGCTCTCATCTGTGACCACAGGCAGTCTTCCAGGCTTCAGCACTAAGAAATTTTAGCAGCCTTGTACTAATAGCCTAATTAACAGCCTTGTAGAGCAGGAGTTTACTGCTGATGTTAATAAAAGGCAAATCACTCCCAGCTCTTGTGTTAAACCACTTCTGCTCAATGGCAATCATTAAAGAACATTGCTCTCTAAAGTGCTCCTTCAAAAACCACAAAGAAATCACTCCAATAACAGTGGAGTAGATTTTGAGGTCTTGAAGTTGAGTACCGATAAGCCTGGTACCTTGGAAATCCTGCTACAGTGGGAGGCAATAACCCATGTTAACAGAGGTACTTTAAAACACTCTTGAAAGTTTGCTCACTGTATCAAGCAGTGGCTCTCTGTGCATTATATGTTGAGTACATCAATACAAGGATTTGCTTTATTCAAAGACAAATTTACAGCAGCCCTAAGAAACTAATGATACATGCTGAAGCTATTTCAATCACTGATGTGCCAGCACATCTGTTTCTTCCATCTAAATGTTTAGCTGGTACCAGTCAAAGGTCATAGTTTGCTTCAAAGTACCCACAGACGATTCAGCTAATTTTGCCTACATGCTATTTAACTTTCACCTTCTCATTTAAGTTTCTGATCAATTTCTAAATAATTCCCTGATTTTATTTAAACTTAGCATTAATTAATTGTTAATTCCTTAACAATTTCCTTAAGTTAAAAAAAAAGCTATAATAATCCCAGAAATTCCTGAAGTTCACAAAAAAACATACCTCACTTTCAAGAAAGCCAGAACACCTTCTAAAGGTAAAGATGGTATAGAAAAATATGGGCAGTATACACAGCAGTATATTTAAAGATTTTTTCAGCACAATCAGATATGCTCAGAAGAGCTCTTACACATTCTTAACTCTAAACATTCAAGGAAGAAAACCATATTCAGTGTATTTAAGTCTATTGGTTTTGCAGGTTAAAGAGAAAATGTGTCAATTTCTTCCATTCCCATTCTGATTAATCCTATATCTTAACACACACCAAATCTGAAGGCTGATGCCCTTTAACCCCTTAATGACAGAAAAGCAGGAAACTAGAAAACCTCTGAAGACAAACCATTAAAAGTTGCTTAGCTGAAAAGACACCTGCCACAGTTAGGGGTACATACTAAATATAAAACCATTTAAAGCTTCTTCACTTTGTCTAGTCATTGCTGTTGATGAACACCTTCCACAGCCTCCCAGACACTATTGTCCCTACAGATTGTCTTGTCCTTCCAAACTCTATGATCCAGAATCACAAAATTATCAACAGGAGCCCTAAAGCACTCTTTAAGAAGAAAATAGCAGAATTAGAACAGTACTGTGTATTTTTCCATATAAGATTATGTTTGCATTGCCCTCTCCAAATTCAGCGATCTTCCCATCTGACACATTTTGCATTTATGGTTTATGTTACTGAAATTGTCAGCAACATGAACTATGGCTTAACACTGGGCAGTTTCATTACCAGCAGAATGTTTCTAGATTTGACTTTTTTAATAAATACAGATACTAGCTTGATCTGTATAAGGAATCCTTCCCAAAATACAAAACCGCTAGCAATGCAAAACTGTGGCTGATACGTGCTACAGCACATATTTTAAATGTGTCCTGACTGAAATATGCCTCCATTCTCTGTCCCCATGCTTTTACCATACATTTTTGCCCTGCAAAGCATGATTCTGCTCTCATTCCTTTCAGTTCTACATTAGGACCCCAATTGTTCCTACCTGGGCCAAGATGATTCCCACTCCCAGAAAATATTATCCCATCCCAGTTCAGCACATTCATGCCTCCTGCCTTCTCCTGCCTCAAGCCTGCTTCAGCCTCCTAAGATAGGAAAGCAGACTGACAAACTGGTTGTGATCCTGCTGTGAGCAGATCAGGCTGTTCAGGGAGCCAGAACTGCCACCAGGTACTGCAGAAAATGCCTGCTGACCACATGCATTGAGACACTTACCCGTGCAGCTCAGGCCAACACCCACACAGCAAGAAAGGCAAGAGCTGCCACAGCTGAGTATCACACTGGCATGATCCCAAATCCCACAATTTGGGCATCTGGCAGAACAGCTAAGCTCAGTGCTTTGAACTGTTGCTGCAGAATGCTCTAATATTCCCTGCATGTGGACAAGTGTGCACATGTGCTGGGACAGGAGAACTACAATTATAATAAATCATACCTAATACATTAGCAGATATTGACAGGCTTTCAAAAGACTCCTGGATTTGATGGCAAATGCACAGTGGCAATTAGGTTTGTCAATTTTTTATTCAAGTGGAATAAAGTTTTCCTTTGTAAAGCATCTGAAAGTCTTTGTTTAAATAGTGTAATTCCAATATTTGTCACACACTGGGGATTGTACTAGAATATTCCTACTAGTCCTACGTACCTGGGTTTCTGTGGTCAGTCAGAGCAACCCTAAAAATTGCTACAGTTTACAGCCCCATTTTACAAATCCCCAGATTCTGGGTCAAAGCTCAGAATAAAGAGTGTTACCAAAGTAAGTCATTGCAGTCAAATATGCCAAGGCACTTGAAGGAGAGACTTTCTTTAATGGCTTCCCAGTCATTCCCAGGAAGCAGCTTTACACGCTGCAGAGCAGCACACAGCTGTGCTGCTGTCCCTCTTGCTCTCTGCATGACCCTTGGATTGCCCATAAACCTCACCAATACCATTTCCAGGTCTAAAATACAAAGTATACCACTTCATGGCCTTGTAATAACAAAAACATGCAGGTGATGCTCTGCAGTAAATCAAAATGCATCAAGACTATGGTTTGCATTTGTGAAGCTCTTTGTCAGGTTCCTCTGCTCCTAAAAGAGGCAGGCACAAGCTGCACAACCAGCAGCTTCTCCCTTGGTAGAGCCATCCCACAGCATCTTGCAACGTGAGCATACATCCCGTCATATAAACTTTTCTGGGGTGCTTCACAGCAAGCTTCCACTCAGTAAAACTCCTTAATTTTGTTAAATTTCACCTCCATATCAAGAACCCTATTCTGACTCTCTTTTGGAGGCCAGAGCTGGGAAAAATATTCAATGCAAACAGAAAATAAAGAGTTGTCATTTAGTATTCTGAAGCAGGCTGGCTACTCACCAGCTGTAATATAAACACTACAGATCACAAAGCTCCTGTAACCATCTTCTTTATTTCCACCCAGGTATGTTTACTGAGTTTGTTAATACATACCACATAGTGGCAACTGCCTTCCTATGAAGCTAAAACCTGGAGCACATTAAGACCGAAAACAGTTGTAAAGGTGTTTCAAATGAAATTATTATCAATATACTATGATGTTTTATGAGGAAGTAATTTGTGTCTTCACCAAGAAACAAAATACCCCTGAACCATACTTCAGAGCAAACTGGGAGTTTTGAATTCACAAAAATTCCTTAGGGAGGGGAATAAATCACTTTTTTCCTTTTTATTTTTATACAGTAAAGCAGGATGCTGACACTTATGTTTCCACGTTCAGACACAAAATTCAGAGGACCACTCTTACCTTCCTTTGCCAGAAGGTGCTATCTGCTTTACCAGGGGATATGCATAATCAGTGTAATTATGCATGAGTAATGCTAACAAAGTTGTCCTGAAATTCATTAAAATCACAGAAATGCATTCTGTGAAGTAAACAAATTACACAGAAAAAACGCTTTTCATCTCTTACTACACTTGTCTCAAAATCCAATTTATTCTCAAATTCCTGCCCATTCTAACAAATTACAGTGGTCTTGCAAATGCAGACATATCATTCTCAGGAACAGAGAGGGACAAACCAAAGGCTGAGTCACATCAGTGGATGAAAAACAAAAAAAAAGCCCATGATAAAATCTTCCTGAGCTCCACATTAGCTCAGTTGGTTAGAGCATGGTGCTACTAACACCAAGGTCATGGCTTCAATCCCTGTGTGGACCATTCTCTAGAGAGCTGGATTCAGTGATCCTTCCCACTCAGAATTGTCTGTGATTCTGATACCAGTGACTTCCAGACTGGATTTGCCCACCATATTTCCAACATTTATCTGGAAATCTCAATTTGGTTTTCCTCAGAAAAAGAAGTAGCAGCTTGCTACTACTTACTAACCCAATTTCCTTTTTCACCATCCTAAAATGGATATAGTTTATCATTTACCATTGAACAATGAAGCCCCTAGAAAGGGAAATCTCACCACGTTTTAAATTGTTACTATTATATCTTAATTGTAGGGATGTTTTGGTCAGGTGATTATAATGATTGCATTATAAAACCATACATAATCGTTCTACTATTTTTTTCAAAACTAAAATGTTTGCTTTTTAAAAAATAGCTCTAACAGTCATCTTTCCAAAAATATTAAAAAGCTAGAATTTTTTTAAAAAGAGAGATAATGGCTTAATTTATACATTCATTATTTTTCTCTTAAATTTTGTTCCTTCCCTTTTGCACATAAAATGATCATCAAGTTATCATCTCCAGCAACTGGAGATTTAATACTTTAAACTTTAATTAGAGAACAAACATTACTGTAAGTATGTATAGAAAAAAGAATGTGCCCTGAAAATGAAATGGATGATTTTTAGACAAACATTTTTACTAAAGCAGTTTCTCTTTTTGGCATCAAAGAAATGCTGGAAGCCAGGAAGAAGTTTTTGTTTTAAATTATTACTAAAGGTTTATTCTTATCAGGCAATTTGAAGGGCTTTTATTACAATGTACAGTGTTTGCACCAAGACCAAGGTATTTTCTCTTCTAAGCACACGCTAAAACAAAAATAAAATGTGGACATTGAATTCACTGCTTGGTGGAATATCCAAGCAGATACAAGAAGTAGGGCCAAGATCCAAGCTTAGGCAATGCAGAAAAGTACCTCTGCAAAAGTCACGCAGTAGTTTGCAAATCTATTTTGCAAAACTAATTTTTTTTTTTCAAAAATCCATAATGCGAAAGAAACAGGGTCTTGGGCCAGAAACCTGAACTTTGACACAGAGAGAATAGATAATTTACACTCTCTCTTCCCCTTTCTCTCTCTCTGGAGGTAAGCAGGAAGGAGGAAAAATTTTGCAGCCCCTCCCACCTCCTCCTCACAGTGATAGGCATCTACCACCTAGAGAGCTGTAACTAACTATTAAGGTCTGATTAAGATGCTTTATAAAACATAATAAGCCATGAGATAGTATAAACACACATGAAATACCTTCTGTGCAACTAGCAATAATGGCTGAGGTATTCATAACTGTCTGAGATTTCAACACCTTCCCGTAAAACCAATAACATGCATGGCTCAAGTAATACTTCTTCCCAGAAATTCCTTTTCCTGCTCTGGATACAAAAGACTTGGGCATCATTCATTTTTGCCAACATTTAAGAATTGCTTAAATACCTCAGGATGTGCAAGAGAGCTTAGAATTTAACTACACCACCACTGCATTCATATGGCAATCTTGTACCCAGTGTTTGAGTTTTGAAAGATTTTGCATTTGGGTCACTCCACCAAAGATGACAAATAAAATTCCTCACGAATTTTAATTGTGAAACTTTGTTCCAGTTGCAATTGCACTTTCAGAAACTCCAGATACATTATTACACATACATTATTATACTTCATAACTCGACAGAATGAAGCAAAGGTGTACAGAGTGACTGAAAGCAGAACTTGGAGAACAATCCAAAACCAAAAGCAAAGTAAAGCAACTTACAAGGACTGCAAGCCGCTTAATCCTCTGATGGCCTCATTAGGTACAGTCTTCAGCTGATTGTTCTGTAGGGTTCTGTAAAAATCTACTGTGTTAATAAAGTAGAATTTGATAATCATCTTTATCAAAGGTAGAGGTAAAAGAAAAGCCCACAGTCCTGTTATGATTTCCCAGATTTCTACGGTATGTAAATGCATCTAGAATTATCAAGAGCAGATACCCAAAGGCAATAATGAAACAAGAAAATGGTCTATTTCAGTTTTATTTACACCTCATTCATTAACAGCATTAATTTGCAGAAAACAAGCTCTGACACAATATGCTGAAATTCCCTTGGGAACTAAGAGTTTAAACAACTTAACACTAGGACAAATTCGCTATAAGAGAAAATATTTTATTGTTTTCTTATGGAATTATCTTATACATGCTAGAAAACACACAAACCTCTAATTTTTCCTGAACTTGCATCAATGTACAATGCATTAACAATCTAATTTACAAAGTGTGCTGACAACAAATTGGGCCAAGCTGAATTAAGCTATACTGTTGTGGGTTTCTTCAAAATTCTCTTATAGGACAACATATGTCATGTGAGTTTTTTTATAAAGAGAATGTAAATAACCTTATAAAATCTTACTCAGTTTTGGTGCATACTGGGGTAAAAATTCAAGCAGACAACTGTTAATTAAGACCTATGTCCCACATTTTTCCAAGAACTGCTAGAATTTCAGGCACCTCCAGTGTTAGTATTGCAATGGATATGTCTTCAAGAGCTTTGACACTTTGCATTCAATTTACAAAACAGCATATTAAATAGTATTGCAAATAGGCAGTTCCCTAATCTATGCCCTGGGAATAGTGTCTGTGTTTTTTTCTTTAAAACCTCAAGGTCTGCTATTTTTTTTTTAATATCTCTTTAATTAACTACCTATTACCCTGCTAGCAATTGGAAGTATTTACATCATCAGAAATGCTACAGTTTTCAAATAAAGCTTTTTAAAATCCTAAGCAACAGAAAGCTTTTTTTATCCTTAGCTATGGAAAAACTGCCATAAAAATTCTTATCTCAGAAAGAAAAACAAAAGTTTATTTTTTAATAGTAAGCCATTTTCACCTAGTGAAGCATCAAACTATAGCAATTTTTTCTACTGACAGCAGGGAATAATTCAAACAGTGTATTAAATCTCTAAGTAACAGTGCTACCTGATAATGTCAGGGCACCTGACAGAGTATGCTGAAGAGGTGGAGAAAAAAAAAGCTTACATGTCCTTTTTAGGATTTTTCCTCTGATTCTTCTGCTACAATATATACTTCAGAAACAAGTAAGTGTTCTAATAAAATGCTATGATTATAGTTTGGTCAAGTTCATCACTGTCATCTTAACCACATCCAGCAGGCTTTGTAAAGGGAAAAAAAAAAAAAAGGTAGGAGAGCTATACTTTAGGAGGACAGAGGGCAAAAAAATTTCCTCTAGCCTACCAGTGAACAGTCTGGCTATGCACTAAGAAAGCAGACAGCTAGCTATGAAGCTCTAAAACCCAATTACTTACAGAACTTTGAGTTCTTTCAACCCGGACAAGGCCTTTGGATGGATAAAAGTAAGGTCATTGCCAGCCAGTCGTCTGGAAAAAAATTGCAATAATAATTTCAGTCACAAAATACAGTACTTCTACAACCATCTTACAAGGAAAATCACTCCAGTATCAAATCTTGCGAGCAATTGTGCATTTTGCATTCAATTAAGCTACATTCACAATCTTCCAAGTCTGTAACAGTTATTTTACTTATAGCACATTTTTAACAATGAGGATGCATTACTCAGCCTTATGGATATTCTTTGCAAACGTGCTAAAAAAAACACACCCTAGAATTATGAAGAACCTTCTTATGGTACTAAGTTTGAAAGTGCATTTACCAACACAATCCTCTGGCTTTCAGCATTGCTCCACTGAAACACATGCTCTGGTACCCACATATTTTTAATCTATACAGCAGTTTCTAAAGAAAGTATGAAATTAAGTAAAAACAGATGCTAAATGCTACAGCAAAGCAGCAGAAGTCTCTATGACAATCCCAAATATGAAAACAATATTCACAAACAAGTGGTATGTTCATCCAGTGCTGATAGTTGACAGGACAGCTGCTGATATGACCAAGACATGATATTGGTAATATTTCACCTTTTTGGTCAGATATTTGGAGGAACTTTTCAAGAAAGGAAACTCTTTTGGGGCAGAGAGAAATGAAACAGGATCCTCAGCCATACACTCTCTTTCAAAATGTGGCTGGTTTCAAATTTGGACTGCTAGACATTAACACAAAGTAAATGATGAAAATCACCATGATCTCAAAAGTAATAAAGATGGGAGATGCTGCAGAATACAAAGCAGGAAAGCAGAAACAGCAGTCAAAACAGCTGCTTCCAAACAGCTCATTCCCCCTTCCCCCACTCTTTTTTCTTTGTTCAACATTTTACCTCTCCCCTGACCAGCAGATCCTGTGCAGTCCAGCCTTGGCTGAGCTGCTAATAGCTGTATTTTATCAAGGGTAAAGACAATAATGCAAAACACCTGGTAATCCATATGACAAAAGATGCAAAAGTTTCAGCCAAAGTATTTGCTTTCAGACTTAGGTTTCACATCCAAGTTAAACAAAAGCAATGTTGGACAAGGTTGTGCAAAGAAATCATCTGTGGAAATACTATGTACTATCCAGTAAGTGTTAATAACTAAAAAACAATGTGCTTTAACAATGGTTACAGAATATCAAAACCCACCTCTGCCATTACAAGGCACTGTGAAGCAAGCCAGACACAGTAAAGGGAAAATATTATTTCAAAGGACAAACAAAGGAAATAACAAGAGCAACACCTGAAGTATCAGCTTGCCAGAGCATAGCAATGTTATTACATTTTTATCTTCTTCTCTAACTACATAGAAGAGATTACCAAAGCACTTAATGCTTACATAAATCTGCTTGCAACAGAATTAGTGACTTAATAAAATGCTGCCTGATAGAGAGGATGCTAGTTATCTTTATTAGATCCATTTCTCAAATGCAGATGGTTATATTTATAAACCAAGGGAGAAGAGGACAAGAACACCTTCATGAACAAGAAGGTGACAGCAGAAGATCCTACTTGTTCTTAGAAAACTGTTACTCTTGCTTGTTAAAATAGACATTGGTTTTTAGTCCTGGTATTTTCACACACCCCCCACCAATTGCTATGGTTCTGACATCACTACAAGCATGTTTAAAAAAACCCCACATCTGCTGACTGCTGAGAAAAGTTTGTCTGCATGGTTTGAGTATAATCAAACAGCTCTGAAACTAGAAGAAAAACAAGAAGAATCTATGTATGCTTATTCTTGAAATCTCCTGTCTGCAAGCAATTTTAGAATTTCAGAGCTGGGACATGATTTTTCAAATACTTTGGATTTTTAACATTAATGGAAGTTTCCAGATGGCAACTAAACATTCCCCTAAAATTCATTTTGCTGTCAGTAGCTGTCCAAATCAACTTGATTATCTGGGGGGACGTGGAGGGAGGTTTGCAATATTTCATGTCTTTCATTCTAATAATTTCTTAAGAAGTTCACTGTAAACAGAAAGAAGTACTGATGAAACATGCTGGGTCTCTACAGCAGAGGGCCAGTAATCTGCAAAACACATTTATGTTAAAATGTGTTTGAAACAGCATAATAGAAATCCTTAAATCAAACAAAATTGAACTGAGGCTGTAGCACCTCATCATTTGGTATACAAACACTACTATGATTACATATTACACAATTCAAGGAGTGGCAAGCCCTGGTAAATGTGTCAGGCAGCTCTGGCTGCAGCTCAGCCAAGGTTCCCCATTAATCTGCTGTGTGTGAGGCTTGTCAGGCATCTGCTCCCTCTCCCAAAGAGACTGGGGATTATTACTTGAGCTTTAAAAAGCCAAACTAAATACAGTTGAATAGTCTCCCTCAACCTGAATGTCACTAACAACAACCTAGAGATCACTGGAAAAAAATTACAGCTGAGTCAGAGCAAAACTTGTGTGACTTCAAGTAGTACAACTTTGCTTTCCTCAAGTCAACTCCTGCTTCTTCAGCCCTTTTCCAACCAACCAACCGAAAATACCCAACCCTTGTGATCAATTACATCTCCATTTCTCCACTATCTGGCAGTGTTCCAGGAAGTGTGCAAAGGCTTCACTCATCAATTTGCCAAATATACATTTATCATTCACATCCTAGCCTCGGGGAGCTGCTCACGAGGAGGTTCCAACTGCAGCTCTCAAGCAGGCAAAGATCAGTATGGCACACACTGCTCTCAACACGTTTCCCATGCAGCAGCTGGAAGGATGGAAATGTTTCTCCTTACATAACCAGGTTCATTTGAAAGAGAGAACTGAAAAACTAATAGCATACAGTATAGCACACGTACAGCATTATAAATTAGGATGTCATTGAAATCATCCAGTCATGATGGTTTTCCATGTTACCTTCTTTCAGCAAGTCTTAAAAATATTTATTAGTAAAGAATTTAAAAGCATCTCTGTATCTCTCTCTCTCACACACATGGTAAATGGGCTAAGGGAAATCACAGTTTTACCAAGGCCAAAAGTACCTAGACAGAAAAGGCCAAAGCCTTTTCTGTCTAGCACAACAGAAAAGGCACAACTTTCATCTCCTTGCAGCAAGACTCACTATCGGGCTTGAGAGCAGCCCTGGACATTTCTGCTCTATGGTGGGACAACTTCACCTTGTCACAAAGCAGCACCTTAAGGCAGCCCTACACATACACTATCAAGGGCTCAGTACCTATCCTTCCCTTCATTCTGAGTGGAAATGGTTACAGACCTAGTCTGAAAGTTCATCTGTTGCCACTGAACCATGGTACATCACCATTAATTAGAGCTCTTTCTCCAAAAGGCAGCGGGCTGCAAAACAGATTCACCCACAAAGACACTAAAAATTTAATTAAACAGACAATTGTAAAGTGTCCTGCTATGCTATAAGGCCACAAAAAACTTTATTTGCTATCTCTTACTTCTCAAGGCACAGACACAGCAGCAGGCATCATCTGAAGTGCAATGTGTATCACACTGACCATGAGTTTTTATGCTAACTCAATTCTGACTCCCCTTGTTTGGAGACTCTGCCAAGGACTGTAGGTACCTGGTGCATCTGAGTTAAACCTTGGAGGTTTCTCCAGTGGAGTCACAGCTGTAATGTATGGCCACAGCAGGTATCCTTCTTGTAAATGCTTAGCATTGAATGTTGCAGTCTTCTATTTTTACTTTAAAAATAAATATTGAGTGTTTTAATGGTAAATTTGGACAAATTCAAATTTACAGAATCAATTTCAGCATAGCAGGATAACAGAGTAGGACACACGGAGAACAAAATCTTTCTGCTAGCCTGTCATACAGAGGTGAGCAATACCCTTTAATCATTATTTTAAGTGACACAGGAAATAATCTCCAGATGTGGAGGACACCTTACTGTTATGACAGACATCAGGATACAATGTAGCTCAAGACTAGCCTTTCATGGTGTCTCATTCCCAGAGTACACAGCAAACCTAGTTTCTTGCACTGAAACTGCAGCTAATACTGCTTTCTCTCTTTTGGGAAATTAAAACTTCTGCAATTATGAGTCTGGCAACCCAGCTGCCTGTTAACCAAGCCAAGTTAATCACTGGTGTTGCTCCAAAAGTCAGGGAGGGTGTTCCAAGGATACATTTTTGCCTGTAACAATTAAAAGCATCACTTTTATTGTGACAGGACGCAATAAAACTTCTTGGAAACCTCTCTCCTTGTCTTGCATCTCAGATGGTAGTGAACCTTAGGATACTTGAGCAAAGAGTTTCATCTCCTTCTGTCCATCTGAAGGTCTTATGCTCACACAGAAAATGTTTTTGTTGTGGATTTTGGGTTGGTTTTTCTTTTCCTCTTGGTGGTGTGCTCCTAACCTTTTGTCTGTCTTGTCTCTGATAAAAATATAATGGCTACTTTCTCTACAGATCAAATTTAAATAGTGATACAGACTGCAATCCTGACATGTCATAGTAAAACACCTGATTTATTATTTTTACTTCTACATTAGCTGCTTTGTGATAAGACCCAAGACTCCTATTTCAAGGTTTAGTCAAGCCTGAACCTTCCATATCCATCACTGTTCCTCTGCCTGGCCAACATCTACTTTTAGCTATCCAACTTTTACTTACCTATTTTCATTCCATTGGAAAACATTACACTGATTCTCCACCTGTATTTTTGCAAACTCTAGTTTTTGTGTTATCTTACATTGAACTGTTCTGCTATCCTTACATGCTTGTCCATAACTTACACTTTTTCTGAGTTCTCTGTTTTCCAAATACAAACTTGAATTTACTTTAAGTTCTCCCACAACAGAAGTAATCTTTGAAAATGCCTCAGACAACTTAATCCATGATGCCAAGCAAGTGTTTCCTCAAACCTAAAAATGAGCTTCAGTTTCCATCTGTGCCAAAATAGCAGTCACTTTGGAACAGAATTCTGTTTTTCTTAACAGATGATGCCCATTTATGTGCTACAATTTATTAAGCAAGCTTTAAAGCTCTACAGGAGAGGTACAGTCATTTGCAGGAAAATACAGGGTTTTGCTGCATCCCTTGTGCAGGGGTGATGCCCTGCCTGCTGAGGGCACGTGCCTCTACAGACTGCTCCTACCCAAGATGGGCAGCTGCAGAAAGGGAGGAGCTGGTAAATGGAAGCTGTGTCTCCAGACTAAACTTGGCTTATCTGTGAGTAGCAAATGGCCCCTTTGGGAGTTTTGTCAGCTGCAGCCTGCTGAATTGCTGGGAAGCCAATCTATTGCCTCCAGGTTACTCCAAATTCCACCACACCAATTTAACAAAACTGAATGGATACTTTATTTCACTGCTGCTAATAGAAAATGCATTTGTCTCCTCCTTTTCTTGCAGTAGTTTTAGTATTATACAACCTCAATCATTTATTTATACAATTGTGAGTACATACACACATCATGACTGAAGAAAGAGGACTGTAATTACAACAGCACTGAAACTGCACCAACTCCACTTCTTGTCATGATCTTTCCCTTTCCAGAATTTACAGCTTTCTCAAAGTTACACTGAGCTTTAAGGTAATTGCTTGTTTTCAAAATGCATTTCTGGTCTAAAAAGCTAAAATATCTAAGTAAACTAAACTGACTGATCAAAAAGTCTAAAGCTCATTCATAACTTCTATGGTTAAATTGTCAGCAAAAGTCACCAGCATCTACCACAAAACAAAATATGCTCTATGGTAACGCTTTTCACGGACCATCAAAAACAGGAAAATAAATTACAATGGAATTTCAGGAAAGCAAGCATCTACAACCATGCAAAATATGCTCTACCCTTTCATTTTCAAGCAGTATCTGTATTTGGGCAAGACCTCAAAGTAGAACCCACAGGCTGCAACACATGCACCGAAAGAAATAATATAAAACAATTATTATACAATACGAGTTGTTGAAACAAGCAGTCTTTGTAATCCCAACTAGTATTCTGCAGCAAAAAACCTCAGAAGTTTGCATAAATTTTTTAACATGGACATATATGTCATAAACATAAGCAACAATACCATGGTGTCCTGAAAACTGGTTAACATCTAGTCTACAGCAGGAATGCTGAGTTGTTGCAGAAAGCAATTTTGATTCCTCTCACCATCAAAGCAAAATGCAGGATGTATTTTATAAAATACATTCTCTTCTCCCTACTTGCCTTTGCACATCTTGTACAATGTTGTGGTAACTTTCCTTTGCTTTACCATAGGCCAGATAGACCTTTCTCTTGATAGCTATCTCAACAGTCAGGTAATAATGCATTTCACTCCTAGTCTGCACAGCAGAGACACAGAGATGAAAGCCACTGAGTTTGGTTTTGATCAACTGGGATGCAACAACTCAATTAACTACAGATTTGTGCTTTTAGCAGATAGTGCTATTTGCATGCTCAGAAGGTTTCCAAGATCATGAAATATGTTAATGGTCAGACACAAGAGGGTGAAAAAACTGCAGCTGATACAGTAAATCCTCAAAGTTGCTTTGGGTTGTTCATACAGCCTTGTCTCTTGTCCTGGCATTTATTGGCTATCCAGGCATGGGATCTTTGAATGACCATGCATCTAGCAAGTGACACTGTAAAATGGGAAAGTGGATTAAGTTTACATATATTTGGCAATTAACCTTCTGGTACTGGTTTTCTAACCACTTCAGATGCATGCTGGGTGAATGCAAGACCCAGGTTCTACAGACACCTTCACAATCAATGACCTTAGTGAAACTGAGGCAATTTTCAGTATGATTCTTTGATTCAGTTTAGGCTGACTGTTAGCTTTTTTCCCAGCTGAAATACAAGCAAATATTTTAACAGAATCATCTAGAATTTTACTTTCATATAAGAAGGGCAGGAAAAAGAGATTTATAGGAGTCTGGTTACTATTTCTGTGCCAGGACATCTGCCAAGACTAATTTTCCAAGAGTACCTCTGTACTAACAAAAAAATACAAGAATACAAACATCCGAGCAGAGGAGAGGAAAGGAGGTAAAAGAATGACATCTCCATGTCATCTTATGGTAACATACAGCACCATACTATGAAACTATCATGACAGCATATACTCCACTACTTTCTCAGAGGATAAGGCATTACCTTCAACATACAGGATTTATCTTTTCTCCTTTTTTTCCTAAGGTTTTCATAGAGCCCATGTGATGACTCTTGAGACCCCAGCCTTGAATTAGCTACCTGATCACTCACACACATACATCTTTTGTTCCACATTCCAATTTCTGAAACCCAAAGGAGAAGGAGGAAGGACTGCAATGGTACAAGCACCATTTGGAGGACTGTACTTGGAGAGACACAGCTTAAGAGCTTCTCAAGTTATTGCTCAGCCTCCAAAAGTTTCTTATCTGGTTTATACCTTCAGACAGCCCCAACCTGTCAACTCAGGCAGCATAATAAATAAGGCTTGTAAGACTGGTCTTGAAGTGTAGCACTGCAAAGTTCAGCCTTCAGGCCATTTAGCTAAGCCAACTTCTGTGTGTGTGCTGTGAGCAGAACACTGAAATTCAAAAAAACCCGACAGATAAGGAAAAAGTTTTGTTGTCCTCTAAAAGTACTTGCAGCAGATTAACCATTCTTGGGATCCTTATACAAAACCACGTCAACTTTGGAAATTAACACATAGAAACAGAAACTGGAAAGAAACTTCCTCATCTTCTAAAAAACAATGGAATTTACTCAACCTACTAGCATCTATCCCCACAAACAGGAAAAAACATGCAGCTGTCAAGAAGAGCAAGAACCTTCCAAGCTATAGAAATATTCTTGTATCAGCATGATTAAAACTCATCCAGAATCAAATTGATTTAGGACTCACAGAGATAAGAAAACACTAATTAAACACAGGTTGGCCAACATGTTTTGAAACATCATTTAGCATTTAATGCAGACTAAGTAAGTGATGTTTAAAAATATCTTAGCTGACTGTGGTTAATTCTACTTGGGAGTCTTTGCCTAAAGGTTTGTCTTGACTAGAATTTGAAGGTGCAAGTTACAACACGCTGATGGCTTTCTAAAGCTCCAGCACACAAGGCAGCAAGCGTTCCGAATGTGAGCTGGCTGGTCAAGTTGTTAGGTTTTTAACTTGCTACCACAGGAGAAACCTACCCCTTGCATTTTCTTCATTAAAATTTTACCTCTTGGAATTCAGGCTGGATCAACTGAGGCAATCACCTCCAGCTGTTCAAATATCCAGAGCTGGTAGATCAATGAAGGGCACTCATTGGCTTCTAACCCTTTGTCATATGGCTATTTTTGAGGAACCAACAGCTGGTATCTACACTGGCTGCCTTTGTAAAAAAGCAGCTGAAGAAAGATCTCTGCCTGTTCCATCTTCCACTCTGCTGGTGGGGCTGAATGGACAGAGATGGGGCAGTAATGTCTCCAGTTGTGCCAGCCTGTTTTATAAGAGGATGTTTAACCCCAGTTTCAGTTATCACATGTGAGTTACCACAAAGCATCAGGACAATATGAAGATTCATTCTTACCTTTTCTACTCAAAACAAGTCCTTAATCTCCAGTTTCTAACTATAAACCTTGGGATTTCTCACATATATGAAAGAGAAAAGAATTGCACCATCTCATCAACATTCACACGCTACCTTTAAAATACTGCTCTTAAAAGACCTAGACCTGAAGGACAAGGCAAGTCTTTCCACCAAGCGTTCCACAGCCAGGTGAGGAAAGACACAACACCTTAAACTAACAGCCCAGCCTTGGCATAACTCCAAGACATGTCTTATTCATAAAACCCAGGTAATAAAAAAGACACGATACTCCCTCTCCCTGCCCAAGGATAATACAACTTGGTGCTGATGGAGAAATTAGGAGGAAGGGTACCATCTAAATTACACACTGAAACAGATACTACAAAAACAAGCAGCTGTGGCATTTCAGCCAGGTGGTCATCTTCAGCTGCAGTCAAGGGAGAAAATAACTCTAGACATCTCCCTTGCAGATACTTCCTGATTACAACCTTATGGCAAAAACCCACCTCATTTTCACTGCTCGTATACATTTTAATTATTCCTTACGTTCCTAAAATATACTTTGTCAATTAAAAGCCATAATCAGAGACTCTGGCTAGTATACATTTTAATTATTCCTTACGTTCCTAAAATATACTTTGTCAATTAAAAGCCATGATCAGAGGCTCTGGAGATATTTAAGCAGGACCTCTTAAGACTTGTAATCAACATGGATATAATTAAATAGTCCAGCAAATACTCAGTCGCACTATTTATTTTCTTGCAAAAATTAGTTGCACGTGTGTGGTCTCTTATTCTCTGTTTATTCATCTCTCAAAAAGCAGACTAGCATTGTGTTCCAGAAAAGAGAAAACTTTTATTAATCTAACTCTTCCTTTTATTACTTTATTTCCCCAACTATTTTCAACCAGCCATTAAATAAGAAAGTTTTGCCCTTGCCTGATAAAACAAACAGTATCTGACGGCAGCGTCACAGAAGAGAGACTATTTCATATCATGTATGAGCAAAAAACCAAAAAGACAATAACAGATCTTGGTTTCATCTGGAAGTTAATCGAGCACTCGTGTCTGTTGGTGCTTTCAGGAAGGATTATTTTCCTTGCAGTATTACTGAGCACCCTCCCCAACCCTTGCTGGAGAAGGTGAGGGCCCTGCCCCAAGGCTGACTTGTTGGGAAATTACCTGTGCTCCCCTTTGGACAATCACATCCTCCTGTCACAAGTAACCTACAGACAGACATGGAACAGATGCAGTCCTCTGCTTCTCACATGGACAAGCAGCCAGACAGCTAAAAGCTTATCACCTAAATTTTACCCATGAGTGCAGGGCAAATAAGATGACAACATTCTAAAGGGTTAAGAGTGGAAATCAAAACAAGCTTAAAAGGTCATGAAGTCAAAGATACTTCTGCTTTATTGGAGTGGTTCAAGTTTTTGCAGACAAACTGGAAAACTGCCCAAGAATAAAAATAATTTTGATTTTGCCTTCCTCACTAAGAGACTGCCTTTTTAATTAATCTTGCAGATCATTCCCAAATAAAGTGTAAAATCCTTCAAACTACTTTAGATATTTTATGTATTGGAAGGGACTGCCAATTTTTAAAAAGGTCATCAAAACATAACACAACCTGGATATTCTAGTTAAAAATTCACACTGGAAAATGGTTTCTACTTTCTAAAAACACTGCATTATCTAGTTATATTTTCCTCTTCTAGCTTTCTATAAATACTTTAGGTGTGGTTAGTAAACCATGGCCAAGTTCTTCAAGAATTTTTCATTTCCATATCATGTTTAAGGCTGCAGAGTATTTATGTTAGCATTTTCTGAAGAATACACATCATTAACTGCTAAGGCAAAACCCTTGGTGGTCTGCTTCTCCCTGACTCTGACCATTGCCATTTCAATAGTTTGCAAATTACTTCCAGATGGGTATCAGTTACACAGACATGGAGAATTTTTATAACATTTATAAATAGTGCTAGAATCCTGCTGACATATGGTAAGTATGCTATGTAGTGACATGCATGACGAGGCTGTGAATAGAGTACACGGAGCACTCAACCCAATGGGCAGATTCTGCCCATGGACAAGTCAAAATCCCTTTGCTTGTACCTGTGAGTAATACTCTTGATAGGACATTATCCCAAAGTTACAAAATCCCAGATTATTCCTGCAGATTTGATTCTTTGCCGGGGAGTTGCGTAAACATGGCCCTTTAGTGCCATTTCAGATGTCCTCTTCCACCTGGCCCCAAAACTGCCATTCACAGCACCCACTGGTTTCCCATCTGTGTCAGACCTGTCAGTCTGGTGCAGGTGTCTTGGATAATCCAGAACATCTAAAACCAGCCTGGGATGCATCATTGAAGCACCCGAGTTGCATCCTCTTTGGTGATGCAGAAGGCACTTCTGAATCGAGCAGCCAGCTTTTCCAAGTCTGATACTCTGCTTCTTCCACTAGTGTTCATTTTAGGATTTAGAAAATGATCCTCTGAAGTCTCTGCAGACTACCAAATAATTAATTTCATTGAAGAAATTACAACCACCATTTCAAAGGGCTCCTACTACACTTTTAATCTCAGCCCCTCCATACATGCAACTCAGTCGCCTAAATAATACATTCTAATTGCCTCCTATTTCCATTCAATTAAATTCTATGATACTATTTTGCAACATTAATTAGCAAACTCTGCCAAGGGCTAATCGAACACAGCATTTGACAATGGCAGGGCTGTGGCATGGTATGAAGATAAAGGTGTCTGGTGCTGTCTCCTTGATGGAGACCCACCAGACTGCATGCTGGGGTGGGTACTTACTGCATTCCCATTAGTTTGTGGGTTTTCATTTTTTTTAGTGTAATTCTTGGGAGAACTTCTCAATGAAAAATCACTTTTAGCACAGATTCCAACACCACTTCAAGTCTTTTCTTTAAAATACTTTTCTTTGGCGTGGACAGTAACTCCCAGGTTTGCGTGCTGAAAAAGCAACTTTGCTAGGGCCTGGGAGTCAGAATTTGGATCTGTTCAACTATAAATAAAAGCCAGGAAGAAACTTTGACAATCATAGAAAGGACAAATCGTGGTTGTACATTAGGAAGTTTGAGAGTTTAGCTGTTCCTGTTCATAACCAGCAAAAAATAAAGAATGAAATATTTTTGTACCCTGTCCAAAAGAGAAAAACGAACAGGGAGAATGAAGCAAAAACATGTCATATCTGGTGCTGGTCATTTCTATTAAGGAGAAGAGCTGCTTTTGTTTGAACTTACTTTATTATATTCCCATTTGAGAATAACTTGAACTGAAACAAGGGAATCTGGAGTTGACTTGTGGTTTTGTTTTGGTTTTTTTTTCTCCAGAAGTTGCTTTAACACATCAAGTAAGCATGCTAAGAATGATTTAAAGCTTCTTGGTGTTCACACAATTCTGAGCTTAACACTAGCCTATTTTTTTTTCAAACTGAAAACCTGGAATTTAAAGGGGACAATGAGGTAGATGTAGCAAATGGCTCTTAGGCAATAAGCACAATAGATGATGGCTGAAGGCTCTGCCTTTCCTCTTTATCTCCTGACGCACCCCAAGGTTTATGAAGTTACACAATATGCACACCCACTCATTAGGTTTTGTTGCTTAATTACTTATTGGGGAAAAAAAAAAAAAGAAGTCTCCCACAGTCATCTAGGTTGGAAAAACAGAATTGTTTGGGCTTTTCAAACTTCTGGTGTGAAATATGCCTATGAAGAATTAAAATAAAAAAAGGGGGTTACAAATCTAGTACAACAAAACATACAGAAGCACATATTATAAAGCACATAGGGAATGTTGGCTAGTATATATTCTGAAGCCAACCAAGCCTTCCTAGGCAATTTTTTTTTCCAGTTGAATACTCATGCCATAGAGCCTGTCTTAAATTCTGTCAATTACACAAATGCACCATCTAAAAATCTAGTTTTCTTCATAAAGCATTCTTGACTATTTCACAGATTTAAGCAAAACCTAAAATCAGAGGGAATAAACCAGAACCTGTTAAACATGAAATAAGATATCACACACAATTTTTCTGACATAAATCAACTCAACTGCACTTCACAGTTGTACTGACCTGAGTCAAAACTACTTAAGAACCAGGTAAAATGGAGTTATTTGAGTGCATCAGTAATGGTTAGCTGCTATGTTATCAGGATATAAGAGAGATCAAAATTCTAAGGAGAGGTGGAA
This sequence comes from Promerops cafer, assembly GCA_013398275.1. Classification (NCBI taxonomy): domain Eukaryota; kingdom Metazoa; phylum Chordata; class Aves; order Passeriformes; family Nectariniidae; genus Promerops; species Promerops cafer. Next base: position 947,075 of record VZSE01007467.1, read on the forward strand.
CACCTTATTAGAGCAACCAGTGAGGCTGAGGTGCAAAGAAGAAGCTTTCAGGAACCCAAGTCTTTCTTCAGAAAGCAATCCATCTCTTATCAATTTCTCAGTATCTTTGATCCAGTGAGGTGCAGTGGTTGTACTGGTTATAATAGATAACCAGAGTCAAAGGGTTCAGGGCTTTATCTGCAGTTTTGCTACAGGGTTCATTTATCCTTTTGCCCTCTACAAATGGTTTTCATTCTTTGCTTGTTTCCTGACTGTTAAATTCAGAACACTTCCCTACCTCATAAGAGTGGTCTCTTTGGGGAAGCGGGTTGTTCTTTCCCTAAGGTGATTTACTGAAAAACCTCTCAATGCAGAATACACAGTCCTTCTCTTGCCAAAGTCACAAATAGAGACAGCTTTAGTTTGTACTTTAAATGCTCCTTAATATAAGAAATCCTACTTTGTCACTGAAAATATGAGAAAGCAAATTGCAGGGGTTTTGTCTTATCTGTTGCTTAGTACTGGAAGTTCTCAAAGCTCTCTTGCACAGGTTGAACCATTACCCCTACCCTCTCTTCACAGATAAGGAAACTATAAGGCACACAGAAAGCACTTGTCACATAACAGTACTTAAAGTAGTAAGTGAATGTCAAACCTGCCTCCCTGTTTACTGACTCTGAAACCCAACCTAATTAAGCACTATGCTGTTGAAAGCACGCTTCAGTTTTGCAAAGGCATCTTAGTTCAAACTTCAGCAAAATACTCAGCACATGAGATCAAGGATTCAGAAATCCAAGTATTAGTTAAGTAAAACAAAAAAAGAAAGCTAAAATGGGAGTAGGACAAAAGGGAGGTGGGAAGTGGTGAAAAAAAAATCTGCCAGAGAAATTAAGAAAAATAGGTCTTAAAAAAGAAGCCTTGAAGAATTTCTGATACAGGTCAGGATGCACTTGTGAGCCTTCCATCTGCAGCCTCCAAGGACAATGGAAGGCAGCTGCTCAATAAATGAAGCAACATCTATTTTATGGAACTTATGCAACAGCTATACTGTAGCTCCTTCAGAAACAATGGTAATTACACAATTCTTGTGTTATCTTTGGATAACACTGTAATTAGTATGTGTCATCACTCCAGCCATGATTAAAATAATTACTATAAAAAATCCCTTGTAAGTAGCATTTACTGTCCTGGTTTCCAAACATGTACAAGATTATATTTTTAAAGTATAATTGCTTTTTCTGTTCACAGCTCAAGAGTGTTTCTCCACCCACCTTCCACTTTATACAGCCATATAATGTTGTAGCAAAACTTTAACGTGTGTAAAATACTTACAGCTCTTCCAAGTAGGGAAAGTTCTTGAAGGCATCTTCTGGTAGTCTCGTGATGTTATTCATGCTGATATCTCTGGAAAAGAACAAAGAAAGATGTATCAATAACCAGGAAAGGATTTTTACATTCTATGAGAAGGATAAGAAATCCTCATCAGATAATATGGCAACAGAAAAAACCTATTCTAGTATCACACAGTAATATCTCTTTCTAGAAATTTGCATGCTAAACTTTCAAGTCACTGTAATTTGAGAATCAGGTTGCAGCAAAGACCTATAAAATGGGAAGTTGACAAAATAAAGTTTTCCAACACCTCTAAACAAAAATAATTACTGTGAAACTACAGGGAAGGCGTGCATGGAAGAGGCTCTACAGTACTGTTATCTCGAGTACTAATTTTTACCAGCTTATACTTCCACACAGTTTTAACTCAGATGATTAAGACTACTCTAAAACCACAAGCATATGAAAAAAAAATACTGTGACCACCCACCACGCAAATTTTCATCCCACAGTGTCTTTAAAAAAATAATACATGCACTGGGACTTAATAAATAGCTTCTGGCAAACAAGGCTTCTGGAACAACTGGCAAGAATAGTAGAAACATGCCCTAGCTCTACCACAGTCTTTTTCTGTTTTCTTTTGTTTTCCTTCTACAAAACCTATAAAGTCCTCGAGGTAGTAGTTTTAAGCAGATTTCATTCTCAGTCCATGAGCAGAGGGAAGCTGGCAGCAAGTGCTTACATGATAGGTATGCAGACCTGCTCAGCTTTTTTCTTCACAAAGCAGCAGTATGTGGCAAACTTAGTGCCATCACCTCACTTCACACCTACACAATGATCACAGATAATCCAGTCCTAAAGCAAGTTATTACTCAACGTGAATAAAAGCAGCATGAAAAACAATTTGGTTTGATAATTAAACTAACTGTGTAACAATTCATGACATAATCCAAGTTCTTACTTTCCACTTGGTTATTGGTTTGGGTTTTTTTAGTATGTAGTTAACAAGCAATTCAGTAACACTTGTTAGTAGAGCCTTCCCTGCTTGCTGTCTTCCACATGTTGTTCTCCAGTGCCACCTCCTTACAAAATTCAGATAAAAAGCAAACAAACAAAGCCAAACTCTTCTTTTATCTCACTAGTGGCCAACAAGTACCACTGAAGCTCCTCCATGACATTAACAAGCAAATGACAACTGATCTGCTGCACCACCTGTGCAGCAGAGACCCTCAGTGAAAACTGCACTCTTACACTAAACCTAGAGGCAACCATTTCTCTAAAACTGCACTCTTACACTAATCTAGAGGTAACCGTTTCTCTAAAATAAATGTTAATTAAATAGTAGTCCAAAAACTTCATTTGTCACTTCCCAGCGTAAACTAAGAAAGTTACTCCTCAGCAGCTGCTAATAGCATACTAACCTAACTCAAGAGTAGTGACATCAAAATGAGGTTCAGCATATATAAAACAAACTCAACTGTGATAAGAGCCCAAAAAAATCCACGATGGTACAAAAGACTCCTTCACTAGGCTCCAGAAGGAGCTGAACTCCAGATGCTTCATCCCCAGACATGACAGCCTGGTCACAGTACAATGTTGCTGTTGAGGACTTTTTTCTTCTTGTGCAAGCAAGTAAATAAATGTATCAGGTACATCAACTGTCATCTGTCTGCTCCATGGGAGCCTGCAACTTCTACTCTCACACATTTTTCAAACTGTCATAAACACACACATTTCACACATCCAGGCTTGTCCTCTCCTTTCTTGAGGACTGCAAAGCCACTTTTATTATTAGCTGGGAGGTATTTATGAATAGGGCAGAAGAGTAAGAAAAGAGTGGAGATCCTAATCCTAAGAAACAGGAACCTGTGCAAGAAAATCACAACTCTCAAAAAACTGTCCAGGTGATATAAAACATTACTGTCATATGCGCCACAATAAATAGTGGTGGTAAAAGTAAGCCAATACTACATAGTATCAGAAAGCACTGTATGAAAGCTTATGCATCACTTTGGCCAAGATTTTGGCTGCACCCACGTTTGTTGCCCTACATAATAGCTCTTTTTGACAGCTGAGGTAAGGAAATTGCATCCACCTGAAAGCAATGGTCTTGACATTTCCAGAGCTAATAAATGCCCAGCTTCAGAAGTGGCCTATGCAATCCTAAACAAAGTCAATGGAAACCATGCAGACAGAATGGCTGACACACAAACTCAAAGCCATTTTGGCTTTCTCTGGGATCTGGGACTTGAGAACTGTCATCAATATTCTCAAATTCTACTGAAATCTATTTTCAGTAAAGCTGAATTTGTAACAAAACCAGACAGAAATATAAGCTGCAATTGTCTTTATCACATGAATCTTCAGGATCAAAGCTGAAATTTTTACAGTTTCTGCATTTGCTTTCATTACATGTGATAGTAACTCTTACTAAGTAAGTCAATCTTTATAGCACTGATTTGGGGAATATCAAAGCACCGACTCTGAAAGTTTCCTAACGATCATCATACAAGTCTTAAAACAATTATTGTTTAATTAAGAACATTATGTAAAAGCAGCTTTGCTGATATATATATACATATATATATAAAATATTTTTTCTTTTCATTTCACTCTACAGAATCTCCTCAAAGAATGAGTTCATAGGCACTATACACTGGTAATAAAATATTAAGTAGTTCATGAGCAAGAATTTACAAACAATATTAGGAACACCCATGACACTAAAATTAGATGACTTAATAACTAGTCTCTATAAAGTTTACCTAGTTAATTTGGAAGGATACTCTTAATAACACATAATTAATAGAAGAATTGCAACAAAAATAGTGGAGCACAATATACTATGACAAAATAATGACAAATAATCCCCAAAACCACAGTCCAAAAGGAAAACAGCCCTTGCTAAGTTTCTACTGTTTGCGTTTTAAAAATAGTCATTTTACTACTCCTAAACTTAAAAAAAAAGGGATCAGTCTATGCAGTATCAAGAAGGCTGCTTATTTAATAAAGATAAATATTAGTATGCCCCTTGATGTGTTGAAGAAATCTCCACTGAGAAGCTGTCATACACCACCTGTTTCTCTACTAAAAAGCCCTCAGGTCTATAAGCCCAGAAATCATTTAGGGTGCTAATATATAAAAAAAGTTCCTAAGAATGAATAGAAGAATATTAATAGTACTATCCCAGCCTCTAGTAGTGTTCATGGGAATGATGCTATCCTGCAACAGAAGGATCATGTCAGCAGCTGCCTAAAGCCCCTTTGCAGCAGGACTAAGCTAGAAGACCTCCTATGGATTGGGTTATCACACCCAGATATAAGTCCCCTAAAAACAGCCCAACACCTGCAAACCTTTGAGTTGCCACCCAACACATGTGCACACAGAACTAACTCCCAACAAACAAAACACCAAAACCTCCACACGTCTGCCCTAAATTTTATTGGTAAACTGAAGTTCAGCCTCAGTATCTAGAAGGCTTATGATAGTTTTTTTGTTCTTCCAACAAGTCCCCAGTAGGGTCTGTCAGCCCAGCAAACTACAGCTACTAGTAGTAGTACTACTACTAGTAGCTGTAGTTTGCTGTCAGCCCAGCAAACTACAGCTCTGATTGAAAATTAAGTTCAGACCCACATTTATATTTGGGACGTTTTCCCCAGAAAGTGCAGAACAGACACAACAGCTCTAAGAGATAGAACATGATGGCAATGCCATGGGTTTACACTGTGGATTCATCAGGAAAAAGGAGAAATGTGGGCAGACCTGCACCTTTCAGCAGGTAGCCATTAACTAGGTTTATCTGTACTAAACAGCCATGCTAACTCTTTGCTCATTGACCACGGCAGAGGTGGCAGATGCTCCATTCCTGGAAACATTGAAGGGCATGATGGAGCAAGAAGCTGGCATTGAAACTAAAATATGAGCTGCCAAAAGTGGTAACCTCTTTAGCAAGAGGCTGCATCTCAGGGGATAACATGAATCACAGCCTTATAATTAGTTTCACCATTTCAGGTAGGAGAAATGTAAAAGAAAATAAACACAATTGCACTCCCTCCTACAGTGCCATAGCAGTAGTTTTGAATGATAAATAAGGCTTCCTACATTCTGCCAGAAGCTTTGTCCTTCTTCCAAAAAGGTACTACAGAAAAGAATAAAACTAACTAAAATTAGTAGCTTGTAACTGTAAATGTTATTTCGCCATCCCAGGTAATGTAGAGATTAATTTTTACAGGCAAAAGGTGAAAAGTCAAGCCAAGGTACTCCAGCACTCATTTGCTGTCTCCAGCCTGCTCAAGTAGGTCCTTCCAGCTTATTCTGACAACTACTTGCATATTCCATTTCCAGCTGAGTTTAGCAAAGTTTCCTGCTTTCACCTAACACAGAAACACTTTAAAGTCATTAAAAATACTTAAACTAACTGGCAACGATAGTAAAAGCAATGAAAACCTCCCTCTGTTGAAAACAGGCATCAAATGATATTTTTGTGTTCTTGTGAATATGAAACAGTTGGGTTTTCCCCATTTAAAGCTGTCATGTCCATTTTTCTTTGAAGAGGAAAGCAGCTTTGCTGGGCACAATAAAAAACACAGAGCACCACATGTCATCTTGCATAATACCAGATATTTAATCACTTTTAAAATCAACCAGCAGTGGAGACTTCAGAAAACTGAACTAGAAAACATAATGCACTGAAAAATTTTATTATACTCCTCCTGTAAAAATTCCAGTTCCTGATGTGAGGTTTTAGTTATCTGGATTTTTTTTTTTCAAGGATTGTTCATTTTACCACTAACCAAAGTCAAACATCCCCAGGCTTCAGGATGAGCAGAAATACTTTGTCTCTTGGATGGCAACTTACTAATTCTCTCGTATTTTAAAAATAGAAACTCTCATCTTTAAATAGTGGCTTCAATCACGGCTTTCATAAGTGGCATCACACAAAAGAGAATTAGATGCAATGCTCCACATGTCACAGTGTCCCCTGCAGGCACAGGTAATCTTCTCTATCATTTTAAAGTGCTGCCTCTACCATAAAGGAGCCTGACCCTTGTTAGATTTCTCTCTTACCAATTGCCAGAGCATGATTCTGGCTAGAAAGAACAGATGACTAGAGATGATAGAAAGGGAGGAGTGGGATGACAATTCTTGCATGAGAAGAAAAGCTGCAACAACAAAAAGGGACCACAAAATGGAAAGTACAGACTTCCTGTAGGACAGAAAGGACAACAAAATTATAGACAGATTAGCCCAAGATATAAGGACAGAATAAAGGCAAGTGACCCAAAACGACTGATGGATATTGCAAAGGAAACAATACCCATCTCTGTGAAATGAGGGGCATTTAGCTGCAAGTCTTCTTTTTTTTTTTTTTTTTTTTAAATGACAATATGTACCATTCCTAACTGCATCTCCCCCAAATGCGTGCACATTTTAAGCCAAGAAAGTTTCCTCACAGCTCTGGTGTGCTGGCATGTCTCCCAAAACCCACAGGAGATGCCAGTGCTACACTTTCTGTCCTAGCTCACAGTCTCCTCTCTCAACACTTGGATCTGCACTGAACCAGGGGCACACACACCCTCCCACCACATTCGTGCACTGCATCCAAACACATGCTAATGACCTAAAACACACTACTTTGTAGAAAGGGTCTTAAGCCAAATAAACCATGAAATACCTAGCTACAGAAAAGCAAAATTAAATCTCAACAAAACCAAATTGAGATTGGCTGTTTAAAGCAAGTAAGATCAAAATACACCCCTGTGCTTCCCAGGGCTTTATTAATAGCTATCTACTTTTTGGCTTTTTGACTCTGTCAAGTTTAAAAAGAAGAGAGAAGGGGAAGGAGTGAGATAGAAAGAGAGGAGCGTTGGTTGAAGGAAAGATCATGTTTCAACAAGGCACCTTTAAATTCCTACAAAATACTGCCTCTGAGCAAGCTTAACCTGTTTGTTGATAGATAATAGCATGTAATACTGTAGGCTCCATTCAGTCTTTTCCAATGTCTGGGCAGTCTGCCACTGAGTTATTTAATTATAACACGTAGAAAATTACTTAGGCAGAGCTATCTATATTTGAATAAAGCCCTCCTACCTACTTGTACAAAACCATTAGGTAATAGGTCTTAATCTTATATAAAATTCCCCAGGTAGTAACCATGATCCAGTTTCAGCAATACTAGCAAAAGCTGAGGCTGTTAATATTTTTAGAAACTACATTAAATAAGCCAGGATATTGCAAATGCACCTCAGCATGATGCTGGGAAGTACCCAGCAACAATCAGCCATCCATTACCATCTGGACCATTGATAACATGGATAATGATGACCTGATTACACTAACACTGGTGAGGATAAAGACAAAGCAACATATATTCTTCTTAGCATACGAGACCAATGGCTCTTTACCAATTATCAAAAAACAAAAAAACCCCAACAAGAACAAAAAACCCACAAACAAACAAAAAGGACTGATTATACAGCCGCATGGCAATGGTCAGTACTTCAAGTTTTGTCCAGGTCATATCTGTGTTAACTGAGAGAACTTCCTAGTGTTGTGGCAGCAGGGAGAGGCAGAGACACTGGAGCCAAGACAAGTGGGCAGGGGGAGACAAGAAATCAGAGAAACTCAAGGTTAGACTAATATTAAGTAGTACTGCAATGCTACAGTCTTGAAGAAATACATTCAGTGCCCAGTTCCTTGTAGGAACATGTTCACATGATGAAAACCAATGTGATTTTCATCCAAATCACACCCCTCAGCAGCCATGGGAGAGAAGGAACTGAATTAGATCCCTGGTTTAGATCTTCTTTCCCATTTAGCCAGTTCCTTCAGGACGGTGATAAAACAACTGAAGGGACAGAATAAATGAGTTTGCATTAATACTGACCCATATCTAAATTGTATTCAGTATGAAAGCATGGAAAGCCTAGAGGATCAGCAAGAAATTTTCAATTCAATTAAAAAGAAACATATTTGGTAGTTGAGTTTTGTATTACTGTATCTTCCTGCTGACAAGAAGCAAACAATTCTCCTCCAGAAGCACCACGTCACAAGTACTGCTTGGAATGGTAACTGTCTGCACTATGAACTCAAAGAGTGCAGCTAAAATCCAAGGATATATGTTACACACACACATGCCAACCCCAACAGTGAGAAATCATGAACAGGAAGAAATACTAGGCAAAGATGATGTTTACAGAGGAACCTACACTTGGAAAGTGTTTGCGTTTGCAGTGTTTGAGTTCAAAATACAGTTTAAATAACATGCTGAGAAATTAATTTCTTACCTCTCATATATTACCTACACCAATTACTGCAAGGCAGTAGAGTAATAGTGTAATACCTAGATTATTATCTAACATTTCTATGGTGATAGGAGCCCAATGTCACACTGGCACTGTATTTAAAGTTTGCATTCTCTCCATTTCTGACATTCACAACTACCAGTGCCCATCTTCCAGTGGGAAGGGTCCACTGGGTATTTCAACAGCCAGAATTCTGCAGTATTAACCATCCCTTATCTCCAATTCTTACTGCCATGTCCCAACACATTTTTTCCTCCTGATAATTATCTACTGTTCCTTTTAACATGAACAAAGCTGTTAATGACGAAAGGGAAGATTTTAAACCAACTTTTGCATTAATATAGATTTTTCTTCTTGCTATTCTGTCTCTCTCCAGCCATCTTAAGCGTGCTTCTACTGCCTCTGATATGACCACAGAGACCTCCAAAACTTAAAAGCACAGAAACCTGTTCTGTACTCACAGGCCATTCTGGAGTAACAGAAAGCCTATGAGACACGACGTTTTTTCATTTACAAGCATGCTTCATTTTCCAATTCTTCCAGGAACACACTCTTACAAGAAAGGAAATATCCAAATATTTAAAGCCTTAGTCAGTATCTGCTGTGACTGGCTAAGACACAGGTTACATTCCCACCCAACAAATACACTTGCCATTCCCTAAGTACCCATGTTGTCTCACTAATGAGCACAAGGTCTTATCATCTGTTGTTTGTATTGCAGCGAGAAGTTAAGGGCCCTGTTCAACACGTTAATGGACTGGCACTGTACAAATACACAGCTGGAGACACTCCTCAGGAGAGGAGTTTGCTGCCTAAATGCACTAAACAAACAGCATGGCAAGGAAAACAAGTATGCAGAGGTACCCGAAGTAAGCTGTCCAAAATCACCAACAGAGCCTGAAGCCCCCTCCAGCTGACCAAGGCTGCTTCCATGTTCTGTGCCCAGCTACTGCCTGTCATGTCCTTTCCAAAACCAATTAAATACCTTTCTTCCACTTCCCCTTTTGTTTGTTTAGCAGGAACACAGGACAGGAGATTGTTCTGACAATTTCTTGTTTGCTAGATATGTAGATTGTCTCCATTTGGTAGCAGCAGAAAGAAATTATGCTCTAACTCACAAGCAACATTTCCATTCCCTTTTCAGTGGCTCTGACTGGAAACTATGTGACAGCACTTGACCTGATTTTGCAAGAAAATAATCAAACTTAGATCACCCACCGGTCCTGGCTATTAAACAGGATTTTGATTATCAGAAGTTTTAGTAAATAGTGGTACACAGAGCCCTTTAAATTTTTTTTTTTTTTAAAGCAGCATGTAAATCCTGTAGATTTCAGTAAGCTTTTAGCATTTTGCTGAAGCAGGACCTACAACATTTTGACTGGCAGCAACCGAAAACCTGCAAAGCTTTAGGCAGGCCTGTTACTGCAAGAGAAATAATATCTCCCTCTTTCTCCCACCCTATCTCTAAGTTATTTATTTCTCCTGCCTCCTCCTTCCCATGTCACATCAACCTGTTGTTGGTTTTTTTCTTCCAACATGGTGTTTTAGCTTTCTTTCAGACACAGTAACTAGCTCTAATGTACCCTATTCATGTGCCAATCAAGCCATCATCAAGATCTTAGCGAGAACAATACCTGTATGCAAAGCCCTATTTTGAACTGGTATTTGAGTCACTGCAGGCCAGCCATTAAGCAATCACACATACAGTTAATGGCTTATGTTGACACATGGTAAGGAATTAACCTAGAAAAAAATTCCATTGCATTATTATGAAAGTGATCCCATCTCGAAATAGGAATATTGTGCAAATTAACATGCTCATCAGTTAATTTTTAAGAGGCACACTTTGGGTGCAGATTACAGCCTAAAGGAAGGGCTTATTGTAAACTGGAGGAGGAAACAAAATGTCTTTCAGTGCAGGAGTATTTCTTTTACACAGAGATTTACACAGTTAGAGTTGATTTATAGCAGAGAGTAAAATTATGTATTATTCACAGTTTCATAATTATTTACTCTATGGAATACAGTAATGACAGGGAATTAAGTACAAAATAATCAAACCATGTGATAGGCACACTAATCATGCAATCTGAGAGCAAGTCTGTACCAAGATACTCCTCCTGAACTTACAAGTATTCATCACAAAATGTGAATTTACCAATAAGACCACAAAGAGGTCCACAGACAAAACCAGGTGGGAACTCAGATCATCCACATCCCTGATTTGTAACTGATTTGCATGTCCTGCTATCACCCAAACTCCTGATAGGAAAGCTTGCAGCATGTTTACATCACAGCTACCCTCTGACCCGAGATGTTTTTAAAATAATTTATGCAAGGTAGGATCATCTTAGCTCAAAACATATGCCTCTAAAAACCACACATTACAACCATCATTTTTGGCAAGACTTGACATTATTTGTAAAAGCCAGTAAAGGAAAACAGAAATATTTCTATTTCTTTTAACCCATAACCCTACGTCTCCACGCATAGGGAAAAGGGGAATGCAGCAACAGGTTACACACTTAAGAGTTCAACCAACTATACCCTGGCAGTATATTTCTGTGCCTTTTTTTTTTGTAATCAGATGGTGTTAGCTGTCTTTTATGGAGCAGCAGACTCCTATGGTAGTAGGAGAGAAAAGTACTGAAGACAGTGGGAACTTCACACTGAGAAAAAAATGTCACACATAGCTCATGCCTATAATAAAATCGACACCAGAAAGCCTAAAGGAATTTTATGGAAGGGTATTTGATTGTTTTAAGTTTAAAGTTTAACATCATACCTGCAACTAAGTTAAAATAGGGTAGCATTGCCAGTTGCGTCAATTGTCCTTACCATAATGGAATCATACTGAATCATCATTCACTGAGGTTAACCATGTCATTTTTAAACAACTCTAACTGATTTTTCTTTATGGGTTTAATACATATCCGGATTTAATACATAACCAGGTTTAATACAGATCCGTGTTTCAAGTTAAAACATACTGCAAAACTCGACACCAACACTTCACACAGGACCAAGCCACAGTTTTGTTCATTACTACTGAGGAAGTTCTCAAGCACTTTTCCCTTATCAAAAACCTTCACGAACAACCATAGCTGAAACACCAGGAACACCACCGAGGTATGTAACCTAACCGGTTTAATGAGATCTGGGTCCCGTCCGTCCCACCCCTGTCCGCCGCCGCTCCAGTCTCAGGTTTCTGCTGCATAACCACCAACACCTACAAGGCACGTTTCATTCCATTTAACAGCTTCAAGGGCAATTCCATAAAACTTAAACCGCCTTAATAGGAGCGTCGGGAGTCACACTCACCCTTTGGACTCCAAGGCAAAACCTCCACCTAGCAACACTGCATTTAAAACAACAAATGGTTCACACCATAAACGCCCAGTTACAACTCCGGACACAGCTCCAGTTAGGTTCAGCGCCTTGCCTTGCTCCAGCAGAGATGTATTTCGTGGGTTTAGACAGGTTGCTTTCCTTCCCAAGCCTTGGGTTAAAAGAAGAATATTTCTGCATCTCTGTGAGGTAGGAGGAGGCTAAAGCTACCTATGTTTTTGAGCTGTTCAGAGAGAGCCTTAAATCTATTTACTGATAAAAAGGTATCAATTCACACATATATTCATATAAAAATCTGCTGTTGCAGTTTCACTGTGTGTTTTTGCTCTGCTGCAAAAAGAGAACATAAACAGCTATAAATCAAATTTCATAAAAATGCCAACTTTAGTAACTCTAAGTACTTTGAATTTTATTCATTTTCTTCTGGTTTATTTTGGTCTTCTAGTCTGACCCACCCAATGTTTAGAAAGCAACCAGAGCCTCAAAAGTCTGGGCAAGACCTACATTTTTAGAAGGCTAGAAACAAAAAAACAGCAAAACAAAATTGGTGTATGAACACAGTCACTGATACAATGAAGCCAGATGACAAAATCTAAAAGTCACGCTTAGTCCAAACCTATATACAACAGCTTTAGCATTAAAGAATTTTTTTCAATCACATATAACATGTAACTTGGATGTAACTAAAAACTACTTCTGGCAAAAAGCGCTCAAAATATCTATACTGTGGGAAAACTAAAAACACATAGTACAACTTCCTAGTGCCAAAATAGACTTCATGGCAGCACCTGGGAGGGCCTTTTTGAACCAAACATGCTTCTACGTAGCAATTTTCAAGGCATCTTAAATAAGATAATGAAGAACAATCAATTTTGATAAGATGCAAAACTTAAGTTTTGAAAATTTTTGGTCATCAATTATTGCATTGCATTTTAACAGAAGAGTAATTTCTACTTCATGACACTTAAAGGATTAAAGTCTGCCTAAAGTTTCCCATGTGGCTGAGTTCATGTGAGCTAACACACAACCTCTGGGTTTCTCTCAAGAAACTGTACCTTCAACGAATGGCAAAGTTGCTGCCTATTAACAGGGAGTGTAACTGAATACAAGAATCCAAACAGCCTCATCAGCCTTCCTGATCTGTAGAGTTATGATGGTTTCAGCTACATTTCTTTTCTTGATTTGAGATCAATGTCCAAGTTCCTTATAGATACATAGAAGACATGGGTTAAGCACCCACCTTAGCTTCTAGTGAACCTTAGACACGAATTAAAATGAAAGCCAGGACACTCTTAGAGAAGAGCTACAGGTTCAGCTTCTATTTCAATAGCACAGGACTGAACAAGGGACATCAAGGAGTATTCAAACCCAATTTTATTTCTTCTCATACTGAGTGCCAGGAATTATCTTACTTATCTGACTTATCACACAGCTAATTATTTCATTTCAGGAAGCCAAACTCATGTATGCTTTTTGCCTTGTGAAAAAACACCCAACTCTTCTTAGTTACTTCCCTGAGAGCCAGGCTGCTTGCCCATTCCCTCTGACAGGTGAGCCCAGCTCCAGGCCCTGGAGAGTCACCCTCGTCACTGTCAACTGTTGCTGGCATTATGCAGACAAGTGCACAGCCTCACACATGTACACATCTCTGTTCTCAGGAATTTGGCAGAGGCACAGCCCTACAACTGACACCAGCCCACAAATTACAAGTGCCTCAAAGTCACATCCTTTAAGGATTCAAGAGCCTCAGACAATGCTGCCTGCACCAGGCTAAGCTCATGGGGTTACTACTAACTTCAGTCAATGTGGGTTAGCAATACAGCAGAATCTGGCAGGAGCAGTCCCATCTGCAGGTAATAGGCCATTTCACCAAAAAAAAAAAAATCTGTGAAGGAAAATAATCAGTCTGGATGAAGAGAAACCAAATGAAAGCGTAAAAACTCCTCTTTATTCACCAACAGATGACGGAGGAATGTACTCAGCATTTCCACTTCCAAAGGTCTGAGGACAAAAGGCAGATTCCTCTCACCTGCAGCAGAAAGCCACATTAAGTTGAGGAACATCACCTCTGCCCTTTTGTTTAATACTATTATTGTGAACTATGCCTACATGCAAAGAGGCCACCACAAGCAGCCCACCTCAACCACTGACAGGCCTCATGAGCAGCTAACATGGCAAGAAGTCTTCTACTGTAACAAACACGGATCAACTCTGACTGAGACACTGGCCCTTGTTCCAAATTTGCCCCTAACTGGAGGAGACTTCTCCAGAATCCCAACAGTCAGAGAACCTGGTTCTTAGTCAACTGAGTCTCTTTACACATTTAAGCTACAACTACTGAAATTAAGACAATTTGCAGGGAAAAGAATACATTTTTAATTATAAAAGAAAGGGTTTGGGTAAAAGATTTTTATAATGTACTGGACCAAGCAATAGAGATGTGGGAGAACGGGTACCAAGTTTCAGGCACAGAGACACTTTCTGGGGTCCTCAATGGTATGCTGATGTGTTTTGCTGTTGTAGGGCTTCCCACTAACCTGCAGAGGTTGGCCCTCTATCACTACTGCATACAAAGGAAGCCAGCACAGCCTGAGCTGGCAAGCCATAAGAGAGTTAAATGCACATTGTACACCAATTAGAAAAGCTCTACAGTTAAAATCAACTGCAATTTCGAGGTTAAAAAAAGAAAGTAAGATGAGAAAAAAAAATTTAAAACCTCACTCATTCACACACTCACAGAAAAAGTTGAGTACACTGTTAGCATGGGGAATCCAGTCTCTCACATGTTCCCATTCCCTGCCAGCATATTCACAGTAGTTTTCAATAAACATCTACACAAGTCACTGGAAGGCAAAAAAAAGATCTGTTTTCTTTCATACAATTACACAAAAATAACTGTCATCACAACCATCCTTGTGGTAGAAGAGTCCGTATTTGCCTGCAGTGAAATCCGTCTGCAGCTGCCCTGTGGAAAAGACAGCCAATAATTGGCTTCTTTCACCTCTGTTAACCATGAACAAAAGTGTCATTCAGCTCGCAAAAGGATAGAAGGCACCAATGGATGGTCAGCTCTCTGAGCCAATGGGCTGGAATAACAATAACCCTGTAGCATTTTCTTTTTCCTTTTGTTTAGTCTTTCAAAGCCCTTAATTAAGTCCCTCACAAAGAACCCCTACAGGTTTCTTTCAATGAGGCATTACACGCCTGTTTTCTTGTATTGAAAGAAGAAAAGTAACAGGGATTTCTGAAACACATTAAGCAGTACACACGATTTCCACGTATTCACAACTGAAATACTGTTACATTTTAGCTTTTAAATATTATCATCAATAACAAGAAGTTCAAGCTTACTATGCTCACTCTTTGCTGTACATCCCTTGCTAAATACAGGTAGTCATAAAACTAGCCTATGTGCAACAGCTCACTCAAAGCCATCACAAGGCAGCAGGTCCCACGATGAAAGCATGTGGAACAACTCACACTGATGAAACATCCCTGGTCATCCTGAAGCAGACAGCTGAGAAAGGACCCAGTACTGTTGACACTGCACATGACACATCAGCATTGCCTGAAAACAGAGCTGGTGAAGGCTAAAGTATAAACCCTGCTATGTCATTGGCCTCTCATACAATTAAATATCTACTTGCATTTAATATAATGAACGTAATCTGTACTCCACTGTTTAGGACCAAACTGATGTAATACTGATGGTTGTGTATTAAACAGGACATTTGAGGATTACATCTGTTTTTCAGCAGTGCAGGCAGATTCTTTTTTACAGAAATGCTATAGAAACTTGTAATATTTGAGCCATAAACAGGAAACAAAACAGTTTTAAGAAAACACCATTGAAATATCATCCTCATAGATGCAGGCTGGTTGGAGGAAACCTCATCATCTAATCCCTTCCCACTCCAAACCAGCCAAAGTAGCAGACTAAAGTGGTCACTGTTTTTTGGGAGGCATCCAATGCACGTGGTGAAGGTCTCAGGGGTGGGTAATGAGTACCAGGTACAACCACCACTTAACAAAGCCATCACCTGCCCAACCATGGTCCAAGCCCTCCAGCCTCACTGCATTATCCTGTAAATGCCCTGGTCCTGAGAATACAAGCAGCTTCTCTGCAGGTGACTGGCCCAGCCAGTCCAGCCAAAAACTACCAGAATCATTACCAGGGGATATTTTTCACACCTTCTCCCCTGAAAGAAAACTGGATAGCCTTTTTGCAATTGACAGAAACCCCTAAAACATGAAGAACAGACAAAAACATTTTTATTACAAATGCAAAAAACAGTGTTTTAAAATCCTCTCTACACCACCTACGTATCAGGCAGGCACTCTTTAACACAAGCACCACATGCTATAAAGAAAACTGTGTGACTAGGCAAAACCTGGAATTGTTCAGCTTGGAAAAGAGAAGGCTTTGGGGTGCCCTAATTGCAGCCTCCCAGTAGCTGAACGGACCCTAAAAAAGAAATGGAGAAAGACTATTTACAAGAGCATGTAGTGGCAGAACAACAGGGAACAGCATCAAACTGAAAGACAGTAGGCTTACATCAGATATTAGGAAGATATTCATTACTGCAAGGGTGGTGAGACACTGGAGCAAGCTGCCCAGAGAAGTTGTGGGTGCCCCATCCCTGGAACATCCCTTGTTCAAAAGGCCAGGTTGGATGGGAGTCTGAGCAACATGGTCTAGTGGAAGGTGTCCCTGCCCATGGCAGGGGGACTGGAACTCGGTGATCTTTAGTCCCTTCCAACTCAAACGATTCTATGATTTTATGAAAACGCTACTGGGTACAAATCAATACAGACCTTTTTATTGTTGTTTAAATAATAAAAAACCTTATTGTATTTTTTAAAAATACACCAGAGAGTCAGCTGCTTGTAACTGTGTTTGCATAATCAAAGAAGCAATTTTCCTTTCAGCAATGGTAATCTAATGGTACTCAGCGATTTTGCTTTTCCAAGATAAAGATGGTCTACTTAGGTATTATACACCAAAATACCTTTCTAGTCTTACCTTAGACCACTGAATTAAGGCCACAACAAATAATACATGATGACCACCTGTCCTACATGGTGTTCCTATTTTCTCCTCCTACAAGAAAATATGATGTAACTATACAAAAAAGTAAGAAGGAAAAAAACCACAGCAATGTCTGCATGGCTTGGTTTGAAGGCCTAACTCCAGACACATTTTCGGAAAGCCTATTTGCAAGCTTTTATCAGAATGTCTCATATCACTGACCTTAGAGTTCAACATTGATAAAGGAGTAATTTACACTCAAGTTCTGTTACATTATTGACAATTTCTGTGATTATTTACCACAGCAGTTCAGGAGGAACTCTTCTCTAGCAGCAAAGAGCAAGAAAAGTAATTTACATTCTAAAACCAAGCATGAAAGCTCATCGTAAGGGCATCCAATGCATCAGCTACAACCCAAATTTGTATTAAGCTGATAAAAATACTGGTAGAATATCTGATAAAACTGCAATATCATGTGAGAATATGCCATTGCAATATAATATTAAAAAGCATAACAAGACCCCGTCCATCCTGTGCAACCCACACGAGGGTGAGGCTCTGCCTCTCACTAGTTGCATGGGTCACTGTCTAATCTGCTTTTGTCAAAAAACAAACGCCCGCCCCAACCAACCAACCACAACAAAAATAAAAAAAACTCACAAATAAACAAAAACCAAAACAAAAACAACCAACCAAACCAAGCAAATATGGCCATGAACTAAAACACAGAAAGTTTCACTGAGGTAGCAACATGAGGAAGTACTTCTTTACACTGAGGGTTGCAGAGCACTAGAAGAGGCTGCCCAGGGAAGTCATTGAGTCTCCCTCTGGAGACATTCAACCCCCACCTGGACACATACCTGTGTCACCTGCTCCAGGTGACCCTGCCTTGCCCTGGGGATTAGACTGGATGATCTCCAGAGGTCCCTCCAACCATAACAATTCTGTGAAAAAAAATGAAACCCAAACGAACGCCCCAAAACTACTCAGACATCGGAGGCACTCACAAAAATGACTACTAGGTAGGAATTGCATCCCAAACTGGATAGTTGTGCTGACCAAATTTAGTAGGACAGCTCTGGACTTCTGGATTCTGCCCTAACATTAATAAAATTACTAATATTTCCTATTGCTGACACAAAAATATAGGCCAATAAAAATTGAGCATATTTTCTAATTTTTAAGGAAAATGTATACAAACATATGAAATGTTTCACAGAAACCCTCTACCAAAAAGAACTGATAGCCATCACTTGCAATTTTAAAAGAGATAAAGAAGTACTTATTACTAGTGATTTTCTTGAAAAGGTTATCTCTTCAGTTTAACTTTGTTCTCAGGATTTAAATGACTACACTTATTTAAAATTGATCAGATTTTAATCACTAAACTCTCAAGAAAGAAACAGCTTACTTAATGCAAACAGAACATTTCAAGTATTCACATGAAAAACAAAGACCTACCACATTAACTACCTGGTCCACACTCTTTGCAACAGAGACAGAGATTAAGGCTTGCCAACTTTGATCATGTACACAGAATCAATTTTTATACAAGCACATCTAATTCACGTGTGATTGAAAAGCAAGCAACCCACAGAAGGCAATCAAGTAATCTGCATGTATTTCTAGCTTGCTTATAGACAGAAACAGCACGTGCATTTTCCCAGCAATATGCATTTTACAGATGAACTCCAACCAAAAAACTTGGCTTATGAACACTTGTCTCCTTGGTTATCTCCACATGACAAACATAGGCATATTTTTACATCATCACAGCTATTCTTCAGGCAAGAAAATACACTCTAGGTCTTACCTAAAGACCACTGACCAATGTAAATTCACATTACCACAACTATAATCGATACAAGGTGGACAAAATGTATCCTTCCCAAGCTCCATTAATAACATGATCTGGTTTGTCCTTGCTTATTTTGAAGAAGTCTGGTTCCTTCTACCTTGAAAGACTATGAATTTTACTGGATCAGTAAACCAAGGCCAGTAAAACTTACCACACAGCTTGAAACCTGGTCCTAACACAGACACCTTTAAGCTATTGACACCCTGTTTTCTCATTACCAATTTAATAATTTACTTCCATTAACACACCCATTTTTCCAATTTATCACCAGAAAAACTATGAAGATAACATTAAAAAAAATAAATTAATGCCCTGAAAGTTCACAGCATGAAAAGATTTCTACTGAAACTGGCAAACTATTTTTAATGCAACAAATGAAATAATGCTCTGCAATTACAGTGGCAGATTCCACAATAAGTAACAATATATCTTATAACCACTATGCAATCTGGAAAGTGTAATGCAGATGCAGTGATTTATTTTAAATTTTAGTTGAGGGACAGGTGATCAGATTAGAGGTTTAAGAGACTACCTTAGGGGAAAAGGTGACAAAATGGGCAAAACATGATCACTTTTTGTCTGTTTTTGAACAAGCACCAGGGCATACTGAAGAAGGCAATTTTATTTTAAAACATACATAGCTTTGTCAAGTTAAAACAGTTTATTTTTTCCACACGCACAAAGACAGTCAACTTTACTGTTAATGACAGTAAATATTTGTAAAGTTAACTAATTATTCCATCTTAGTAAGAACACTAAATATTCCAAGGTTCAACACAAATGGAACTTTTTGCTACTTTTCATTATATTTATCACAAAACAGTTAGATATAAGGACTATTTATAGTAAACATAGTAGAGTGAAGGAACCCATCCCTGACATATCAGACTGTATTTTGTACAGCATATAGATTAATAAATGTTGCAAATGAAGCAGCTTTTAGAACTAATTCTGTACCACCCAGTTCAAAAAATTCTCTCTTCTAACTACCACTAAATTTAAATAAAAAATAAAAATGGTTTTAACAAAGCACTTTATCCCTGCTGGTCTTTACTATTTATATTTTCTTTTCTTTCATCCATGCTATGAATTAAGAAGGTCATCATGGAAAGCAAACAGAAGGATATAATCCTGAGAAATTTCCACAAGATTAACTATGTATTTCTTTGCTACCACAGGAGCAATCTGTCTGGCAGCATTGCATCACATTCATCTTATAAATACATTTTAATACTGTATGACTAAACAGCTGCCAGTAGAAAGAAATGGTTGAAATAATGGATGTTATTAGGTAACTTGAATGTCTTTTCCTTTGTACCTGTATTGCCCCAATAGAGTATTGAAGGGCAGTGTGATCTGGTGCTTTCCTGCTGAACTCATAGGGCCTTGAGTTAAGGGAGAAATGTTTAGAGCTTGCTTATTCAGTACATCTAGTAGTTTACTTTCTGCAAACTGAAGCTTAACATGCTATTTAAAAGGTATAATTTATGTTTCCAAGACAGCTCCAGGCACTGCCTTGTTTGGAGTTGCTTACCAAGCAACTATGTTTCTCCAAACAAACTAATGTGCAGAAGGGTAAAGGGCAGTAAGGGTAATTATTGGAAGAAATCTCTCCCTAGGCCAGAAAAGAGTAACTAAACTCATGTGTGTTAAATCACATGGGGAAGTGAACACTGAAATAATTGAGCATAAGTGATAGCAAGACCTATCTATAATCTTCTTGAAGAGAAATTAAGGCAGGGATAATATTAAGTGGGATTGTGCAGGCAACATGAAGGCAATATCCCCAAAATTCAATCACAGTTCTTTGTATAAACGTTCACATTTTCCCTTACACACACACACTCCCCATAGCAGAGAAAACCTTCAGCAGCCCAGTAATTAAATGAGTGTCCTGAAACCTAAAGCAGTTAAACTGCATTCTGCAATCCTGGATTCAACACAGTTTACTTCTTGCTCATTAATCTCTCCACAGATACTATCTTTGTAACAGCTAAAAAAGCTCAAAATATGACCAAGGTTTTCAATGTGTAAGATGCCTCTTACACTTCATTCACCACCTTGTCTAAATGCATGCAACATAGGGCAATAAGTGTGCTGAGTTTCCAGCCTAGTCCCTCCCCAAAAGCCTTGGGCTAATTGTGTGAAAACTTAATGAAAGCTATTTGCATTGAAAAGCTGGTAAAGAAAAGCTGTAACAGAATCTCCTTCGACTTGCACACCTGGGGGAAAGAGCCTTTCCAAGACACCAGCAGTGCACTGCTGCTGCTGACAAGATGGCAGCACAATAGGGCCTGTTTGTTTTTAACTGCACATGCAGTGATTATTTGCTGAAGCTTCTTGGGTGATCTGCATATATTCTCTGAAATTACACTATGTGTTAACTGCTTTTAAAATACAAAGCAAATATGGAGCAATATCCTGTATTTCTAACATCCTATGCACTTCAGGGAGACCTAAGCCAAAGACCGACTGTTTCATAGTGACAGGTTAAGAAGTAATCCCATTTACAGCTATGCTTCTATGTTTGAGCTCCCAGAGGAGTTAAGCAACATCTGTAACATTGACAGATCTTAAGGCTTTCCCAACAGCTCTGCAGATATGAATTGTTAAGATATCTGCTGTCAGCCTCAAAAGAAGCATCTGCTAGTATTGTTCTGCTGCAAGAACCTGCCTCCTTTACCAAACTTTAAAATTTTCTAAGTCACTCTTAACTCTTTAGCAAAGCCCTTAGATTAAGTTGCTAAGCCAGATATCTGCATGTTCCTGCAGATTTCCATTGGTGTAAAGTAGAGCTAAACAGAACTCACCACTATCATACCTAAAGCTTCTACTTCAATACAAACATGAGCAGGGCTCGAATCCCAAGACAAGGTGCTACTACTCAACGGTTTTTCTTTAAATTAGAGATGCAAAAGACTTGTAAGACAGAAAATGGTCATATGCAAAACTACCTCTACACTTTGCCTGTTGATTCACACTGAGATTCATAAGTTCTCTTAAGAAACTACTTTTCAATTTGATAGTTCAAGGAAGGCAGCAACAATTAAAACTTACTTAGCACATGGGATGACAGTAGGCACTACATAATTCTTTTCTCAGTAACAGCATAATGCAACTAATGTATCATCTTTTGAAAGAAGTGGATTTTTTGAAATAGGTACATATATAATAAACACTGTAGAACCCTCAGTTTCTTCAGTACCTCTGAAGTGTATCTCCTGATGGGCACTTGCAGGCTAGAAATGAAACAGAAGCTGCCTATTCCCACTGAGGATGGCAAAGGACAAACTGGTGGGAAAAGTCAACTTGCACAGTAAAGTAGCCAGGAATATCAATCTTGACCTTTTCATAACACAATAAATCAGACCGGGCATCAAATTCACTGAAGCAAGTTCAATGAAAAATGGCAGGAGAGACAAATTTTTTTATGTTTACATTATTATTCCATCTTGATGTCACTGAACGAACCCAGACCAGGTGATGCACTTTGCCTGAAGGACATAGGGGATATATCTGGTGAGGCAAATACCAAGGGTATTTGAATATTTATCTGATGTTTGTTACATAATTTCTCCCATTCATGCTATTAGATGAAAAAAAATTATTTTATGTAAGTGAAGATACAATCACAGTGCAAGCAGTCCTACTCTTAAGCGGGATTTCAGATATATTATTGTTTTCATGCTAGCCTTTTTTGAATACACAGACTTGTTTTACTGGCATAATTACTCAGGAGAGTTGAAGAGTTTTAAGGAGGAAAAACCGGTCTTGCTGCAATACTGCAAAGTATTCTGCTGAAGAAGTAAACAACTGCCACGTATTACACCAAAAACAAATTAAATCCCTGCTTAATCCTCTTGAACATTTGAGATATTTTACATTTTTCATCTGAAAACTAGAGACCTGCCTTTGCAGTACGCAGGTTAAAGAAAAAGAACACATAAAAAAACTAGTTGAAATTTTTGAAAAAATGTAAAGCAAGAGCAAGTAAATTCTAAATAAATGACTGACCTGATACTGAAGAGATATAATACCTCCAGTAAACACTTAGCCATAGCAACACAGAGCCAGCAGATTTGCCCTTGCAAAAGACATAGATTTTCTATTCCCAGCAAGACTCACACTAGGTTCTGTAAAATATTAACAGTTTGGTCAATATTAGCCCATCCATTTCCATTGTTTTTTTTTTTAACCCAAATGTTAAAACCAACAGCAGTAAAAAATTACCAAAAGGCAGAAGCCTGTGCAGGCCCAAATCATCAGTAACTATATTCTCAGAGTAGGACTCTTTACAATGGACCATTTCCTTTTCTCTCCCCAGCTAATTCCAGGAAGACCACCAAGACCCCAAGAGGACACCCAGCACGGTGAGCATTTGATGTCTCAAGAGAGCAGCTACTTGAGTGAAACTGTAAATAAAGGAGATGAACAAGAAAATGTAGGTTGCTGCTGGCAATGGCTTTGCGAAATTCCCTGAAAGAACATACAAGTCTGGCTACTATCTTCCAAACAGTGCAGGGCTCCTTTCAGTAGGTTAAAGGACTCCTAATTTGCAGGAGCAGCTCACAGAACTGCTGAGAGCACTACAACAGGCATGTCCCTCAGTCTGGGAAAGGTTTCCCCTAGTTAAAAAAACCAACATATTTCTAGGGTTTCCAACCATGGCACGTGAAAAAGATGAAAACCCTTCACAGCTTATATGTGCATGAGTGGCCTGAAGGTCAGATCCACCAGTTCTGCTACATGAGAAACACCATGCATGTTTCTAGACAGAATGACCCACTGCACCAGAGAGAGAGGCCTGCACTCCAAAGTCACAGGTTTCACAGTCCCTTCACTTTTCCAGATGAACCAACTATATCTGCTACTGATCTGGATCAGCATTTAGAAAACACCAATGAAAGTTCTCAAGTAAGAGTTATTTTTAAACTAACATGAGACAAAGTTTTAAAAAGGACAGTCAGGATATCCCATATATCAAACTCTAGTAACAAAGAAAGGACTGACGCCATACACCACCAACTCCTTCTGACAGTCGAGGAGCAGCAAGCTTCCCCAAACATCCTTTTCTGATTTGCACCATCTCCTCCTCCAGCAACAGGAGCAAACTGTCCTGCTTTCCTGCCACAACCCTAAAGCCCTGAGTGCAGGAAAAACAAATTCTGACTTTACAAGCTAACACACTGCCATGTCCTGTTTGGATAGCAGGGAACAGCAGGTGCCATTTTGTGCTCTGAAAGGGGAAGCAATGGGCACAGGAGAAACCAACTGCCAGGTACATCCCAGCAGGACCACATCTGTGCTCATGTCTTTTGTATCTACTGAACACCAAATATCAACCACCACAGTGCCCAAATGGTTGAGAAAAAGCACTGTATAGTATCACTTACAAAAGAATGAAACACAACCACAGTGGACTGTACTGCATGGGCTCTGCAATACTTTTGCAATACACTGCATTACTGCAATGCCAAAACATTATTGTTCTTTATCTAGGGTTCTTGTGCCACCACAAAATAGTGCCAGGCAAAGCACAACAGCTTCAGCAGATTGCTCACAGTAAACCTTATGGCTAGCTTACCAATGAACTGTGAAGTTTGAAGCCCCCAGCCCCCTGCCCTTACAGCCCTACACACTGCTTTTGAAGATGGGAATGAAATAGTCCATATGTTTTCATTGTCAGTGACATGCCTATTGAAAGCACAGCCATGCTGCTCTCCCCACTGGGGCACTGGGTCAGGCTATTAATCTGTAACTATGCAGATGTCAAGAAGGTAATGGCAAAACTCCCAAATTAAAACATATTTTTGGAGAGCAACCTTATAAAATATACAACTGCATCTGCAGCATCATTAAGCTAAATTAAACAGGTTCAGGCCTTCCCTGTGTACCTCTGAAATTGCACATTAACGTATGATTCACTACTAATCGTGTAACTGTTCAAAAGTCCAGCCACATTTGCTTAAAAATTTTAGGGTGTAAAAGTCCTTGCAAGACCTAGCATTTCACCACAACTGGTTGGAGAGAAAAAAGGAGGAGGCACATCAGTCTAAAAGAAAAAAAATAAAAAGCCTTCATATTTTAGTAAGAAAATGCTCAAATGAGAGCTGCAAAGATGACTGTTTACTCTCCAAGGACCTGACTTGTGAGGGTGCTCTCCACAGTCCTCTCAATAACTTCACCTGACTTTGGATTTTTCTTCATTTTGGTGGGGTTTTTTTCAAGGTAAATAATTGCACTTGCTCTCTTGGAAAGATCTTTTTTTCTGCCCCAGAGACAGAACCTTCTGTGCAACTTCAATCCCATCTTCCAGACCATAATGATTTGAGGCTCCTCCTTCATTTTTAATGCAAAGCGTGCAGGAATTAGTTACTACATTTGAAAAAAAGTGATGGTGGTCTTAGTTTTTGCAACATTTTTCCTGGTCCTAAGGAAAAAGTTAACTTTCATAATTTTAAACTTTAATTTTGATTTTAGATCAAAAACAAAACAAAAAAATTCAGACTCAGAAGTTACTTCGAGTATCTTTACTGTGCAAAATCCTGAGGCTGAGTCACGAAAAGTCACCAACCACTGTCTTAATTACCTAAAGGTGACCAAGTTATAAACAAAGATTTTTAATTGCATGTATTTATCAATATTAGATTTGAACATCAACAAAAAAACCCAATACTGATGCACACTAAACATCAAATTTCAGCAACAAATCTTAGATATTTTAGAGTTATCTGACATTATACCAACAAACATCTGAACACATTTAAAATTGCTATGACTTGAGAAATACAATAAACTTTTTTCAATTGTGAAGAAGATATCATTCTTATCTTCCACATACTCATTACTTCGTATGTATCCTGAATGAACTGCACTCCTCAGATATAAATGCAAAAAACACACAAATGAAACCTAAGGAATTAATGTTTATTTCTGCCATGCTATGGAGACCATTCTTCCTTTGAGAAGACATCAGATTAAACAAAATATATTTAATAATATACCTTTTAGTAGGTCTAAAAAAAATAATGTTCAAAACTTAACCAAAGTTTTACTACCTCCAAAACATACTGTATGACTAAAACAGGCCACCAAAGAAAAATATTACTTCCTTTTAACTCAGTAAATAGCAAAATAAAAAACAGAGGAGGAAAAAGAGGCTGATAAAAATTCCTGAAGTGATATTCTTATTTCCCAAAATCAAACATATCCCTCACAGATGTCAGACCGCAGTCCACCAGGGAACATATATCAACATCACTTGTTCAAAAATAGTAATCTGTATTTTTTTAAAATGTTATCATATTGGCTGACATTATGCATAGTGCCATAAATTGGCTATTACCCATTCAAATTCAACAGCAGTTTTCCGACACCAACTTTAAATCGTTATTTTTGAGATCACTACAGTCCTCTCTGTTGTATTGTAAGAGATGTATAATATCATTGTGCCTTCAAATTCGTGGTGAAGATGAAATACAGATTTCCCTTACTCTTTCAGCAACAGGAGTAAGTTTCTGGGAAGTGGAAAGTGCTGACCTTGTCACAATCCTGTAACAGTTAAATAAAAGTAAAACAAAAGATTAAAATAAAATGGATTCTGCTATGTCAAGTATGTATTTTAAAACATGATTTGAAAATATTGGAAACTTTCAACTCCAGTCAAACTCACTGACAGGAACAGGAATTTAGCACTTAAAAAACAAAATAGGCAAAAACGTCAACTGTTTTGCAGGTACATCACAGGCCATTTTTTCATTTTTTAATTATACTTTCCAGGTACCCTTATATCTACTGCTGCATGTTTCCAATTTGGACATACCAGCTTTATTTGGAACAAAAAGTGAATGAATCCAGGCCTGATTCTGAAAGAAAAGCTCTCAAGACATATTTACAGAGAGGACAGTATTTATATAGTAACACCAAGATCTTCCTCTTCTCTGTGTGAGCTCCTGTGACAACCATGGCTGCACGCAATTCCGCATCAACGGAACCAGCTGCACACCTACCAGCAAAGGAAATATCAACAGCTACCTCCACTTTCTCAGCAGGGTTGTGCAGGGCAAGCTAGTGGTGGGAATGCACTGAGAACCAACATCACATGACCAGAAATCTCTTTTCAGACCAAAGTTTGAGAACATCTTATCAGAAACTGCAACAGTACCTGAAAGGCAGACATGAAAAACTACAGAAGAGTATTTTTCTGTAGCAAAATCCAACGTCACTGTTGAAGCAGATGGTGAATCTACCAGGTGGAGAGGATGGCCAGGGACCTCTAATCCATGACATACTATTGATATCTCTGTAAGCAAAGGTCTTGGAATATTTAAAACTCTGTTGCTTCAATTTACATGTTTCTTCAAACAGGAATGGCTGCTTCTGCTCTAATGTACCTTCTCCTACCTTTGTCTCCTATTTCTAGGATCATACAAATCTCTAATTCTTCCTTAAGAAGAACTCCTTTCTGACTTTCTGCTTCTTCCATGAAGAGACCCAAAAACACAGTCTGGCCAGTACAGAGCTGCTGCCTGAAACACATTCACGCCTTACGAGAGTAACTGCTGGCCATGAAGTTTCATGCAGCCTCGCTGAAGTGAACCAGCCCCATCCATTTCACTCCCTTGCTTGTTTGTAAAACAAGGAGCAGGCAACCCTGGGCTGTTCTGGGCAAATCCCCCAGAACATAAACAGAACATTAGCTCCTACCCATTCCCAACAAGAGGCTCATCTTTAGGAACAAGCTCTTAGGAAAAGTGCAAGGGTGGCTGAAAGGAAGAGCTCTGACATTCAGAGATACTCCCAGAGCCCTGCAGCTACCATGCTCTCTAAAATGTGATATGGGTGCTCAGCCCTTCCGAAATCTAGGCCAGTAATTTTCTCTGGGTAAATAAGAGCTTGTGTTCTGCAAAAATTGCTGGCTTAGATGTAGAATACAAAACAAACAAAGATCCTTGCAGAGGAGGTTTTTTTAGTTTTGTTTTGCTTTTTAGTCCTCATATTACAGCTTCCATATTTTCCCTCTCAAGTAGATAGCTACTAGCAAATTCCTCTCAAGAACTGAAACGGTAATTATTTACTAGCATAAACTTGCTTACACTAAAGTCCAACTTTATTCTATGCTGCAGACTTATCTTAGTATTTATTCCCCAAAGTCACACTTACAAGCCTCTGCCAGTAAGCTTCAAACAAGAAATTACATATTGCTGATACAAATGAGCTCAGTGTACAAAGTAAATGCCTAATACCTGAGAATTACATGGTATGGCAGAATGTTGGGGTTTTTGGGGGGAAGGATAAAAGGTGAAGAGGAAAACACCAAATTTGATACCAACAAAAACATTTAAAAGGCAAAAATATTTAATAAAACTCTGATGCACCAACAGCTTCACTCTGTGTACACTACCTAAAAGCATCTACTTTTTTACAAGATTGACAGATAAATTGGCCAGCTTAAAATGAAGATAAAGACTCCAATCCTTGGGTGATATATGCTGGAAAGACTGTTGCTGGAATCGCTGAATGTTCAACAAACTGAAATACTCCTCCTGTCTGTGGGATTTCATGGGTCTGTACAAATGTAACAACATTTCTGCTGACTTACAGGAATATTCAAACTGAACTGACATGTCTTTCTAAAAGAAGTATGGAATTACTGTTGCCATCAGTAGTATGTAGCACAGGCAAGTGAAAAACTAAATGGTTTACCTGTAAAACCTTCAAACCTCTAATTGTATAAGGCTTTTCTATCTCAGAAGAATTGCAATTATGCTACATTTTCCAGACTCAAGGTCACATCTGGACATCTTCACTTTTCACCATTAACTCTACCAGACAGCATTAACAAAACTCAGCCAGGTCCTTAGTATACTTAGATATCTGACCATAGCAGTACACTAAATATCTCTATCTTTCTACCAAATATATCAGAAAAAGACACCTCACAACTCCCTACTACATTTTATCACCATTCTACAAAAAAAATAACATTGATAGATAAAAAGACAAAAAAAAAAAAGGGCAAGCTCTGCTCAGTCCAAACAGAACCACATCATTTTGCCATTTATACATAAACAGAGCAAGGCATCTCTCAATCGTGAGAGCATGTAGGTACTTCCAGATAGCATGTATACCAAAATACAGAGGATTGCTGAAGCAAGCTGTAGTAAAAAACAAGTGAAAAAAGGATCTCAACTGTCACATCTTGACCTCATAAAGCTAGTGCATAACAGCACACAGAAATACAGTACTGTTAGGTTAAATGAGCAATAAAACCCAAAAGATCAAGATGACAATTTCATCCTGAAGGTTTATCCCCTAGTCTAGGGGAGCCAGAGCTCCCAT
>VZSE01007467.1:976347-1054159 GCA_013398275.1 Promerops cafer
CCCCCCCTTTCACAACTCAAAGAAAGTAAAATTAAAGCAAGGGACCCTGAAAATACACACATGAAGCACTAGAATGAAAATTATCTGTATTGTTTCCTTATTTCAAGTGCCTAAAATATAATAGCAGGCACTAAGAAAGGGCTATATTCCTCATGGTTGTCAGACAAGACCTAAGTCAGCTAGGCCCATGGAAAATCTCTCCAAAAGTAATTATCTAGAATTCCTGTCTTTTAATCTCCTGCACAAGACTCATACAAGTATTAAACCCTCCAAGCTGGAATTTGAGTTCCCAAACTGACATCCATGAGAAGGACAAGCACATGTATGCCTTACCACAATTTCCTCTCACTAGCATGAAGTTTTCTAGAACATGGCATGTGAAACATCATAGCAAAAATCAGGAACAATACAGCACTGAAAAACACCCAAACAAAAACCATTTTTATATTCTAGCACAGGCACTACTTGCACAGATGACAGTTATTTTGCAACCAAGCAAACTGAACTTTCATAAACAGAAAAATTGGCAGATGGTAATTAAGAGTTACATAAACACCTACCGAAATTATAAAACAAAAATGGTTGCCTACAGTAAAAGTATCAAGCAATTATCCTTGGTCATGTCATCCCAACTCCCTCTGAATTCCTCCCCATCCATCCCATCCCCTCAGAAAGCTCTGATCTAGTGCTGTCACCTGTCTTTTCTGAGCACTTGTACATCTCCCAATAATCTCTTCACCAAGATGACTGCAGGTGGGACAGTTTTATTCAAATTCCACCTCTCAAAGTTCACCAATGACTCAAAAGTAGTGACCAGATACTCCATCTTTTCAAGCTGCTCAGTCTGATAGAATTACCCTCCAGAGACCTCACCATACTTTGGTAATCATATAACCCCCACCATCACACCAGCCCCTCTCTCCCTGCTTTCAAAGCACCACAGTAAGCAAGAAACGAGCAGGAGATCTGTCAAGAGCTGAATAAACAGAAATAAGGAATGTGAAGGGTATTCTGTAAGGATATGCCTTTAAGGTTCTGGAGAAACCCCTGCCTGACCACTCATGGCAGCACCTGGGAAGTTAGGCTAAATGATTAGTCTTAATACAAAGAAATTAAGACTTCAGGAAAACAGAACTAGTAAAAATTAAATCCCAGGTTCCTTCCATAATTCTCAACTGCCTTGGAACTCCTTCACTGCCAACTTTTCTTCAGTTGCTCTCTCACGGCCAAAGCAAAAAATCTAGGCATACCTTTGCTTTAGTATCACAGAACATCACCTGTAACACTCTTTCAGCCATCTCTATGCTACAGGCTTCCTGCTGCCATGGCTATAATCAAAAACAGCCCTGTAGCAATGCTAAGGGGCTCTCCTGACATCATTAAGGTGCCTGACATAGAGCACAGAAAAGTTTTCTTCTCTTCACATAGCTAAGGTGTTTTGCCATGAGACAAACATGTCACATAGGAGTGTGATTTTATTTTCATGTCTTCTTCCACACTAACCAACTCAGCATCTCTGGCAAAACTATACATTGTCCAGTTCAAGCAGGTCAGAAGTGAGTTTTTTATTGCCTCCAAAACTGTCTTCTACATACCCTAAACTTCTAGTGCCCTCACTACAAGAGAGACTGGTTAAGCTCAGAAGTACAAGTCATCATTTTTCTTTCCTTCTGTAAATAACGAAGCAGAACTATATGCAAACGGGGATCAAGAGTATCCTCCACTGCCACAGCATCAGATACATTCTTCTCAAGTTTAAAGAGCATAAAATCAAAAGCTACAAAAACTCATTCCAAAGCACATTTAAGTGTGTGCAGGTCTCCTCTCACTTTTGCCAGAAGTGTCACATTGGCTGTGTGAAATTTACCTGTGCAGTAAGGAGAAACTTATAAACTGAAACTCTTTGCAGTCTTATCTCTAATGGGTGTTGGCTATGGCAACTTGTGGCCATCAGACAACTTATGTCGTGTTGCAGACACTCAGGGAGGTACCAGTCCATTTTGTAAGACAGACAGACAATGTAGGAACCAGAAAACCTTATGCTTAAATGCAGCTTTTACCAGAGAGACTTCAAGCACTTTATTAATTTGGGTAACTTCCCTGTTTTATCTGTGGAGGAAAGAGAAGACTGTTTAGCAGTAAGTTCAAAGGTTTATGATGGCAGTGTCTAACTCCCTACCCCAAACACTCAAGAAACCACCATTTCTGCCACAGGATAAACACCACAAAGTGAGGTCCCACTTAACACTTTATGAGCACAAAAAAAGGAACAAAATATTTAAGCACAAGTAACAACTGAGATCTGCAACTTCTACCACTCACCAAATACTACACAAGAAAAAAGGCCCAGTAATCCTTCTCTACCCAGCCTGAACAATTAAAAGAAACACTCCAAATATGTAGGAGAAATTAGAAACCTTCTCAGTAAACTAAACATCCAGTAACTAAGAATCAGACCTCCTTTGCATATTAAGTGTAGGCAAACAAAGAGAAAGAAAAAAAGTGCAATTTTCAAAGGCATACACCACTGCTGTATTCTGACAAAACAGCAATTCAGTACCGATCTGAAACTACGCACCATCATTTGCCGTAGTGTGCTGTATTATATGTTGTAAACACGGCAAAGCTTTAGTAATACCAGACTTGACCACTGGCCCATACTAAACCTTGCTCCACCCTGTGAAATCTGCGCTGAGAAGTGGGGCAAGACTGACAGGTTTTATTGTGAAACTTAACAGGTTTGTGGATTAGCAAAGCTACCGTATTGAAGGCTGCAAATCCCTCCTCGGTCATGTCTCTACAGAACCGTGCTCATTCCTCAATTAAAATTTTATTATTAAAGTTACCAAAACTCCACACAAGATCTACCAGTTTCTGCCTGCTTTACAACATTATCATAGAATATGGAATAAAATGTCCTAAGAGTTTATGTTTTCTTCATTCACGAGCAAAACTCGATAAACCTTCGATGTTTGTTTTTTCAAGGTTCCCCTGTGCTCTACCATAGTGAAGATTTTGTAAAAGCAAAGGCACCCTATTTAACCCGACTTACGCGTTTTTCGGATTGAAAATGCCTTAACTTTTTAGGAGGAAACTGGCTAGCTTTGCAACTGGTTTCTAGAGAAAAACTAGGAGAAAGGCGATTCGGGGTGAGGATATCACGCTGAGGCACACACATGTGAGGGCAGCAGCTCCCCCCCGGCTCAGGACGGCACCGGGATTGACTCGGGCCCCACCGAACCCCCCGACACCTCCCTTTTCGCTGCCACAGCATCCGAGCAGCTTCCTCCCAGCCTTTTAAACCTCCAAGGCCGATCCCTTCGGAGTCGGCCGGCTCACGTCCGCCCACCGGAGCCCCCGGGTGCCGCCTCAGGCCCTGCGAAGCTCACCTGCCCCAGCGGCGCCGGGCCCTGCGTGCGGCCCGGAGGCCCCACCGCGGGCTCGGCCGGGGGAGCGCGGCGGCCCCGGCGTCGGCCGCGTTANGCCGCTGTGTCCGGCCCAGCTCCCCAGGCCCCAGGCGACGAGGCCAAGCAGAGCGAGGCACCGCATCGCCGACCTCGCCGGCCGCCCAGCCCCCCCGGCCCNTCGGCCTGCGGCTCTCCGCTGGCGCCCTCCGCGTACCGAGCCTGGCCGGCTGCCGGGAAAACGTACAAAAACCCACCAAAACCAACAACGACCAAAAAAAAAAAATCAAAATAAAGAGGCTCCTCCGTCCGGCGCGGCTCTGGGGCTGCCTTAGTGGGAAGTCAGCCCTCCGCCGCCTGCCCGCCCCGTGCACAGCCCGCAGCGCTGTTCGCCACCGTTCATCTCAGCCCCGCAGGCAGTGCGGGGGGGAGGCCGTGGCGGTGGCGGTCCCGGGCCGTGCGCCCCGGTCCCTCGGCGGCCGCGGCTACGCTCGGCGAACCCGCCCCTCCCGGACCTCGGTCCTGCAGCCGCGGCGGCTCCGCACCCAGGGCAGAGGTGCGTATGCTAATGAGACAGCCGCACCCGCGCTCCCATTGGAGCGGAGCTGGCGCGGGGTGGGGAATATGCAAAAACGAGCCGGGCCGCAACCAACGGCCGCAAGGGGCGGGGCCTGCGGCGGGGCAGCCCCTCCTTCCCCGCGCGGCCGCCGCACCCCCGGAGCCGCTCCCCGGACGGCGCCTGGACCCCCGGGATCCCCAGGCCCCTCGTCCCGGTGCCCACGGAAACGTGACCGAATGAGCCGGGCAGCCGCGGGGCCGGGCCCAGGCTAGCCTGGGAATGAGGGCAGCGCCGGGCCTCGTGACCTCAGGACACCATTTCCAACTACAGCAGTGCCGCGGCAGGAGCGTGCGAGCGCCTGGGCCCGCATCCCCTCGCAGCCGGCAGGCAGCGGTCCCAACAAGGCCCAAACAACGTAGCGGGAGGACATAAAGCAACCCCGTTCGGGGTCCGGTACTAGAGGATTCCAGCTGGCATGGCACATCCACCCCTCGGAATGAGCGCAGGGGACCATGCCGTCCTTCTGCCTCAGGGACACAAAAGCATTTCACCGTTCCCAAAGCAGCAGTGACTGCAGCACAAGCTCTGCTCAAAACCGGTTTGCTTTGAAAGAACTGTTTCCTTCCCACACAAAACACTGCCGTGGTACCTGGCTTTTACACAACTCATACATCGCAACCAAACCTGTGCCAGTCTGAGTCCTTTTCTCCTAACTACCTTAAAAAGAGTACTAAACAAAACTGAAACGCTTGTCATTAGTGCCCTCCATCATCTGATTTTTTTTGTTTAAATGCTTTCTTTAGGATGCTTCTAACCTGCAGCCACCACCAGAAATAAGCCTGCTATATTAGCTTAGCTCACTCATGCACCATGCTCCACACAATCACCACATCTCACTGGGGATGTCACAGCAGTACTTGGGTGACCAGCTGGAACCTCACTGTTGGTCAGCTCTGGTCCCTAAGAGGCTCTGAGCCAACAGACCTGGCTGAAGAAAACACAGCAAAGTCACCGGATCTTGTGCTGGTGCACACCCATACCACCTATTTTACATGTTTTGTTTGGATGCTCTGAGCTTGCCTGGGGAGTTGCCTGCCCAGCTGCACTGCTGGCACAGCTTGAATTCCACCCAGGCAGGTGTCTGTGTGGCCCACCCTAAACCTCACAAACACCCGCAGAGCCCACTCCAGACCTACGTAGGTAGGCAGGTACCCTTCTGTCCATTCTGCAGATAAATGATGGAGAATCACAGAAAGTGGTCAGTGGCTGACAACCTGCCTCTGCTGCAGCAGGGAAATGGGATGAACCACACCACCCTGTATACACAGAGCTCCACCAGCTTCCCTGAAGCCAGGAGCAGATTTGCAGTGGTAACTGAACCCTTAATCCAAAGTAAAAGCAACTGTGCAAGGGTGTCACATAGCCTGGTGGCAGTCACTTCAAGTTCCTGCAATTGCATATGAAAAATTCGAAATACCTGCAAATACGTGGTAAGGCAAACATCAGGGATGAGGCAGGCCTGCTTCCAGCAGACACACAGTGAAGAGACAGTGGTCATGGCAACCCTGGCCTGGCACTGGTGCTCTGATCACATGCTGGTCAGCCAGGAGTTGAGGAGCTCACACCTTACTCTTCATCTTCCAAGGACTGCCTGTAACAACAGTGACCTCCCAGAGGACACCCCATGTGGGGCTGAGATCTGTGCTAATCACCTTTCTTGAGTGGACTGAAGTGGAGGAAAAAAGCCAAAGTCTTTGCTTAAAAAATGGTCACTTGGTGAAAATTAAAAATCAGGCATGTAAATAGTAGAGACCTGAAGATTTAAAATCATCTGTGCCCAAGAAAGTAGAGTGCACAGTGGGGACCCTAGAAATACAGATCCTCCAGCCACCACCACCTCCATCTCCTACATTTCTCCTCATCATTTTTCAGCTTTTAACTCCCTTCTAAAAGTGTTAACATTATTTCATCTAGTTGCAAAAATTGTTATTTTCTTGCATTTAGGAATCCTGTTCCTGATGCACTGATTTTATATGAACATCATCACTTAGCAGTGAAAAAGTAAGGACATGTTAACAACAGGCTATGTGCTTGTCCTGTACCTTGTGAGAAATAAGAAGTTCTCAAAGTTGAATCTACCAATGTACGCTTAAAAAGTACCAATGTTTGCTGTAAAAGTACAGACACTTATGATTATCTTTTTGTCCTCCCCAGCTGATCTTGGCAGAGAAATGCTGATGTCAAAGCCATGTTGTTCTAAGAAATGTCAGGGTCAAAGACACCATGCATTCATGTCACTTTCCGTGCCTGTGCTCAGGGATAGCAGTGGAGGAGCAGCAACCAGAATAGAAGGGGAAAAAAATTTAAAGCAGCTCTCTCAACTTACTTCAACAAAACAGATCCAAACCAATCCCCGTAAGAAAAAGTGACCTTTTTCTTCTACTACAGGCAAAGAAAAATAACAAAGCACTTATACTCACTCTGCAAATAGTCTCACTTCACTAACCAAAGATAATGGGAGCAGAAATGGCCCTCAGTGCCTGCTTGGATTTTGGAAGACAAATAGTAGCATGGAGGTTACTTTGTACAGCAGCAGCAGTACCCTAAAATGCCCCCAGAAGTTCTCTGGACAAAAGGACCCTAGTAAAAGCAGAATAGCAGAGCTTTTTTTTTTTTTTCCTGCATGCTTTGAAACACTGGAATAGTCTAGCTTTTCCTCTCAATCCCTGTCTGATTTCAATCTTTCTGTTTCTTTTACCAGCATCACTTCAGATGTTTTTTCCTTAGTGCAGCTCTCTGAAGTCTCCATATTTGAAACTCCTGTTCTGGGAGCAATCCACTTCCCCTTTTTATCCAGTCAGTACTGCTTTGCTGCTTCCAGTTAGTCCATAACTCGCCCTGGCAAATTAATACTTTCCTTAGTTCTTCAGTCTCTGCCTCTCCCTTGCTAGTACTGATGGATCACTGCTCTCTCCTCTCCATCAACAACTCCCATTTCTCTCACTTTCTGCTTAGGCAGACACCTGCTTGCAGGCATTTATTGACTTTAGTTTCCTTTATAAATAAAACCCTAACATTTTCTGTGAAGCTGGCTTATTTATGTAACAAAGATCTACATTCTAAGATGTTTTTAAGCTGAAAAAATATGGCCATATTTTACTAAATGACCTACTTAACTAAAAATTATACTGTGGATTTTGAAATTACCATAGTTTAAAAATCTGGTCTGAAGCAATCCTTAATATCACAAATTCCAAGAAGCCCCCCCCAAAATACAGCATAAAGCAGAGGTGTGCTTTAAACCAGGTGAAGAAGATGAGGGTCAAACTATCAAGTCAATAAAAAAAATAGATAAAACTAGGTCATTTTGGTTGAGCTGTGGAGATACCATTCTCTGTTCTTCTTCAGGGAAAATGGGAAGCACCATAAACTGATCTATTACTGTGTAAGGTCTTCAGGATTTAGTGCCTGATGTATAGGCACATGGTTTTGAAACTTTAGTCAGACATTTGGTGAAAAGACATCAGGAAAGCTTGAGAGATACAGGGGGAAAATACAAAAGTATGGACACTGGATTTTTTCTTTTGCCACAAAACCATCCAGCAACGTACCCACTTCTAACAAAAATCCCACCTCAGAGATATGAATTCATTTGGATTTAATGGGAGTTTGATGTGGAAGAGCATGCAGATTAAGACCTGAAGCATGGATACAAAAATAAATAAAAAGTGAAGGTGGACTGGAGCATCAGAACTCCTTGATGGTAGACCTGTGCCATGAGAGGATGGCAGGTGAATGGGAATCTAAAGATCATAGTCATGATAAAAACTTTGTTTTCTTTTAGGAATTTATTAGATTTTATGGAAAAAAAATGGGATTTGCATGGAGGTTTTCATTTATAAATTGGGATAGAAATGCAGTCAGTGTGTTAGCCCTGCAAAGTCAGCTGAGTTCATCCCTGGTTTCCACCACCACTGGTTTCACACATCCAAATTATCCTCCATCAGAAATGCTAATGTGGCAGCATGTGCCCCAAGGGCTGTTCCCCTCCCTAAGGACTGCCCAGACCCAGTTTAGTATGCATATATAAACACAGAAATGTATGCAATTTAGAACAGCTTTGAATTTTATCTCTGTCTAGTGATAAAAATAAGCTTTACATTCCAATAGGCTAGAAATGGACCTGAAGGATTCACCCAAAGCTTACTGTGAAAGAAGCATCATGTGCAAAAGCTGTTGCTGCTGTTATTTAGCCCCATACTGCTGGGAAATACAATTAACACTTGGATTCTAGTTACAGGGTTTGGCTGGTCGCTGGCTGGGGTTAAACCACGACACAAGGAAATTAAAGTTGTGCTGGAGAACATGACATAGAGCTTCTGTGTGTGGAAAAAGAATAGTCTGGAATACCTGCACTGACAAAGCAAGTTCTCTTTAAAATGGAAGTATACTTCTTCGCTCAAAGAAGGCTGAAACTTTTATTCAGTTGAAGTAGAACTGAGGAAAGAAGTGACAAAGAAAGGCTCAGCAAAGTTCAAGATTTGTTAAGAAAATGAAGGTAAAGATCCAAAACTTGGTATAGCAGAAATACAGAAATTATTTAAAACTTCATAAAAATGATTGAAAAAAAAATTATTTTGGTCAAAAGTTCACCCAGAAAATTTGTTTCCCAGTATCTACTTTATGCCTCTGTAAAACAAGAAAAACTAATGCGGACAAGCAAGACCACTAAGATCCATAGTTTAGAAACAGCACATGGAGAGTGAAAGAAAAAATATACAAGTTAAATATTAAATAGAAACATGAGAGAAAATTAATTTTAAAATTGCTTATTACCTTTATATATTGGTAATAATACCAAATTATTACCTTTATATTATTGGTAATAATACCAAATATTACCTTTATATGCTTAACTTCCAATGGTACAGTGTCTCTACCACCTGTTTCTGTGTATGCATTACCTAGATGATCCAGAGCATAATGTATTTTGCATTTGGCCTGGTGATTATATCCTTGCTCAATTATTCCAAAAGATGCCTCTGAAATGCAGTGAGCTGGGCTGCAAGTAGAAATGAGATGTTGTACCATAGCTAAGAGAATGACTGCAGGCAGTTTATTCCAACACCTTCTGCAAATTGGATAGAGCAAACCCAAAAGAGAGGACAGCTCACTAAAGTGTGTGTGGTGGGCTATTATTTTTATTATTTTGTTCTCTTTTTGTTGTTTGAGTTTTTTCAGCCTAGATGTGTCAGGTCTTCTGCTGTCCAGAATTAACTCTGGAGTTTCTCCAGTACTATGTGTTCCCCTTGAAAAAAGAGCAACACCATAATAGCATCATAACAAATTAATTTTACCTTGTCACTCTAACCTAGTCATCAGCTGAAATTATGTAGCTATACAGGAATTAAAAAGCAATTTAGGACAAAATTACTGGAAATTAAATTCAGGGTTTAGTCCAATATTCATGTCAGTCTGTGTTCTAGCTAGAAAGTTTTTGTAATATAAGAACAGGCTTTAATTCATGTTTTGCAACTTTTAGAGGCATTCCACTGTAAGGAGACAGTACAAAACATCTCTGTCTTACTGTACAAAAGCAGGCATAAGGCAGAAAGCATCAAGTCCCTGTTTCTAGGGCACCTTCCCCTGCTTCCCACACCCACCCAACCCAGACCAGCAACAGGCAGCCTGGTCATAGAATGGTTTGGGCTGGAAGGAACCTTAAAGATCATCCAGTTCCAATGCCTCTGCCATGGGCAGGGACACCTTCCACTAGTGCAGCTGGCTGCACTTCTCTTACCTGAGGGTTTCTCTCGGAGGCAGAGATGCCTCGAGAACTGGGCTGGGGGGACGGATTGGGCGCAGCGCCGAGCTCTCGCTGTCTGCTTCGGAGGAGGACGGTCGAGCTGCTGTTTGCTGGGGGGAGAATCCGCTGCTGCCGCCGGAGCCCAGCCCTGTCCTGCTTCTTCTGCCGTGGGTGAGCCTTTGCTCGTGAGAGCAGCCACTGAACTGGGACCTCATTAACACCCTACGTCATTAAAAAAAAGGGACCATCACCATCTGCTCGATGTTTCAGGGGAAACCCGGCACTCCCTCCCAAGGAGCCTTTCCCTGCCGTGTTCGGGAGCCTGGCTGCCGCTGCCCAGCCCCTGCCATGTCTCTGCCACGGCTCCGGGTTTTGCTATACTATAGCCACGAACCCCCTGCCTGCCGGGACACCGTGCGGCTCCAGCTGCAGCTGCGGAGCTTCTGATACATCCCATTTACCACTCCAAGATTTTGCTTGTCCCTGCCGTTCCAGCCGCCGCTCCGAGGTTCCTGCTCCAGCCCATTTCGCCATCCGGAGGGCACCGGGACCGGCTGCCCTGTGGGTTTGCAGGGCAATTCCCTTTCCCGCCTCTCCCGCCGGCTGTGCCCACCATTGCCCACACGCAGCGAGGCGGCCGAGCCCGCGCACAGCGCCCCCTGCCGGCGCGGAGGAATCACCGCACCCGCCCTGCCCGGCCGGGAGCCAGCAGCGCCCCTGCCGGCCGCGCCCGGAACTGCAGCGAAGGGACAGGGCCTGGCGGCCGAGCGAGGCCGGGGCTGGGTTTGTGGTTCCACTTGGTGCTGCCGGTGCTGCTGTTTGCTTGTCCCGTTACACATAAATACACACACCAGTAAAGAACTGTTCTTCCTTTTCCCACACCCTTGCCTGAAAGCCCTGTAATTTCAAAGTTACAGTTTGGAGGGAAGGGGGGTCACATTGTGTGACAACATTTTTCAGGGGGGTTTTTTGAGGAGTGGGAAAGAAATTATTAGCATGTGTCTGTGCAGACTTAATTTAAACCTTTGGTTACCAATAAAATGCCCAATTTACTCACCCCTGCCCCCAAAAGTCCCAAACAACCACACAATTAAAGCCAACAAAGCTGAGGGATACAGAGCCTGTTTACCTTTCATGATTTTGTCACTCGAAACCTGACGTGTCTCTAAAGCAACAGGAAACAGTAACACATCAAAACTACAAATTATTTCTAACTTAATTTTAAAGGGCATTTTTTTTTAAATTATTATTAGAACTAGCAATCAATTTTATCCTGAGGCCCACTTCAGAATCTCAGATGTCTTTTGTTGAGTGTGCCATCTTAGACTCTCCAGACGAGGAACATCTCCTCTGTAAAAGTGAACACTGCAACTAAGACTTAGCTCTGAAACCAGCTTCTCATGAGGATTTTAGAAGACAAAGAATCACAGAAACTCAAACTGCACCGCACCCGTGACTGCCCTGGAACTGCAATGTTTACCTGCCAACCATGGTCCCACCCTTCCCTTGTATCAATTCAATTCCACCTTTGCTTTTTAACTTACTTCAATGTCATAAGACAGGTCATGTGAACTATTTGATTTTTAAATAAAACTGAAAATGTGTTTTTATTTCCAGTTCAAGTGTTCATCTTGAACACTATCATCTACATCAAATTTTCACATATTTCTCCATGTATTTTCGATTCACAGTCCAGCCTTAATTTTTTAAAAAAATCAACTAAACCCCAACTTATTTTACATTCAAAACTTAAGCATTTTCTCCTATGTTAATCTCAGTTCGTAACTCCAGAAACATTTTACTAACAACCCTACAAGTTGTCCTTTGAAGGACTTAGAGAAATTCAGTATCTCATTACTTGAGATACTTGATTCAAACAATTAAAATATCTGACTCAGAATGAGACACTTAATTGAAACAACTAAAAGATAATATTTGACTCAATAATATGCATATTTGAGTTTATGTAGCTGACTTCTCAAAAATGCAAAAGGTTCAGACTATTATAGATACTTTATAGCACTCTTTTTCTCCCGCAAATCACAGAACACTGGGTAGAAATGGGAAGATTCAAAAGCAACTAGGAGACAAACTAATCACAGATTTAAAGTTCCTGTCTTCAGAGTCCCACACACATGCAGATGTTTATGTTATGCCCTAGAAACTATAAACAGCCAATTAAAGCAGTCTGTAACCTGTACTCAAAATGGAAAGTCAGAAGAAAAACACAAAAACACAATGCATGTCACACTGAATTTTTATTTTTCTGTTGATAAAACCCAAAGATCCTTCACAGCAGCAACAGATGCAAAAGTCACTTGCAGAAATGATACCTCTTCTTAATCTGTTTGTATACCCAAGTGTGAGAAGTGTGTAGGGACTGCATATTAACACAGTACAGGCACTGCTCAGTAGTAACAGAGATTAAGTTTCTTGGAGTATTTTAGGCAACCCTTTCCTTATTATTAAAGGGTTCTCATAGTATCAGAGATAATTTTTAATTAGTTGACTGCTATTTTTTTGTTACTGCAATTTAAAAATATTTTATCAAATTCTACGTGTACTATTTGTATGCCCAGATACACCTCTCCACATTTTGTAGTAGTTGACAAACCATAACCAAATGCTACAATTCAGAATGAAAATGCTACTGCATTTAGCAGCTCTAGCTGCAGTAAATATCTCATTAGAGTAACAAAACACACCTCTTGTTCAGTAATACAAGGGATAGGGTTTGTAAACTGAACATTCCTATCTTGTATCCATACCTTTCTGTAATATATATATATATATTTATATACTGCTCTAAAACATATCTCTACTAATTAACAATTAAATTAAAACACATCCACAATTGGTCTAACTAGTGATTTTGGTCTCAATACTTTAAACATTAGTTGTTCCATAAAAATATACAATTCAACAACATGGTTGTATCAGTAACATGAGGCCTTCTGAAAGAGGCCTATGACATAAAACCAACCATGCAATTCAGTGCTCAATGTTATCTAACTGATAAATATTTATACTGCATTTTCAAATTACCAGTATCTTTCAAACTTCTCTTTTCAGGCTTACCATGCTTACAAACATGCAGAAAGCAATCACATTTCTCACTTGCCCATAGCAACCACATTTGTTTTTTCAAATAGATCAACGGACAAAGCACAAGCTTCAAGCTGTCATTTTTAGATTACTAACCTTTTCCTTTCTTTAAGATATTGCTTCATGTGAAATAAGACTAGGGATTAGCCACACAGCAAGAACTGCACTTTTCAGTTTAAGCCCCTGAAAATCAAATTACTAACAGTCAATTAGGATGCACTCATAGCTGCCATACAAGTGAACTGATGCTCAGTAGACAATGAAGTTAATTCTTCAAAAGGTGTAGCTTAAAAAAACCCAAACCAAACCCAAAACCTAAACTACACAAGTACAGCATCAAACCTGGTAGATTCCAAAAAGTGGATCTCTGTCCAGAAATTTTCAAAATGGTACACAAAACCCATGCCACCATCAAGAATACATAAGACAGTAATTGTTTACAGATGGAGATGTCCTTATTTAGCAATTGTGATGTAGTACTTCTGTAGTACAAACAAGAATCCCCCAAGTCAGAAGCAGTCAGTAATAAAACCCCAGATAAGTTCACATGTCACAGTAACCTGGCATATAAGACTCAGAACATTTTACTCTTATAACAATAACAATCAGTAATTTAGGTACTAACAATTCCAGAACCAATACATTCAATATATAAGTAAGACTACAATAAAAGATACTAGAAAGACAAGAATGGTATGACAATTAAGATGAATAATTCTTTTAACACAGCAGAAAGTCAGGGGAACATCTGGAATTTTTTCGCACTGCCTTTATATATCTTCTGTTTCTCAATATAAAAATACATCTAGAGAGTCAATCCAGAACTGCATATAGCAATCATGTTTTTCCCCATAACTGCTTTAAAATTAGTACAAAATAATGTAAATTACAGGAATGATTGTTGCAAATTTGTAAATGTTGGCTATTACAACATCGTTATATAAGAACACCAACTGTAAATTATTTACAGGAGAGGTAATTACAATTTCCAGAGTAGTGAATTATAATTTAGCAGAAGTGTAAAAACAATGTACTTACCAAAAACATTACAAAATCTGGTATCGTTATCAGCTACACAGTAGATTGTGATTACGTTTTGTAGTTGACATACAACATATTCTTAAGAAAAGTGCCAAAATACTGCTACATAAGAACCTTGGTTTTTTTCAAAAATCAGTTAGCAAAACCCCCGGCAGATTCTATGCTAAGTAAAGTCAAAAAAAAACCAGGAAAAAAAGGATGCTGATTGTACAACTATGTCTTATTAAATGCCTTTGAAAAATCTGTAAATTCACTTTCTTGCTTAAAAGTCTGACACAAGACTTATTAAAAAAATCAATAGAAATATCACCATATATGCTTTCCAGGGCATTCTAGGCCATTCTAAACCTACACATTCCTCCTAAACTGTGAAACACAATGAGACTGAAAACATTCTGAAGCTGGCTGAACTGCTGAGGATTGTTGTGATCAGTGCCAAAATGTCCTGCTGGATGCCAGTCACTACCAATGCACCCCAGGGCTCATACTGGGGTCCATACTCTTGCATGTTTTTAGTAACAACCCAGGGGATGGGACAGATCACACTCTCAGCAAACCATTCAAAGGGATCTCAGCAGGCTGGAGAAATGGGCAAACAAGAGTCACACAAAGTCCAGCAAAGAAAAGTGCAAAGTCCTACACTGGGAGGAATAACCCTGTCCCCCAGTAGACTGGGGGACTGAGCAGCTGCAAAGCAGCCTTGCAGAGAACAATAGCAAGCCATGAGCCACCACGTGGCCCTTGCAGCAAAGAAACCCAACAATCTACACTGGAAGGAGCATTGCCAGCAAGCTGAGGGAGGGGATTCTTCCACTCTGCTTAGTCCTCATGAGACACAACTCAAGCGCTCGGTCCAGTTTTGGGCTCCCCAGTCCAATACAGAAATGGGCGTCCAAGAGCAAATCCAGTTAAGGGCCACAAAGGTGATTAAGTGATTGGAGTATCTTACAGACAAGTAGAATTTGGGATTGTCTCTCTCACCTGGAGAAGAGAAGGTTTGGGTGATCTTACCAACCTGTGTAAATGCCTGAAAGGGGGGAGTAAAGGAAGAGCCTAACTCTTCCCAGTAAATCTAGTGACTGGACAAGAGGAAGTGGGCCAAAGTGGAAATAACAGAAGCTCTACTTAAACATAGGAATGGATCTTCACAGTGTAAGGGAGAGGAAAACACTAGAACAGACTGTCCAGAGATCTTCTGGAGTCTC
Organism: Promerops cafer; assembly: GCA_013398275.1. Taxonomy (NCBI): domain Eukaryota; kingdom Metazoa; phylum Chordata; class Aves; order Passeriformes; family Nectariniidae; genus Promerops; species Promerops cafer. The sequence goes on from VZSE01007467.1 coordinate 991,468, forward strand.
CATCCTTAGGGATGTTTAATAACCTAGCTTGTCACACTCCTGAGCAACCTGCTCTAGCTGGCCCCTCGCTGGGCTGGGCAATGGGGAATGGACTAGATCTAGTCCCTCCAACCTCAATTGTTCCATGGTTCTATGAAAAGGACAGGGTCTTATGACAGGCATTGGATCAACTGAGTCACAAAGAAACTATAAAATGTAAAAGGAATATATATTTTCTCTTTAAGTTATTGCACACAGTGTTAATTTTGCTGCCTTCGTTTTGCCGATCTCATTTTTTCAAATCTCGACTCCATTTCTTCAAGGACTTTTGGTGTGTATCTCACAACTAATTTAACCTTTCCTTGAGCTGCCTTCAGCAGTTCTACTGCTTTTTCATGGTGTTCACCTTCAACACTCTGTGAAGTATAAACCATTTAGTATTAGTAAAGACACAAACTGAAAACAGATTTTTTCATTTTTTTGTACAATTCTATATAGACAATTATATTTATGTATTTATTTATAAGTACTCTATTTTCAAGACTGCATAAGGACAATGTAACGCAATTTCAGGACTTATGTTTCAACAAAGCAAGTGAGGTGATGATAAAAATGCTAATTAGTATCAGCAAAAGAATAGTGCAAAAATCTTGTTTAGATTTATACTGAACAATTAAATTCTGCAATGATAACCTTAGTCAAATACGAAATTACACTTAAAAATCAAAAGCTTCAGGATAATACTTACTTAAAATTTAATATTATTTTTCTTCTTTTGCATGCATTTTAAATTTAGCAGTCACCCTCAATTTGTTTAATAAATTGGCATAGACAACTGCAAGATAGCTGCCTTCTTGATGTTACCTTGCACCACAACAAGGCAAAACAGTGCATATTGGGTGCTTGCAATGGAGCAACTGGCATGTAGTGTGCTGCTTAACTTAGTGCTCCACGTGTCTCTCAGTAAACCCAAGACATTCAACTTCACTTCCTCTAAACTGATTATCAGTAGCCTAACCCTACTCAGGAAGATCAGAATAAAAATGCTTTCCTAAAACAATTCTCAGAATTTCTTAGAATTATATTAGATTCATCTAATTACAATTTTGAAGCAGCGGTTCTCAAAAGCTGCCTCCAATTATACATTCCTGCACAGCATATATTTTATCAGCAAAACTTATTTCTCCCAAACTTATTAAACACAATGATGGGACTACTCCAAGCCTACCTCCCACTGGTGCTATTAGAAGCTAGAAGGCAGGTGATGTACCTGTTGATTGGAGGGTTTCCCCGTTACTATAAAGTTACTTACAGAAAGAAAAACAACAGTTAAAAAAACCCCAAGTTATTTCTCTTCTATCAGACTTAGACAACACATACATTTGAATGTTTTCATTTTTGTTGTTCAAGTGGATGTGTAGGCTGTTCAGTTTAAAACTGGTAATAAAAGGTTTGTAGAGTTCTGTTTAATTCTATCAAAACACCTAAAATTCTGGAGTACACTCAAGATCTCCCACCTGAAAAAAAATAAGTTTCCAGTTTGACTGCATATTCCCTGCAGTCTTGGCAGCGACATTTTTTATTATTATTATTGGAATATAAATTACAGTCACAAGAACATGTCTGTCATGTATTATGATGACAGGATGCCATCTGTAAGTATCAGATGACAATGGTTTTTCTGAGACTGCATTAGAGTTCTTAACAGCAATTTATGCACTCACTGTATTCTTACAATGGCTGTATATCTATTTATACATGTGCACACACAGAGTCATTGTTAGCTGTACCAACTGCCTGATGATCAGGTTCAGTTTTGGGTGGAGTGGTGGTTTTGTTGTCTTTAAGAGAGTCTGTGGGTGAGGAAGGACTCATCTGAAGACAGTTCTGCACCAGTCCCTCAATGTTTCCTCATAACAGAAGGCTAAGGCAAGGACAGTTGCATCACTACAGCTATGATTTCTCTTAGGTCTCTTGGAAAGGACAGCTGGACTCCCAGGTGACAGTCAGGAGACAAGTATGTCAGAGATTTGTGCTAGCCAGGAGTTCCTAGAGTACAGATACCCAGCATCTGTACCCAGTCACTATTCCTTTCAAGAGGCAAAAGCCCCCAGAATCTAGTTTGACCCCCAGTCTTAAAATTTGGTTTAGAGATGTAATGATGAGAGAATATTAATTTTAAGCCTGCATAGAGCCTCTCTGTAAATAAAAGCAAGTGTTTGGGAGATATTTACATGCATTTGACTGAAAGCTGTCTCAAGTCAAAGCCATAACCTTTTCTTTCCAGCCTCCCTTTGTTTTACTTTTTGCATTGTTAATTCTTCAGAAGATGATACGTACTAAAAAAATAGCTACATCAGCACTTTAGACATATATTTCTTAAAATACAGTAAAAAGCCTGTTTCTGAAGCTCAGTATAGCTAAGTGGAAGGAAAAAAAATACCATACAAGGTAACACCACCTTGTAGTTCCATCTCATTACAGCTTTCATCATGCAGTAGCATTTTTACTGGGAAAAATGAGAATCTGGTCAGCCAAAAGCAACATAGCATAATTTACTACCTACCTTAGAAGGTGCAGAAAACTCTATTAGTAAAAATCTGCATCACAAAACCTCAATGAAAAAGGAAGGCAGTTTGTATTTTACAAAAGTCTTTGACTACATTTATATAATCCCTCGGAATCTGAAATACTGATATAGATAGTACAGCTCCTTTTTGAGACAGATAACCAAAGCATAATCCTAAAACTCTCAGTGTGCACAACTCTACAGAAACCTAAGCAAATTTGTTTTGTGAGGACAAAAAGAAAATATTTTGCCAAGATCAGAAGACACAAGGAGCTTGTGCCATGGGTGTTCTCTGTGCCCCCTCAAGTGGAAACAAGCAGTTACTGCTACAGAAATAAAGAGAAAACCAGTTCCTACCACTCCGTTTACAGAAAGCAGCTGGTCTCCACGTTTCAGGCCTCCATGTCTGTCAGCTATACCTCCAGGGATAATTCGAGAGATATAAATTGGAGAATTTTGTTCTTTGCCTCCCATAATGTTGAAGCCAAGACCTTCTTCGGTTTTGGGTAGTTCAACCACTCTGGGATGAGAATGACCTTCACTAGCAGCAAATGCAGCGACCGTGGCCTGTGAGAAACAAGATTTTCTCATTTATAAGAAGTTAAATACAGTCCCTTTAGCTAGACACAGTGAGCAGGCTGAAAATATATTTTATCTCAAAGTACTTAAATGTTAAGACAAATGAGACAATTAATTCCCTACATACTAACACCTGCATGAAAAATTCAGAACTCCAAGAATAAAATTGAAATGAAAGAAATTTAAAAATGAGTCTTGTTATACCTTTTAATAACCTGTTAAGCTTATCCATTTTATCAGACATCTAGATAATATCCTTCTCAATTTTATATAATCTTCTGCTTCTGAAGTAATGAACTACTGTATTTTTTGCAGGTTGTAGTTTGGCTGTTACCTTTGCTGTTGCATTAGCTCTAACTTCGGGGCTACTGCTGATATCCACAGTTTCATATACGTGTTCATAAACCTTTAGGGACAAAACAGTTTCAGTATGAGTGAAACATATTTTTCTGCTTAGGTAATGTAACAAATATCAGGTGCAACTCAAAACTGTGTAAATTAAAAGTACACACCTCTAATGTTACTCCCTGATTCACAACAAGAACAGGCAATCTAACATTCTGTGAAGAAACAAATCTCTCAGCATCTTTATTGCTCAGTCTCATCCTAAGTCTTCCCTCCTTCCACAGTATTCAGACTTCACCAGGACTTTGGAAATTCTCATGGCTAGGCTGGCACACCTGACTCTAGGCATGATGACTATTTTCTCTTGCTTGATTCAAGGTGGATCTCTTCAATATGGATGCATGCAAAAACACCTAAGGGCAGCTCTTCAAGGCTTTGCTGACAACCCATCCCTCCCCACAAGCTCCCAAAATTTCCTTCAACTTTAGCAACTAACTGAGTACCTTAAGAAAAAATAGGATTGAAAACAGAGACAATAAGAATACTAATGCTAAGGAGGTGCTTGCACTGAAGGCTAACCCCCATCTTCTCATCTCCCTGCCAGCCATTTGTACTTGCTAAGCAATAAGTACAGTGTCCTCAATAGGATGAAAACATCAAGATGACACCTGCGCCTACAAACAGATTTTTAAAAATCATTCCAGCTGTTGTCATTAATATTAACATAAGCAACAGCAATAGTAAGGCACATCCAATCATCTAAAAGTCTCCAAAAGAATACCTGGAATGAAGATGAGGTGGCACAAAACTCCACCTAAAGACAGACTGGATTTGGCTTAAAAATAACATTGGCAATTGGTACTTTGTCTGTTCTTACATACCAACTGGATAACATCCTGTTAGCTGCCAGTAAGGACAGACTCTCAAAATAACCTTTAAGAAGTGATTTGCTACTAAGCCATTATTTTATACACCTATGGTGTCCCAAATTATTTTATTTTGAAATTACTTAAAAATAAGGCTTGTTAAGCTCTGTAAATTAATACTGCTGTATGAAGTTCAAAATCAGCTTAGTGCACTGAGCACAAAAAAGAAAAAGTAAATCATGAAGGTAATTGCTTACATCAAGTTAACTTACCTCTCTTACAGCATTACAGAATTCACTTTGAAGGACCCTTTGCAATGCCTGTAGCTTTTGTGGTGGCACTTCTCCACTTCTCTGTAATTTTTCCAGCAATTCAATTGCTCTGCAGATGTCTACAAAAAAAAATAAACACTAGTAATGAGGAATGCCTGAGGAATGTCAAGGTACTGTTGGGGTTGGTTTTTTTAATAAATTAAGTCAATGGAGCAGTCTGTGTGTGTGCACTTGCATACACTTCATGCTTTAAGTTTCCTTACCCATAAAACTATGTATTTACAAAATGCTACAATAAAGCACTGTACTTTCAGCCTGTTATAAATCAACCATAGCAACAACCCTGTAACGTATCTGGAGCTATCACTGACATACACACATTGCAAAGACAATCCAATTTTTCCTCAAAGGACTGAAATACTGGTATGTAATTGGTAATTTAATATTGGTGTTAAAGTATTGGTACTATATACTTCGTAATACTCTATGGATGGCATTTAGTTAACATCAGCTATACAATTATCAAATCTGCTAACATTCCTTTTATATTCAAAAATTAGTTCAATAAGGTACAGTCAATACTTCCCACAGAAGAGGGCTGAGAACTATCTGGCCTATTTTTTTTCCCTCCTCAGGTGCTTATAAAACCAACAGAACTCCTTTTGATATTCTCAGCTGAGAGACAGTATATCCATAGTCTAGAATCCTGAACTCAAAACCCCTTTCAGTTCCTTGGAATTTGTTCCTAAGAGTTCACATTGTCCATTTTCTCATAAATGCTGCTTTGTGAAACTGAACTCCATGAAGGATTTGATTCCAGACCAGTATGACTCAAGACAGGCATCAAATGCAATATGACATTCTCTTGGCAGTGCCAGAAGAGTAGAACACATTCACATCCCTCACTTGTATTTCCAAACTGTTACATTAGTGATTATTCTGAAACACAGAAGTTCTTGAACAGAACTAGAACAGTCTCTTAGAAAAGCAGATAGAAAGGATTATTTTCATTATCACAAAGACAAAAAAGCAGTGATTAATCTACTATATAAAATAATGCGGAGATCGTTTTAGAACAGGATGAAGTCTGGGACACTGCTATGTGGCAAATGCATTACTTCCTTTTTTCTGTAATTAACCTCTAGGTACTCATTTTTCTTGTGAATGCACATCTACTCAATGGTATCACGTCAGCACAGAGGATGTGCAATAGCCATGAACTTCTAAAATATGCATGCAAAAAGAGAGCACTTATATAACAGGATGAAAAGGTAGTGGGGTGCATGTTCTGAAATTGGGGTGAAGTGCACCAGCAAGACACAGCCCACGGCAATGTTCTGTCCACTCACATGAATTATCAGACACATCCTACAAACTACTAGATCGAGACCAGGTCGTGCAGTTGATTAAACAGCATACACCTTAACCCCACAGCCTGGTCATCTGTGGACTGGAAACAAATCCTTCATGGAAAAACACTCAAGTACTACAGCCATAAGACTCAAATTATTTCTGATGATAGTTAACGTTTCAATGTGCCGTGAGAACTTGGTGTTTTCTGGCAAGCATTTCCAAGCTTTACAAGCATCAGTTACCTAAAGCAAAGCAATATCAAAAGCTAAATTATCTACTAATAATTCCACGTTCTGCAGAGAACACATTTTACACAGGCATGTATATTTACTATTTGTATAATTGTAAAATGAAAAAAAAAAAAAAATGCATTTGAAGCTTATTTCCTAATACATATTTTGTATTTCATCTAAAATCCAAAATAGCTGGTGAAATTAAAGACATTCTAGATGATGCAAAATCACCAACATTCTTAGTAAGCCTTATTCAGCAACAGCAGTACTGATTCACTTAATTCATGAAGTAGCCCACTGATCAGCTTGAAGTAGTATGATCAAATGGCAATCACAGCACTTCCAATCTGACAACACTCCATGTATTAATGAGAAACATCTAGTAAATCTATAAATTACAACACTGCTATCATTTGAATACTTGCACATGTTTTCAGACAAACTATTATTACATGCACATAAAGACTACAGTTCCACATAGCCATTCTTGAGCCTTTGGTCTATGAACCAAGTTAAGATGTAAGGTGTACAAACTTGTTACCAGTCTGATTAGGATTCTGCAAGAAATTTTAAATGGTGACAACAACGTAGTGATACAAGGAGTAGCTCTAGAAACAAAGACACCAGACTTCCATGTGGTAACTTCTCTTTTTTTCACCTTCATGTTTTGTCATTAAATTAGATATGTTTCCTACCTGTATCTCTTAACAGACAAAACATTTAATGACACAGCACTTTTTACCCTAAGGTAAAATTGGTTTGTTTGGGAACCAGCTGTGTCTTTCATTAACTACAGACTAAGAACACAGAATCAGCTTTTCAAAAAGTGATTAGGATACACTGAACTGGATTCATTTTAGATGAAACTAAAGCAGAGGACACACTTTAATAAAGAAGTGTTTTCAGATCAAAGGACCAAACTATTGCTATAAAGTTAAAACCCAGAACAGTCAGACACAGCATGAAAGTTAGATCCTCAGTACTCAATAAATCTTTTATCACACCACACTTCTTACTCAGGTAGACAGAGACAATACATCTCATCAGCAGGACACTATGCTCCCAGCAGGTGTTTTGTTGTAGTTTTTGAGAGATTCCCATTATACCAGTGTGGAAGTGCAACTGAGCACAACTTTCTTCTACTGATCTGCATTGTGCACCATAAGTCAAAAGCTGAATATTCAATCTATCCCAGCAATATTGCTTTAGGAAAAGGAGTTTTGCTGGGAATAAGGGGCAAAACACACCTTCTTTCACTTTTCAAGAAAAGCTTGTTGGCTACTGTGTTGAGGCAATTTGCTTCCTCCTGAATTCCTAGCTGGAATATGACCAGCTGAAAGCTGTCTTCCTCAGAATATAAACACTATAGCTTAGCCAACTGTTCAGCACCAGAGATCAAAAAGAATAGTACAGAAGTGTTCCAATGATGGATTTCAAGATGGATTGATGGAGATGTAACTCCAGAGGTGGACAATTTAAAAAACCCAAACCATAAAACTAACTGTAAAGACGAATCCATACATAACAGAAAATTTGTTTTTCTTTCCACCTTTTCTTCCTTTTTACACCAAAATGCCTGTTCTTCACAAATCATTTTTTGTGATCATGGATACTAGATTGAAATCCTGAAGAAAAGAAACATTAAAACTAGAAGAATGTGGGGGGGGAAAGCCAGCAAGATGGCATGTGCGACCAAAACACAGAGAGAGAAAAAACACAGCATCCNAATTTTTTGTGATCATGGATATTAGATTGAAAGAGAGAGAAAAAACACAGCATCCTCACAGACACTCCTGATTAACCACCTCCACTGCTTATGTGCAAGTGTTCGAGATTCCTAAGCTGTATGTAGAGTTAGCACGTGTCACCACTAAACTGTAAGAAGAACTGACATGTTAACTGTTGTTTCATTCCTGCCCTCTAGTGACTTTGGGTGGTGGTGTTTGCAACGCAGCTTGGAGGAGAAAAGACACAAGAATTTCCAATTGCCCTGGTGGTAAGCATAAGGTAACGATTTTAAGTCAGCTCATTTTCTACACTATTCTCCCTTTTCTTAAGCTATATGCCAACAACATTAGTGACGTTCACTTTCAAGCTAATTATGACTCATCATCAGGTTATGTGCAGTCAACCCCACACAATTAACAGTCACTTATTTCTGCAATAAAGCTCTTGCTTTTGTAGGTCCATTATAAGGTGCTCTCTTTTTCTTCTTTTCTTAAAAAGACCAATATGCCTGCAGACCCAATAGCTCCTTTGTTTCATTGATCCCTAAGTAACTCTGCAGATTTGCTTGTTTTCATGGACAGAGCAGAGTGGCAGGGTAATGAGGTGAAGGGGGACGGGGGTGGCTGGCCAGGGGCTCGGGACAAGCTGCGGCTGCGTGACNAGAGGACCTGAGCCTTAAGTCTGCAGACCTTCCAAGCGCAACTAATCCACTGCTGAAGCAGCTGCCCTAATTAACAAGCTCTGGAGCAGAGAGAGTAGATGAGCTGTGCAGTGTGAAGCAAAGACCTTACATAACTCACTATTTAGAGGCCAACTCACTCGTTACAAGTGGTTCCCTTGTGGAATGGGAAGCAGGGCTAGCAAAAAAAGAAAAACTTGAGTTCTTCAGCAGGTAATGCGATAGTACCAGAAAAATAAAGTGGGTATGTACAGTGTGTTATACACCTACAAAAATACTTCTAGCACAGTGAGCAAAAGTGGTGGTCTTAGTGGGAATGGTAGTGGGAAAAGTCAGATCAATCAATCACCTATACTTCACCTACTCGTTTTCCTTTTCAAAAACATGATTTCTAATTATCAGTAATCATTTCCCGTGTAAATTTCATTTTCCAATCCCTACTGTCCTAAATACAAACCAGTACAACAAACCAATCATCTATATTGTTACATAAGCATCTATGGACTTTACACAGTACCAGGTAATCACATTGAAGGAAATGTATTGTTTCTTAAAAACCGTGGATAAATGTGACAAACATACTTCACAAAAATACCTTATTAGGTTCTATATTTTATCTGTTTTGCTCTTAATTTCAGTCACACACTGCATGTATTAACAATACAAACTAAGATTACATACTGGGAAAATGGGGTGAAAACATAAACATGAGAGGGTAATAGAGGACAATCATGAACAAGTGTAGAGGGACCCCTGCATGTGTCAGCTCTCTTCTATAAAGGAGGTAAATTATTATTATTCTTAACACACAGCTAAGCGACTGAACTTAGAATTCTAAGAATTCTGTTGTGTTCAAGATGAAGTTTTCCCATGAGAGAAACAGAAACCAAGAGATGGCAGACTGAGTAAGAGCTGGCTCAAGCGTTAACAACAGTGAAGGCAGAGCAGACACAGCTACAGGAGGCCTTAGGCGAGTGCACCCACGAAAACTCAGCCCCAAACTGAAACGCGAGAAAAACCTGCGGGGGCTGCAAAAAGCAAAGCCGAAGAAGTCGGTCCCACCGACACGCTTGAAAGAGCCAGAAGCGACGGAAACCTGTTCAAATCAGATCAGCTGTTCAAACCAGCTGCGGCTGCGCCCGGCGGAGAGGAGTGGCTCAGCTCCTGCGGCAGGCCGGGAGGGCGGCATGGGAAGGGCGGCACGGCCGCCGCTGCCGCCGCTGCCGGCCCGCGCCCTCGGGCCGGGCCNGTGCCCGTGGCCGTGCTGTACCCCGTGAGGGGCTTGCGAGCCGCTGCTGCCGGGCTTGGGTGTTTTCAGCGCTGCTGACACTGCAGGCCGGCGGCGACTCCCTGCGAGGCCGGCAGCTGCCTGACTGCCCGCCAGTGTACCGGCACGTTATTCCTCTGGACTGTGCGATGCCCATATCCTGATGGGAATTTCAGTAAAAATTGTCCTCTCCGTTTTTTTCCCCCATCCGTTAGCGCGACTGAGGACTATTTACACGCTAAAAACACCACACTGCTAGGGCAGATCATTCTGTGCACACGGAGTGCCCCTGGAGATGGGATATATACATAGGTTAAATATGTAAATAATGTTAAATATACGTACATATACGTGCTCATATAGAGAGAAAAGTTGTCTACCTAGACTTCAGCAAGGTTTTTGACACTGTGCGGAAAACCCAGTGGCCCCTATAGGCCACTAGATCAACTAGGCCTCTCTCCATTTATTCGACTAAAGTTGCAGGACTCCTCTTGTCTCCTTTGTGGACACTGGCTTTTCACAGCGTGATTTTCTGCACAACACTGTTTCCCATGACATCCTCGTAGGTAAGCTCAGGAAATACGTGTTAGAGCAGTGTACAGTGAGGCAGATCAAGACCTGGCTGAAGGGCAGAGCTCGGAGGGCCCTGAGCAGTGGAGCAGAATCCAGCTGGATTCCCCCTGTACTCAGGGGCGTTCCCCAGGGATCAGTTCTGGGCCCAGCCAGCCTGTGTATCAATGGCCTGCGTGAAGGGATGGAATGCACCCTAAGCAAGTTTGCTGAGGATACAAACCTGGGGGAGTGGCTGGTGCACCTGGAGGCTGTGCTGCCATTCAGGGGGACCCTGATAGGCTGGAGACTTGGGCAGAGAGAAGCCTAAGGAAGCAAGTGCAGGGTCTGGAGCATCTGTTATGAGGAAAGACTGTGGGAGCTGGGCCCCCTGGGCCTGTTGGGTCTAGGGAAGACTGAGAGCTGATCTCATCAATGCATACAAATATGCAGGGGTGAAGAGAGTGGTGCCAGATTTTTCAGTGGTGCCCAGTGACCAGACAAGGAGCAATGGCCATAAACTGAAACACAAAGAGTTCCACCTCAACATGAGGAAGAACTTCTTTATGTTAAGGGTGGCAGAGCACTGCAAGAGGCTGCCCAGGGAAGCTGTGGAGTCTCCCTCTGGAGACATTCAAAAGCCACTTGGACAAGTTCCTATGTAATCTATTCTAGGTGATCCTGCTTTGATACAGGGCCTGGACTGGATGATCCCCAGTTGTCCCTTCCAACCTGAACTATTCTGTTATTCTGTGATTATTATACTTTATGTCTTGTATTATATACTACAATATTGTATTATATAATAAATAAAATTATATATATAAATAATATAAAATGATGTAATAACATATGTTGAACTGTATAAATGTATTATGTATAATAGATATATTTTTACATCTATAAATATATACACATATACATATTGTTCTGCCTGTGTGAAATGTGAGGCGTGCTTTATATTTCCTGTTTGGCACCAGTTTAATCTCTTTGTGGGGCTAATGTATTGAATTTACCATCTGTATTAAATCACTGCAAGTACAACCATGACATACTTACTGTGTGAGTTTCTTCTGGAAAAGAGTAGGAGACTACTTCAGAACATGTATTTATATGCTCTTAATTTATTCTGAGGGTATAACTCTTCCCATTTGGCTTTGATTTTGTCTGCATTTCGTATTTTTTGCTTTGAAAGAGAATAGTTCTCAACAGGTCTCAAAGTGTCCGCCAATGTGGCAGTGATGTACTCACTTCTTTCTGTGATTTATTTTAATGTCAGTTCCTCTCAGTTTGAGGGCTGCTGCATGTGCATTTCAATGAAAAGGTCATACAAATGGAATTTTGCAGGTGAACAAAATTAAATCCTCACAGACTAGTTTCCGACGAGAAAAAGTGTTTTAGCAGCCGGAATTGTAGAATGCTTTTGGAATAAAATCCAGATGTCTCTATCAGTGGTGCAGGAACTACCATTCTGTTAGAAGTGATTGAAATTTTAAATAGCCTGCTCAGACTTTGGACAGATTAGCCTATGGAGAAAAATGAGTGTTCAGCAATATTTCATAAATCCTAAGACTTTTCCAAAGGACATGTGTAAGAATACATATTTAAACATATCTTTAAAGTGCCATTATTCTGACTTCAGTAAAGACTAAAGATTCAGAAGTTAAAGCAGCTGCTTTAAATTTCCTGAAGACTCAGTGAACTGGACAATGTCATTACAAGAATAAGAAAATCTGAAAAGCAAATTTTAAGTAGTGCTGCCACTGTCTACTTGATAGTACTCTCAAGCTTAAACCATATCACTCCAGCAATTTGCACTGATTTATACCTGCAGAAAAAACCCCCAGCACAACAAACCAAAAAAACCAAACCAGAACAAAGTCTGGGTTTCTAGGTTGTGATCTGTGAAGAATATTGATAATGTAATAGTTAACAGGAGACAGGGCTCAAATTACAGTTGAAGAAGTGGACTGCCAGTGCAGGACCACAATGGAGGGAAGAAAAATAGGGCCACAGGTTATACAGAAAAAGAAAAGTCCATGCATACCCCCTTGCTTTTTCCTTTCTGAGGTAACATTTAAGCATGCTGCTGCATTTTTACAGGACTGCCTGATTTTTGCAGCAGTGTCTTAAATTACAAAGGTAGGCATTGCTATGGCAGAAGTATTTTAGTGTGGTTTTTATCTTCAAACAAAAAAAAATGTATTTAAAGAAATAGCCTCTGTATAAATTACAGGTCTACTTTGATGCACTAGAAGAGAATGAATGCTGAGTCTATAGCATGCTACATTTTTCTCAAGAAAACTTCAGTCCATAAATGGATGCTGACAGATTAAGTATTAACATGACAAACTCTTTGTGCCATTTTAGTCGGGAAATCCCTATCCTGGCAGGTGTTTGGAGGAAATAAAGGTCTCAGAAGTGATTCCCAAAGAGTGGAGGATGCCTCTCTTGAATAAGTAGGTAAATAGCTTTGTATTTGCACACTAGTAGCTGAGAAGCATGAAAGAGCTAAGCATTATACTTTAATTGATATATTTTGCTAACCATAATGAAATAATTAATTTAGACCCTTTTGTCTGTCTCACTCAAGCTTGTGACATTTTTACCAGTGTTATTTTACTTATACTTTTATTGATGAATTAGCTTAGGTGTTACCAGCTGCACTTTAATGCCACACGAAATACTGGTGCTATGTGCTATGGGATACATCAGTAGGACTTCTGGCTGACACTCTAGTGTCATTGCTGAAGAGCTGTCACGAATCAAGTGATATAGCCTATGTTTTAATTGGAAAATAGTTGCATTCCCAGTCCAAGAGAAAGTGGAAATCAGTCTCAAGTGTAAGCTAATTTAAAATGAGGGTATAGTTTGCTTTGGGTGAGAAGTCTTGGTGTGTAAGAAGTTAACCCATAACTAAGAAGATAATCTTTCTTTATAGATTAATTTGTAAGGTTTTAATATTTTTATGGTAGTGTCTTGCCAGCAGCCAAAAATGTGGCCCTTTTTTTCCTAGATATTAGACACAGGTGAATACGAACATGACAGGATATAGGCTATTATTACCTACACAAAATCCAGGTAGAAAAATGGTTCAAGAAACTTTGTTCACTTTCCTTCAGACTTTTCCTCGAGTTCAAGATCTAGACTCAAGCTTTTCATTAGAAAAACTCTAGAGCTGTGCAAGCAGTCATTCTCATGAACCTCTCTCCTCTGAACACCATCATCATCGTCATCATCATCATCCTATGAGAAGAATAAGAATATCAGAAGAGTAAGAAAATGACAAGAATTGTGACTAGTTTTGTCTCCATATAATTCTGTCAGTGTATAAACTTTTGGCTTGGTTCTATTGGAAGCTAGAACTTCCCCTCTCTTTGGACCTATATATGTGTATTGCTGTATATTCTTGTATTAACAGGACTAATCCATAGTGGTCTTGTAGCTAGCTAGCATTTTCCTTCACATCCAGCTAACATGAATTTAGTTGCATGGAGGGTCTATAAGATTCTTTAGATGCTAAAGAAGACATTGGAACACAGTTTTCTAAAATTTCATCATATCAATAACTTCAGAAGTGTAACAGTGCTAATCAATGTATTATTTTAATGCTTGATAGTACAAATCACACCTCTGCAGCATTTATTTACATATGTGTTTTCACATACATTCAAAGTGCTTTTAACATTTTCAGGCAAGTATTAAGGAATTTTATTTATGTTATTACTTAAATAATTACCTAGCTAATTGCTGTAGAAGGTATGTATGTGCCCAGTTACCTCTCAAAAGGAAATGGCAATTTTGTAACACAGTACACCAATGTGAAAAAAAAAAAAAATTTACTAGTAATGGGTATCAGAATATGTGCTTATAAAAATTGAAGAGGACTCTTTACTGTCCACAAAGAACAATGTCTCCTCAGAAAACCTGAAAGGCTGAACAAACCATGATAGGACTTTTATTTATGATTCATGTCAGCGAAGAGAGTGCAAATTCAATTTTTAGGTTATCAAGACATCTCTTTTCCTCTACGAAAAATGACTATGATGTTGGTAGAATTTTATTGCATTAATACTGCTGAATTTAATCTCTTTAAATCATTAACCACTGAATTACTGTTTTCAATTTTAGAAATACTTTGATTCCAGGGTGAGTTTCATTATCTGCCCCACACTGTGTTTAATTACTATTGTCCCTGTCAAAGTTCAGGTGTTTGTATCTGTAAGACTTGGTACCTTTTGGTCATGCAGATAATAGCATTTTTTTCTGTCTTCATATGACAGAAGATATTTTTGCTCTGTTACATGTTACAGAATATGCATTTTGATAAATCTCTCTCACACTAATTGATTAACATGTAGAAAGAGTTCAGCATTTTATAAGTGTCACCTAATCTCCATGAGAATTATTTTTTCCACATAAAATGTGACTATATGAGATGTCTCTGAATTTTTCTAGGCACTCCTGGTGAATGTGGGAGCATGGAGCAGATATATAGAGAGCTCTGCCTGTTACATTTTTTTTTAATCTTGTCAGTGTCAAACTCTGCCCACCCCCAGCCTTTTCTGTAGATGAAAATGCTGTTTACTGATGACAGGACTGACAGAAGCAGCAAAGTCAAACTATAAAGTCAGTGATGCATCTAAGTGCTAATTACAATTAATACTCAGAAAGAATTGAATGCAGCTGCTTTGTTTCAGAGGAAAATAATTGATCTTCCAAATGTTCTTTTTTAATAAAATACACAGTATCTATGAAAGACCTCATACAGATGAGACCTGATGCATCACCTCCAAGGTCTTCTCCAACCTAGTTGATTCTGATTCTGTGAGACATACCTTACTGTATGATGTAGTAAACATACACTTTAGTACAGGTCTGCAGGAACCACTTCACTGTTAAGTTTTAAAGGAGAGCAAGCTTCTATTTACAAAACAGGATACTATTATATATTAATAATATTAATATATTATTATACATTAATAGTATTATCAAATAGTATAGTATTCCATAAAGAACCAAAATCTACTTTCCAACATTAATTTTAGAGAACTTACCATTTTCCATATGCAAGTGGTCATACTACAAGAATTAAGCTGGCACAGCTCTCACCTATAAGCACATTTTCATTGGTACAAAATTGAAATTATTTAGGGGATGACATTGTATTAATTGGTGAATTTCAGAAGAAACAGTGAATGTTTCATTTCACCTTGACTGGGATAGGAATGTTTTTGAAAGGACTGTTTGTAAGTTGTGTCTTTCTGTAGAATCACAGAGATAAGTTCATATTCTATTAGCAACATTTGCCTGCCTTTCAACTGTTTTGCTTAATGTCTTGTTTAAGTAGCTTATGAGACAAAGCAGTGTGGAAATGTGGCAACGTAAAAAAATACTGTATTTTACTTTATGAAAAGTTACTTGAACCCTTAAAGTTTTGAGTTTACTTTAAAAAAAGAACCGAAGCTACCCAAAATAGATTTGTCAGAGTAGTCTTTTGTTAGGAGTCTATACACATGCTGAATCTCGTTCTGCTTTCATCACTGGAAGCAATGTGTGGCCCCAGCCTCTGGGAAGGCTAATCAAAAGAAGAAACTGTCTCTGTTGCAGGTGCTGGGGTCCATCAGTGCTGGTCACTTTTGAAACATCACCTCCTAAGGGCACAGAAGCAGATGATTCCCAAATGTTGGAAGCCAAGCAGGCAAGGCAGAAGGCCAGCTTGTTTGAACAGGCATCTTCTCTTGGAAAGAAGATGGAAAAGGAAGCTGTGTGCACCATGGAAGCAAGGTCAGGAGACAGGAGAAGAATGCAGAGATGCTGCTTGTCACTGTAGGGAGTGGTGAATTTGGTGTGGTGAAAGCTCAGCTGGAGATGAAAGTGGCCAGAAATGTGAGGCACAATAAAAAGAGTGTTTTGAAATACATTAATGGCAAAAGGCAGTGTAGAAATAACATCAGCCCCTTCCAGAGTGTGGATGGTCACCTCACAAACAGGGACAGAGACAGGGTACAGGTGTTTAGTGCATTCTTTGCCTCCCTCTTCAACACTCATCCCTCTCTTCCCAGTGGAAAACATGGACTGTCCCATCCAACACTGCAAAGCTTGAGGAGTGCAACCCTGGCTCAGCAGCAACCAAACCACCCATGTGTGATCCACAGCATTCCTGTCCTGAATCCAAACCCAGAACTATGCCTGTTCCTGGGAATAAAGGAGTGAGAGAAGAGTGGAGATACTCAGCTCTCTGTGAAAAGTCCTAATTTATTTAATGCTGGTGCTCTTCAGAACATCTGACCTGCTACTGTAAAGGTCTTCCTGGTAGTCAGTGGCCCTCTCAGGGCAGCTTCCTCGAGATGGAGGAACCTCCTTTCTTTCTTGGGGATTGTCTCCACCACCAAGCGCGGTGTATTCCCAGCTGACACAGCCACAGCATCCTGGTGAAAACTGGTGGCTGCAGGACACCTCCTGCTCTGCCACCTGCTCCTGGGAATGCTTCCCTGGATCAGGCTGGGCTCCCATTTTTACTTCTGGGCTTTTCTTGGCCATGGGAATGCTCAGGGATGGGCCGGTGGTTTTGATCTCCATGGGGTCTGCAGCTTCTGCAGGCTGGCAGGTCTTACTGAGCCTCTGGGAGGGATGGAAGCTTTCAGGAGAGAGGTTCTTAGAGGGATTGAGGCTCTTGGATGGAATGAAGGATCTTGGAAGACAGAGGGTCTTGAAGGGCTGAAGGTTCTTAGAGAGAATGGAGGCTCCTTGAAGGTGCTGGTTTTCTGAGGGATGAAGGTTCTCCGAAACAGGGAGGCTCTCAAAGGGAGGGAAGGAAGCTGTCTAAAGGATTGAGGCTCTCAGAGGGCTGGAGGCTCTCAGAGGGAATAAAGGCTCTTGGAAGGTTGAGGCTTTCAGAGGGATGCAGGTTCTTGGAGACGGGGAGGCTCTCAGAGGGAGGGAGGCTGTTGGAAAGAAGGCGACTGTCCAAAGAAGGGACAGGATGGAGGATCTCTGACAGGCAGATGTTCTTGGATGGATGGATGGATGGATGGATGGATGGATGGATGGATGGATGGATGGATGGATGGATGGATGGATGGATGGATGGATGGATGGATGGATGGATGATCTCCAATGGAATGTCATCCTTGAAAGGGCTGAGGCTCTCCCAGAGATGGAGAATCTTGCTGGGAGCAGCCTCTTGGAGGGATGGAGTCTTCTGGAGGAGCTGGATGAGCCACAGCAGGGCAGGTGGCCTCACTTCACCAGCTCCTCCAGTTCTTTCACAACGCCTGCCACATCCCAGAATACAGATGCCCCATTCTGAGCCCACAGCAACAGTTCTTGCAGCTCCTGCAGCATTCCTCAACAGCTCCTGCAGCTCCTGCAGCATTCCTCAACAGCTCCTGCAGCTCCTGGGCCACTGCCATGCAGGGGTTGCAGCTGCAGGGGCTGTCCAGTTGTTCTAAGTTCTGCTTGACTCATTAAAGGTATGCCACTGACTGGAGCTGAAGTTGACTAAACCCCAGAAGACCATCCAAGTTCACTAAAGTGGTTCTTGCTCTCTGCTGGTGCAAGTGAGGAAGTCTGAATACATTAATATTTGGAATTTAGGACTGTAGAGCAGATGGACTTGGCTGTATGATACGCTACACATTTCTGGCTTTGTAAAGAGACTCTTTTTATCCAGTATTTTTGGACAAAATGATTTATATATATTGTATCTGAAAGGTCTGGTTGTAACAAAATGGATACAAACTGCTGACATAACATTAAAGTGAAATTACTATCAAACTGTTTATGCTTTCAAAACAACATCCACTATTTAGGGTCCCCAACAGATTCTTCATCTCCACATAATGAGGTCCTCTGATACAGAAAGGAGGAACATAAAGATTTTAAAGACATTGACTGTGTTTTTAGCAATACCACTAAAGTTTAGTGAGCTGTGGAAGTGTTCTGTTGCACCTTGCTGCACATTTAAAACTCAGGGAAAACATTTCAAGCCTATATGTAAAATTTCCTTTAAAATACTTGAATAATTTAAAAAGTGAACATTATCTCTCTCTAGACTTACTTCCTGATGCAGTGCATGCAGCCCTGGGTCTCTTGCTGGTGTCTTATTGCTGCAGTGACAATTTACACAAGGTTTGGTTCCTACAGTCCCAGGAGTTTTGCTGTTATTTGCAATAGCAGCAGGGCTGGACCACTCTCTACAGGTAACAAGGAGGTGTGTGACTTGCTTTTGTGTATGGTCTATTTTTTCCACATCAACAAGGATGTTCAGAGCTGACTTTCTATATATTGAAGAATATATAGTAATTGTTTCCCAAAATGGAGTCTTTAGCTAGACTTTCCTCTCCCTGACAAAGCTGCCAGGTGATAATGCTAGAGGTAGATTAATTTTGTTTTGTTAAAATAGCTGATCCTGTCATCTTCATGAAGCCAGTGAGTTTGACTGATATTAAATTGACTAAATTAATGGTATCTAACTAGTATCCAACAATCTCTTTCCATACCACTTTATCACATTACTCTGTTTTCTAATCTTGCAAATACTCTTAAGAGAAATTACTCACATGGATAAAAATGACCTCATATTCTTTAATGCTTGCAAGCTTGGGCCCCAGGTGACAATCTCATTTACATTAAAATTGTTTCTGAGTGTAAAAGGCTGCTAATTATTCCAGATGCTGCATTTGGGCTATATTTTGACGGGAGAAATTTGTTGTCTGATTTTTTTTCTTCTTTTCCTGTTTCCTTACAATCTGTTTTGCAGTTACACATATGGGCAGCATGGTGTAAATGGGAAAATATTTGGTGTTTTGGTGAATGAAGTGTTATCTGTGCTCAAAGAATGAACGATTGCATCTGATCTAACTTTTTTGGTTTTGCTAAAAATGGGGGAAGTAATTCAACTCGTGATATGGTTTGTCAGTTTATACTTTGATGATCGGTTCAAAATGACATTTGAAACACATTAATTTGTTTTCATTTGCACATTGGAGAAACATAGGGTTTTAGTTTTCTTCAAGTGTTCATCCTTGTGTTTTACATTCTAGTCAAAGGAGTGAAATAAAGTCTGTTAAAAAATTCAGTTAGAAAGGTATGAAGTACGTGCAACTGCTACTTATTTTCAGTCTATGACAAAGTGAAATTCCATGGCAGCTTGTAAATTCACTAAATTTAGATTTTCAGGTAGTACTAAAAGCAAAGCAAATGATTGAAAAATGTAAATCTACCTGCAAGACAGTGAGATTTGGCAATTTAGACACTTCTAAAACATTTTAATACAAGGTTATGCATCTCTGCAAAAAAAAAATAAAAGCCTCTAATATCTCTTTCTCCTGCTAAAGATAGGAAAGCCATTGATTTGTAACAGATGGAAAGAAAGGCTTCTTAGATAATTAGGTGAAGGGAGAGACTAACACACAAGAAAGGGGAGGAAGAGGAGAGAATTACCTTCTTTGGGTATACAGTGGAATATGAAATATATGTTGGGGATTGGGGAGAGGCAACAGAGATAGATGACTACAAACAGACACAGGTCAGGCAATAGTAAAATTAGGAATTTTCAACAAGCTGTCTGCCATTAATGGTATTTGATTTGAAGCTGAAGAAGCTTTGCAGCCAAAACAGGCGACACCCTCAGACATGTCTTTAGAAGGGAAGATCAGTTTGTTTATGGAAGGGGTGATGACATGGATCTGAAATACCAAGAGACTGGATTTCCTGGCCCGGGTGCATGACCACTGTGCCTTTTTAAGGCTGCTGAGTTTTGCATCATTTTTTGCCTGTCTTTATTCCCTGCATGCTGCACAGCAGAATGGCTCTCCAAAGCAACAATCCCAATGTCACTATCACTAGCAAGTGACAATCCTTCCCCTTCCTATCAGCTCAGAAGGCTCAGTAAGGACAAATCACAAGCGTTCCTCCCTTCATCATTACCACAGTTCTGGGAAACAAATTTTGACCTGGTGTATCAGGTAGATCCCCAGGACTGCATTTTGTTTCTTCTTTTTATGATTTCAGAGCTCCTGCCGTGACAACATTCAGTCCCAGTGTCCTCAAGCAAGTTTCCATCGCTTCCTCCAAGAAGTTTCCAACAACCAAGAATTATTTTAGCTGCAAGTAGTTTGGCTTTTGCCAAAAAAGCATGGCAGAACAAGAATGGAAGCACCCATTACAACAGGGACATCAAGGAATGGACACAAAGTCATTCAGTCTTACCCTTTTCATCAAATAGTAAAGAATTTGCACTCTGCTTGTTGTACATTTACTTAATCCTATCTACAACACTCTACACAGTACAATGTAACCATCTATGCCAAATTGTATTTGCCATATTAAATGGTTTGCCAGTTTGTATTTCTCCGTGTAGTGTCATCAGTATAAGCCAATATGATATAAATACCCTATTTTTTTGAAGTAGTCTTTAATCTCTCTTTAAGTTTATCCTGAAATATAAGAGTACATTGAATTTAATATTTTTTTACTCGTCAGAAAGATTTATGTGGATTTATGAGGCTGTTTTGGGTTGGGTTTTCTGGGCTCACAATGGTAGCAACTTGGAAAAGCTGCATTTTGCAATCAGAAACTGTTTTGGAGTTGATTTTACAAACCTTGGTGGCAGCACAAAACTTGAGCTGGTCCCTGGGGCCAGTCCCCCTGTGTCAGGGCTGACAGAGCAGTTCCTCCCCCCAGCAGGGGACAGCAGCACCAACGTCTGCAGAATGAGTTGGTGAGATTTAGCAAGTTTCTATCTAGTGATTATTTACTGGTTTGTTTTTTTTTTTTTTTTTTGCCCCTTGCTGTTTCACTCGTTAGTAAACTGCTATTTTTTCACTTATATCTGCTTGTATTCCTTTTTTCCTTATTGGTGGAAAGGGATTGGTTAAAACAAAGGGAGAGAACTCATTTTAGAATGCTCCCCTTGGATTGTCTTAAATTGAAACAGTGAGTTAGCTGGAAGAGCAGAGAAATTTTAATATTAAGCATAACTATAATGATGATATTTATTGTTCTTACAATAAACCTTTTAAGGTGAGCACATGCATTTATGATTAAAACTCACCACACATTATAACTGTGACAATAGTCTAAGTGAAATATCCCATCTCTGCAGGTGTAATGATCCTGTAGGAAGAACATCCTACCAGGTCCCAAAGTCTGAGATACTCCTCCTCACTTTTCAAATGTGCTGCTAGGTGAGCACCACAAGGAGCTCTACTCCAAGCTACCACCCACAAGTCTGGGCAGTATTATGCAGATTTCTTTAGACACACTTTTATTAAAGGTTACATAAGAAGTTTCAAACATCAAGAGAAAGATTAAGAGGTTTGTTGTGCTTCGGGTGTAAAAGATTTTCTAGAAGAGGAAAAACTGGAAAAACCAGATCCCAAACCTGGCACTCCAGCCAGGGACTGATGTGTTTAGAAGTGAATGCAAAGGAGCAGACATGATTGGAAAATTGGTATTTATTTTAAATTTAAAAAAAAAAAAAAAAGGCTCAGTACTTATTTCCACTTGCATCAAGATGAAATCAGGATTAAAACTTTTAATGATAAACTAGAATGCGAGAAAGACTGCAGAATATCTAGGAATTTTGTGGCTAGGAAGATCTTTAGGAGATGTGATACAAAGCAGGGAGTCAAACCCAAAGATGTCATGTCTGAGGTCAGCTCACTACTCACAGGGCTAATGTATTTTCTAACATTTTTCTATCATCCACTGGCTTTTTGCATTTTGCCCCTACCCCTTTAAATGCTTGCTTTTGTTTTAGTCCAGATCAAAACCAACTATAAGAATCACAGGTTTATTTCTTCATTGTTATGGTAAAAACACTAATTTGCAGTCTTTGCATGAATGTATACTGACATGTGAATGCAAAATTAAATAGTTCCATTCAAAGAAAGAGGAAAGTATATAATCAGTCACAGAAATCATAAAACTATCTGTAGCCCCCACTTACTTCTAGTTCCAAATTAATATCCTAAGCTACCTCTTTTGAGGTGAACAATCATGAGGATATTGCCTATTCTGAAACTGCTCCAGCATTTTCCATCTCTTTCATACCTCTGATTTTAACTAGATATTCTTGCTTGAGCCCAGAAACTTAGTGGTAAACGTATTTCTAAGAAGCTTACTCCAAATTTGGTCAATAGCACACTTATTCTTTCCATTTATTTATTTTCATTCTTTCTTCAATGGATTTGTGCAGCAGCTTCACAGGAAGTTCCCTTAGCACAATTTAATTACTGCATATCTTTAGCCTTTAATGTTTTCTGATGAGGACATCTGAGGCCACACTCTGTTCATGCTGGAATATGTTAGCACTTCTGGAAGTGAATGTAAAAAAATAAAATATGTATCTGAAGAGGTACTAAAGATTTTGTTTAAATACTTGAACTGAAATACACCAACTAAATATCCATTAACAGGTTTAGGAAATACAAATAAATATTTCCACATTGGTGGGCACCAGACTATATTAATTTTGCTAACCAAAAGACATATATCTTTATTTTTAAAAGTCCAGCTAAAAAAAAAAAAAAATTAAAAATCAGGATTTGTTGTAATAAGCAGCTGCACTTCTAGCTCTGCTTTAAGATAAAGTTTTCCAGTCTTTTCCTGTTACCTGCCCCAGGTGAGTAACAAGACCCTGCTGAGATAATTTAGCCACATTGGCTCTGGGGTTCTTACCTCCCTGCCTTGGGCCAGAGCGTGACTGTGGTGACAGATGCCTGTGCCTGCATGTGTCAGGCAAGGGCTGCTACTTGCTTCCAAGTGGTTACTTGATGTGGCATCCCCAAAGAGTCTGTAATCCTTGTTTGCTTTGTTCTGCATTGCTTAATATCCAGTGACTCAGCAGCATTCCCTGCCACCCACTGGCATATTTTCCCCCTTATTTTATACGTTGTGAAACAACCACTAATTTCATTTCATGGGTGAGGAATGAGCCTGCCACACATAATTCCCCAGAATGTTATGTGGGATCTTATCAGGGAACTCTCACAGCCCCAGGAAAAGTTTAGCTGGCATCTCAGAAAAGGCTCAGTTTTGTGGAAAGACAGTTTTAAAGTGTTCATCCCAGTGATCATATGGGGTCCAGGAACCCAAGGAAATTGAAGGGAAAGCACCAGGGAATAGTTACTGTGTGAGGGATGAGCAGATGCTCCCCAAGAGACACTAAACAGGCTATGGAGCCACATTGCCACAGCCTGGAAGCTTCTCCAGGAGCAGGTAGTCAAGGCAGCTGCTGGTGTATTCCTGCTCCATGGGATAGACACACAGCTGATCCACCCTCTGTACCTTGCTAGCCCTGCACTTTCATGCTGCTTTTTGGAGCCTGAGCATGGTTTGAACAGTCCTTAAAATGAAGCAGGCATCCATCTTATGCTGGCAAAGGGACAGCTGCTCTGATTTATGGTCCTACAGGACATCTGTACCCACCCTGGGCTTAAAATAAGTTGATTGAATTGCTTCAAAGGAATGAGCATAAACTTGCTGGATTTCTTCTGAGGTGGTTAAGGTTTTTAGTTTGGAAGTCCTCTCTGTTTATTTTCCCCCTGATGTTCCACCAGCTGAGGGCTTTGCATGTATTTTATGAGGGATGTGCACCTCAGAGGTTGTTCATGGAGAGCACCCATGCAGGATAATAAATGCTGTTTAACCAAGCAGACATCAGAAACAACAAACTTCAGCACTGAACACGTTGTGCCAGTGTCCAGAAAAGGGAGAGGCATCTGTGGCACCGGGTCCATAATCAGTGAGGTACCTCCTGCATGGCTGCAGTGACAGCGTGCCTGCCTCAGCCCCAGCAGGTCCCACCTCTGGTGGCAGGCCAGATGCACGGGCACTGCTGCATCTGTGCATGGAGTGCCACTAAATACCTCAACTCCAAAATCCATTGGAAGCCAACTGGCCTGCAGGAAGCAACGAGCTAGCGTAGGAGGTGGTGGTGGTGGTGGTGGTGGTGAAGGGCCCACCCACGGGACAGGAGCACAGAGCAAACCTTTCTTGCTCTGGGAAATGTGGGCACTAGGAAAACAACAGCTATTTCTCATGCAATGCAAATCTTAAAAAAAAAAAAAAGTGTGTTTTTTCCCTGGTGAAATCGAGGAGCCCTGGCACCCTGGCACCTGATGTAGAATTCAGTTTCCTCATGGACAGGTTCAAGAGGACGACTGGAGGAGCAGCAGTAGCACCTAAACCAAAGGGAAGCAGATTTTGGGTATGAAAAATATTAAAAGTGAGTCTGTTCTGAGGAGGCAACTTTGGATTTTGCTCATGATGTAAAAAGTTTAATATCACCTTTTGAGAGTTTCATATCACCATAGCCTAAACTGATGTTTCTGCCATTGGAAAAATAGTGCTTTTTTGGTCTACAAGATCCCCAGAAAGAAATATACACTCATATGCAAATTGTATCCATATTATAAGCACATTCATGACTTCAGACAGACTTTCAAAGGATTTGACCAGCTAGCAGAACAAAATCCAGTGCTGTGTTTACCATAGCAGCCTGACTAAAACCAGAAGATTAAGAAGCTTTGGCACTGTAAGAAACATTACTGAGACATTAGATTATGATAATGGGGTTGTGATAATTGACAAGTCAAACAGGAGAACCCATATCTAAAGATGGAAAGAAATTAGTCTCTGAAACAATTAGGAACGTATTCCTTCTCAATGGATTTTCCCAAGATACATCCTCAGCCCCCTAAGATTACCTTACCAGAGGATACAGTAGATAAAAAGAGAGATTGTGTCTATGACAGATATTGCGTTTGTTACCTAATAATTTAAATGTTGAAAAATAAATGTTATTACTGAGTGATGAAAAGGAGGGCAAACTACCTGTGGGACAGTTGCTTGAGCCAAAGGTGTCGTGATGAGTGGGAGACCCATAGTTTCAGTGATTATCTTGAACTGTCCCAGAAGGATTTGCTCATCCTAAGCAGCAGTTAGAAGAGCCTGTTTCACTTGCCTTTGCCAAACTTTAGCTGAGGAGAACATGAAAATATTCATAAGACAAAGAAAAACCCATAGCCACAAGAAGAGGAGATATAATCTGAGTATGAAAGACGTCAGAACAAAAAAAGAAGGGGAGAAAAAAGCTCTCCAGCACTACTGGCCCCAGGATGCAATGACTGTGGGGCCAACAGGAGGCTCAAGAAGTTGCCTCATCTGCAAGAAGTCATTTTCAGGGATGTCACTGGGGGAAGGATGTTATTTCTCTGCTTGGTTCTTATTTCTCCATAGCCTGCTCATGCCATTAATGGAGAAGGGCTACTGGACTGCAGGGACCTTCATCCTGGCTGTTTTTATGCTGCCTCCCATCTTTGTTAATAAGACTGTGGATGAATCAAAAGCAGCTTCTGGAATGAGGTAAGATGGATGGAAAAAGCACGGAAAGATTTATTTTCCTTGGAGAGTAGCCATATGTAAATAGTATAATTGGTTCTGGAAATAAGGAATGTGACTTAGCTGAACTCCCAAAGACTGTCTCTTAGCTTCAGTCTTTGACACCTTTCCAGGGAAACAGCCTGAAGTCATGGGAAATTTTCTGATTCTTCACCTTCTTCAGAGAATCGCTCATAGCAGTCTGCTGAGTATACTTCAGATTGTCTTGAAATAATTTCTTTGTAATTAAACTTTTTTGGTTGTTTGTTTTTTTTTTTTTTTCAGAGAATGTGAACAGATCTCTTGATGGTCATAAGTGACATAAGGATTTTTTTATTTTCAGGCTGGATTAGAGCACCTCAGAGAAATACTGGATGAAAGGTGAACTCCTTGCATGCTCTGGAGAAGATGTTGGCCACTGCAGTAAATATGGTAGTAGAAAACACAAGAATGAGAAGAAACGAACAGGATCCTTTTTCTTCCTCATACATTTCTATGAATTCACAATTAAATGCAACTGCATCATTCTGCAAAGAAAAAAATTTGTATCATTTGCCTTATTTCTTTACACAAAAGTTATTAAATCTGGTGCAAAGAACATATTTTCATTTTGATCATTTCTCACCCAACCTATAGAGTAGGCTGTTACACAATATTCAGAATTAATTCTCTAAATAATTCCAGTGATGTATGACTAAGAAGGATAAGATTTTAATTGCTTTCCAGCAGTTTTAGGTTACATTTCACCCTGCACTGCATCTACACTCTACAGATGTTTAATCCTGGAGCTGTCTTCCAGCAGCAGTTTGGCAGAATTTGTGAAACAGTTGGTGTGTTAAAACTCCAAACATGTTTCTAAGAGCCTGGTGCTAGTACTAGAGGGGTATGGCACTTCCCATATTAAGTAATGATATATATGATGGTAATTGCAGTGTCTTTTCCACAACATATTTATAAGCATCAAAACCTTCCTCTGTCACTTATTCTCATGCTAGGTCTGCTACTATGTGAAAATCTGCAAATAACTCACTGCAAGAAACATCAGGTTTTAGTAGTTGAGGGGAGGGAAAGCAATGGGTCTACTCTTCTTCCTTCAGTCCTTCTGAAGCAGATCTCCATAGTTTGGTGATCATAACCAAGTAGGGATTTGGCTCAAAGGTTAATAATGCACTGTTTGCTTTGCTCCATGTGATTTTGAAGACTTAGTTGGTATATTCAGCTGTGTAACACTCTGGTATTGTTTTGAAATAAATTAAAACCTTTGAAGAATTATCTATCTTACCAACACTTCTGTATTGACGTAGCTCTCTGCTCTAGCCATTACTATTTTCCCCTGGGAGGAGCTAGCCTGATAGCTTGCTAGTTTGAGTTAAACGACTTAAATGATAAGTGGCATTTTGTTCTCATTACACTAAGAAAAGTCAATCAATATAAAGCCCATCAATGCATTAATATAAAAGCAGAAACCAAAGAAAACTGATATTAAATGGAAATTTAGGATCCATTATATTGAACACTACAACTCAGTTTCCTGAACTAGAGTTGACAAACCACCAGTAAATGTCCAGCGGGGAGTAGTTCTGCTGTGATTATACTGACTAGATGATTTAATAGCTTATTTTCCTCTCTAATACCTATGAACATATGAAAATCAATGGCAGCCCACTTAGTGGAAGTACCTTCCCTCTTTTGCTCCAGATGCATGGTTTGAGCTACCTATGCAAAGCAATGCTAACACAGATGCCAGCTGTGTGTCACCTCCGGGGGGAAAGCCTCATACAGAAATTCCAGGCCAAAATCCAAAGGATTTCTTCTGCAGCCTGAAAAACACCACCTCCTTTCCTTTGTAGGAACTTCAGGCAAAACCTTGCCGCAGGAGAGGAGAGACAGTGCCAGCTGTAGGTTGTAGAGCAAGGTGGGGACCAGCTGGCAGGAGTGTGAGGTCTCTGCCCAGCATCTGTCCCCTTTTGGGACACAGGTCCCTGCCAGCTGGTGGAGAGAGGATGGGATAGGTACACAGCTGGGACCAAGCACTGAGGTGTCCCCCCTGCAGGCTTCTCCTCCATTTGACAGCCTAGAGAACACCTGACTCAGGAATATGCCAAAGAGCCCAGCTATGTGGATTTATTCAGGCTGGTCTTCTCCTGACCACGTTGCCCCACAGGCTGTGGAAGTGTTGTGCCTGAGGAGTGGAAGCAGCTGCCCCCTCTGTATTGCCAAGGTTTTACTGTACTTTTCATTTCTGACCTGTCATTTCATTTAGTTTCCAGTAGATGCTACTCTACTCTAGATGCTTGCTAATCAGGAGTTGCTCCTTACCCAAATGCCAGACCTTGACAGAAACATTTCTTTGTGTATTTTCAGAATACAGGAAAACAGTCCTAATCCATCAAAAGTTGATCCATGGTATGACATGTTTAATTAACAAGCAAAAAGGAAGGAGCAGGGCCATGCCTACCCAGTGAAGCCCATGGTGATTAGCCAGTGCAGAACCAAGCTCAGTAATTTAAAAACATTTTAGTAAACAGTGGCAGGAATATAGGAGATGGCAGTATACATCAGCAGTGCTGGTAAAAAAGCATGGGTGTAGGAAAAGCAATAAAATCTTGGGTTTTGGCAGTGAAATAAGGGAAAATGGAATAAAATATCCTTTCTGAAACAATCTTTATGAATTAAAACAACAAATTTAACCACAAATTGTTTTGTGTTCCCACTTATAATATGGAATATTATTTGCACATCTTATCCTTGACCAATTTTTACAAATTTCTCTGCTTTTCTCAAAGAAAATAAAGTGTGTGGTAGAATCCTTTTCATTAAAGGAGTTGCAGGACTTCTTGAAAACCTTTTAGGACAAAGGACATAGTTTAGCTAAAATAAAAATAAAATTAGAAGAATTATATTTTACGTAATTATAGCTATATATAATTATATATAAAATATTATATATTTTAACCCCTCTGTCCCCTGCACACTCTGTGCTTTGGACACAAAGCCTGCCATCCATTAGAAAGCAGGAAAAAATTATTCTCCTAATCTGAGCCCGGCCATGCTAGAAAGAAAAGCTAAGTTCAAATCTGTGTTCCTGTTATTTGAAGTCACACTTTCTATGTTCTTCTGCTGGAAGTACTGGAAGGATAAAAGCTGATGCTAGGTGTCCCACATCAAGCAATTGTTTTACATCAAAGGAGGGAGGACACTTAATTTCCACAGGAGCCCTGTCCCAGTATTAACTCCCCATGATGTTGAAGACCAACAGCACCCACTTGCTGACATCCCCATTCAAAACCTTTGCCTTCCATGCAGTACATGCCCTAAAACTTTCTCCTGCCCTTCCTTTCAAGGACACAGACTCATGCATACTCACTGATAAAACAACACAGGAAATTCTGTGAAATGATGAAAAGGTAAAAAAAAATGAAAGGAAGAAGTGTTGGTCAAATCTACTGTGAATATTAATAAATGGTGCCAAGCAAAGTTTTACCAACATAGTTTATTTCCACAGCAATTCATCTCAAAATCTTGGCCTTTTTTCGCCCCCCTCCCCCTATAATTATTTCAGTAAATTTTAAAGTAAGTGGCAGCATTAACTTAATCTTTTATTTAGCTAATAGGAAAATTGCATTAGAGCATTCCTGGAATAAATGTGAGTGTTCTTTAAACTGAATGCATAATGGCCATTCCCCATTCAGGTGGGAAATGCACTAAATATGGCTTTGTCATATCTTCAGCTTTTATTTCAAGTGTCACATCATCTGAACTTATTTTTCAAGTTCTAGTTAATCGAATCATGTTGTTTTGTGAAAATCTCAGCTTTTAATAGAGGAATAATGGTCTCCTGAGAGCTACAGAGAAAATCTTAATTTCAACAGCTCCTAAAGAAAGTATGAGGAACCTCAGTATCTACAGTTTAAAAAAAAAAGCTTCAGTTCTATACTTTGGGCATCTATAATGGTGAGCACTACACATAGTGTAGCTGTGTGGGAAAACACACTACTACATACAGAATGAGGGAAAATTATTCAGATCAGGCATCCCTTGAGATGCCTGCCCAAACCTGGGGATGTCCTTTTCCAGCTACCATTACACATCCAGGCTGTAATGCCATTCAACAGTGCTGCTGAAGCCTATGGGAGGGATTCAGCTCTATTAAGCCAAGATTAATTTCACTCCAACAGTCTTATTTGTGCACCCCATAAGCTTTAATCACCATGTTTCAGGCAGGGCTGTAACCAACACCCAGTTACTTGGCCTCCTTCTGCACCCTCATCACCACCATTTACCACTCTCCTTTGGTACCCCAGTCCTCGCCCACCCCAGTTCCAAATCAGTTTGTTCCTCCTTTGAACTTTAGCTGCTTGAAAGATAATGTCAACAGAAATCCCAGTGGAGGCAAGCTTTGCAAACAGGATGCTGTTGCTTTGCATAAGAGATAATATTTTTTGAACATTTTGTGTGAGAACTGCGAGTCGACATCAGGAGAAAGATGACTAAGAAAGCATCTCAGGAAGCAGGGCACACACCCATGGGGGTACCACATGGCACAGTCATAGTCCCAGTCACAAACACACGGTCCTGCCCAGGGCAGAGCCACCCCAGCTGTTACCTGCTGGTCCTTCATGGTGCCTCCACATCCCAAGGCTGCCCTCTCCCTGGCTGATGGCCACAGGGGCTTCGAACAGGGCAAACACGAGGGAAGTGGATCCTATAAGCACACCACGAAAATCAGAAAATTGAGGTCACCATGCTCCGGCTGAGCTGCAAGCAGAGGTGCAGGCTGCCACACAAGAGTCATTTTCCATGTGTCCTTGTGGTGCTGGACTAGAAGAAAAGAGGGCAGATGGGCATTAGCAGCCCTTGGGGTAGGTACCACAGGTCCCTGGGCAGTGCCAGCTGTGCTCTAGCCCCTGCAGCACTGGCCCAGAGGGCTCAGGTTCAGCCTGCTGGCACTGCTGTCCCCTCTTTCCAACCACAAAGCCAGGTGCCTCCTCATTCAAAACATTGAAAACACTGTTTGCTCACTGCAGGGCAGGGGAGGGAGACACACGGGCATCCTCAGTTTCTTTCAAATGAAAGATGATGGGCCAGTTTGCTAAAGAAAGGGGATATGGCGATTCTGCCGCCACTTTGCTGTCAGATCTCTGGTGAATTCCTTTTAAACACTTTATGCTGAGTTTACCCAGCCATAAGACACATGCAGACCTCATAGAAGTATTCTGAGAAGAACTGCAGTTTCAGATTCTCCAGGTAAACTGCTCAAACAGGGCAGAGCACTGTGATTTATCAATGATTTCTTCAGCATTTAACATTTCCCACAGGCCATGGTTCAGCTGGGAAAGACGGAAGACGCCATAGTTGTGATCTTTTTTCCCTTCCATGCAAATGGTAACCTAGACAATATGCAAACACATCTGCCTAAATCAAAGCAGAATTTTCATCCTCACCCGTCCCTGCTCAGGCACAAAAGTTGGCAGCAATTAGGGAGGTTCAGAAATCAAACACGGAAAGAAAGATGAGAGGCACGCAACTGCATATTTAAATAAGATACAGTTGGTAAAGAAAAGGAATCTTTCTTAACAGGTCACCTAATCTACTAGGACAAAAAAATCCAAGTACTTGTTATTATTTATTCCATTTTCATGTTTTTAGCACAAAGAGATACTTCTTCTTCCACCTTCTTCGGTGTCTATGTGAGACATTAATTCTCAGGTAATAAATGATAAACCGAATGAGACTTTTCCAGAAAAATGGAAGAGATGGGACTTATGCCTCAGTTATATATTATTAATTAAATATATATAATTAAACCAGCAATTATAGTCTGCACTATCTAAACCCCACAGGTCTGAGTTTTTTGCCTTACAGCTGGATGCAGCATAAACAACACCCTTTGTACCTTTCTGACAGTGGTTTTAATTGATCATGGCATTGATTATCTGCATGCAGGTGGCTGGGGGTTTCTTCTGAGAAGTTTTTGATATCTCATTATGGTGCTGATGAAAGCAGCAAGTGCTCATGGCTGATGCAACTAACATTTCAGTTGTTACTCTAGCCCAATGGTTTTTCACATCCTTTTCATCCCCACAGCTGAGCTAGTTAGAGTGTGATGCTGAACACTGGTCAGTTTGGATAAGATGGATGGGACTGCAGCTCTGGTACCCCATATTCCCTGTTCTCAATTCTGGTGACCTTACCAAGAAGATCCAGAGCCAGGTAACTGCAAAGCCAGCATCGGGCACTTTGGAAACCCAAATCAGAGTTCCTGGGTAAGGCAGATTGCTGCAGCAGTAGCAAGATTATTTTTATTTTAAAAACTCATTTCTGTACATATGTTGGGCTGTCAGGAGCAGCACGAAGCAAATGCTTTTGCATAATTGTGTATTACAGCTTGGAGTCAAAGCTGGTGCGTGGGTGGGGAGGGACTGCTTACACATCTCCAACAGGAACCCTAACGGATGTCGTAACAGCCACATGAAGAAAACATCTGCTCATTAGCAAAGCTGCTCCATCTCAGACACTGAGAGCACGCAAGCACCAACAAGCCCTGAGCACAGGCTGCTCATATCTAAATCCCCATGTCAAGCCTCTTTGTTTGGCCACCCTGGCCCCCCGCCACAGCCTCCAGCTAACCCTCTGTACTCAGCAGCATCCCCTGGTCTGCCAGTCAATACAATATTCCAGGGGGCTCTTTTTCCCCTGGCTGGCTGCACTGTTCACATTTCTTTTTCTCCTTCTTGCAAACACACTCACACAGCTAACACCACCTTCCCCAGTTTCTCTGACTTTTCTTTCCAGTTGTTCTGTCTAGCAGCCTTCAACATGCTACATCTTAGCCTTGTCTTCCCAAGGCCAAGGGAAGGTGATTTTCTATCCACTTTCCCTGTTGCTCCTTTCTGGGGCAAATCCTGTCCTCTCTGCCAAAAATGGCTTTGTCCCATTTTTTTAATTTGTGGGAAGCTGTTAATCAGTCTTAGCTCCTTGGTGAAGCACACACCTACACAGCCCCCTGCCTCCCTCCAGTGTCCTGCAAGCTGCTTCATCCATGCAGATGGGCTCTCCAGTGGTTTCTTGTGGAGGGAAAGCATCTTTGCCCTGATATGGTCTGTCTCTGGGATCAGGTTTCTGTGGTGGGCCTGGCTGTGAAGCAAACCTGTACTCACCCTGGGCCCTCCTCCAAGTGAGGAGTTTGAGAAACAAACGGAGGGAAGCAGAACTGAGAGAATGAGACCAGTGATGGTGTGATCACCAGTTAATTATCCATGGGGGTCTTTGGACGGGTAATACCAACTCCTCATTTTCCCCCAAGTCCCCAGTTAGCTGCTGCTGAGAGTCAGACACTTGGATCCTCATGTGTATCCATCTGGTCACACAGCTTTGGATTAGAGTATCTGTGGGAAGTGAGCACATAGCACTGGATCATTACTGAGCTGGACCTGTCCAAACACAAAGTGCAAGAACTACTTTGCTGTGTGTGCCCAGCTCTGCGCAGGGGTGGGCTGGATCCAGTGACTTCAAAGATGTCACATTTGCTTGCCAGGCCAAAAAAAAGAAGTCTGGAGCCCATATTTTCCAACATTTCAAGTCTGCAGTGTACTTGAGAAGTCTGAAGTCTTTGACAGGGTTTTATGCTTGCAGAGGGGGATTTTATTTTGAACATCCTTTAAATACTTTGTGGGTAGGAGTATTTCCAGTTTTGGAGTGGTACATGTATTCTGATAAATAAAATCAGCCTACAGTGTGGACCTTTGCATTGGTAATCAATACAGCATTTATCTGCATCAGTGACTCACACAGCCTGTCACATATGCTTTGTTCAGTTATTTAATGTAGGGTTATATTTATATTACCAATATTTACATTGTAGATATTTTAACGTCAATGAACAGATACTTTGCAATATGGAATTTATTAAAGAATAAGAGTTTTGCATCCTGTGATGTGCTGCAGTCTTCATAAACACGTCTCTCAAAACTAAAAAGTTTTTGGCACCATATATATTGCTCATCTCAAAAGATAGAAAACTGTAGGTCAGAAGTATGGTGGTAATAGTTGAAAGAAAAACTATCCTAACTTCTTAACCCCAATGATGTCATTTGCCCAAATTCTTCTTTGAGGTACACTTTTTATTCCTAGAATAGATCTAAGGAATAACACTCTGTTTGCTGCCTTGTAGACCAGGCTGGCCAAGAAGACAGATTGGTGTGCCTGCCATGTGAGGAGAAGAGGCAGAGTTTTATCTCTTTAAACTTTGTATTTTGAATACAAATTCTTGTAATTTCCTAGTTACTACTCACAGTAATCATAGCTTTGGCAGAAAATCTTTTCTGTTTGTGTGTTTTTTCTATTGTTTTGTTTTTAAATATACGTGTTCAACAGAGTTCAACAAGAACACGTTGCAAAACACTGCAGGACCCTAAAGGTAAAGATTTAAGTAACTTTTTACTGGGGCTTGGCAATGCTTAGGGACAGCACACAACGAGGCAAAAATAGATGGTGGACACAGACCTAAGCTAGAGCAGAGGGTCTGTACTCTATGGTGGAGGATGAAAACAGTTGGGTGGAACAAGCTGATTTGCTTCAAAGCAAAATGGCAATTCCCAGGCAGCCGTGCAGCTGCAGGACCCTGTGTCCAGGTGTGGAGTCTGCAGCTGGCAACCCGCTGGTAAAATATCACCAGCAACATTCAGAGCAACAACAGCAACAGCAAAACAGCAAAACCTAGTGGGGAAGTAGAGCCAGGGAGCTCAGCAGTGCCTGAGGCCACGTGAAGGCTGCAGCACCACGGAGACAAGGCAGGTTTCTCATCCCTGCTGGATCCCCATGGCTGGCTGCAGCCCCAATACATCCATGTAAATCCAAAACAAACCACTGGCCTGACTTTAATTTGCCAGAAAGGCAAACCCACACAACTTGGGAGCATGAAGACCAAAGCAGTGGAAAGAAGTCACATGTGAGCAGCCTCCCAGAGCACACAAGGTCCCACTCAATCCTCCTCTGGGGTCAGTGGTCACCAGGGCTGAAATCCACACAGGCACACACCACAGTGGGGTCAAGGTCCCTGTGCCAGTGCCACGGGGGCTTTTTCACGTTGCTTTGCAAGAGGAAGTTTCTGAGGAAGTCCACATCAAATGTAATCACCAATGTGGCCACCCTCATACTTGACCTCCAGTGGTGGCCAAGTCCTTAGTTTTCCCAAGTCCCAGGATGGGGATGGAAATGGGGCAGTTTTACAGCAGTTGCCTCCCAGTGTACTCTTCTGCCAGTCTTCATCCCAAGGGTCTCCTGAGCTAAAACTGATTCTGTCCAGAATGGCTTCTGCTAGATTTATGCTCTATTGATTTATCGAGTGTTCTTTAATCCTCCAACTAAATTCAGTAGACACTGTGCTTTTCAAAGGCAGAATTAGGCTCTGTGATTAAGGAAAAATTGTCCTATTTAAAGGAGAGAAAAACGAGAGCTCCAAGAAAGAATATTTGCAGAGGTCTCCGGGCTTGCAGCTTTGTTCTGCAATGCCCAATTTACTGCATAGGTGGTCATTTCATTAGTCTGGCACCAAAAATGTAAATTCCACCATAGTTACAGCCCTACTCAATACCTGATACATAATTAGAGAAATTGCACCAGTCCTTAGAAACCACAGGTACCTGTTGTGTTACGAAGCACGGAACAGAGTATTGTGTTTCTTGAAGGGAATTTATGAGGTGACCATTGCATAGGCAGTGGATTGCAGACCCCTAATGTCATCTTAGGCTACAGGAACCCTTTCTGTCAGCATCTCTTCATATTAACATTGGAAGTTCAAGCAAAGCAGTCCATCCACTATTTTCAGTGACAGGCAGGGCTAATTAGCTCATATTCGTTTGCACTACTTTATCTTCATTGTTCCTCTGACTTTCCATGCAGGCAACAATTACAAAGCCAAGGAATGGCTGGTTTAATTAGGGAAGGCATAGACAAGAGCAGCACTGCTACTGCTAACTGCAGATGCCTACCTGACAGATTTACAGAGGGATTTCATGTGTTTGTCTGCTTTTCCTCTGTGTCCACACTGCACAAGCTGAATTTAACAGCTGGCAAAAAGGGTTGTGTGGTCCCTGGGCTTGTCAGGCTCACTGAAATAAAATACCTGACTTTCAAGGCCTCAATGCATACAGTCATATGAAGATTGTTATACTTTTGGGAAGCTAACAGTATTGCATGTTTAAGGGAACACACAAACTGATGCTTTTCTTCCATTAGACTCTTCCAAGCTCTTGCCCTGTTTTCCCCTGGGAAAACAAAGCTGCTGTTTGGCACATCAGGTGATGAATTTCTATTTCACCAGACAGCTTGTTTGCAACAAGACTTCTGAAAACAGGGGCATGGCTTATTCCTCCTGAAGCACTGAGCTGAGACTACCATTGTCAGCATTTAAGCACAGGGTCATCTACCCTGTGTCAGGTCTTGCAGTGAGCCAACACAGAGTTGTTTGATACCTACTACTGCACAGGGCAAGGCAGCTGGCAGCAGGATCCACTTTGTTTCCCTCTCCAGCTGTGCCAGCTCTTCAGCAGAGACCCGTGCAGCTCAGCAGAATGCACCAGCAGCTATTAGAGAGATGGAATGGGCATGTCTGAACTTACATCCCCTGAAAGGGGGAGGTGAGTGATCCACACCAGCACAGCTGGCAGCAAGGAGGGGGAACTCAAAGCAAAAGAAGTGTAAGATTATATGACTGTTTTGAATAGTTCAGCTGAAGCTGAGTGAGACTTTCTCTGTACCCTTCAGAATTAAACAGCCAGACAGTAGCATCTCCAAGACTAATTTACTCAAACCCAAGGGAATAGTGGTCAAAATCTGTAACAAGCTGGGAGGTGATTTGATGTTAGGTGACACAACCACAGGTCACCTCGTTGCTGCAGCCCAGCACTGGCAATCACCTGTTAGCAGAGATCTGCACCTGTATCAGCACATCCCTTTGGTTCTACCTGCAGGAGCAGTAGCTCCCACGAGGCAAGAAAAGGTATTCATTTACAAGGGGATGTAGTGGTCAAGGACAGACATTTTGCTTAGCCCAAGAATAAAGCAAACCAGAGGGACTAAAAAAAAAAAAAGATGCTGCACAGTTTGAGTTTCTTGTAGCTAAACAGGACTTTAGGCATGCATTTGTGGCTGAATGGCAAAGGTGGGGATGTCCAGCCTGCTACAGACAGGGGAAGCAGCAGTACATCACCTGCACTTTGCTCTCAACAAAGCTCACTAGATTTGTTCTTTTTCTATTTCTCAAAGCTTTTTTGGGTATGTCCTTCCATTCAGTTTCACAGCTGTACCAATCCCTGTGTGTGAGAGTGAAGTGTACATCTGGAAGCGAAAGTAAATGGTGACACTGGCAGCACTATTTTTCTAACAGAAACATGGTCACATGTATTTTATATTGTCTTGAAATAACAGATTCCCAAGGTTTGAGTCCAAATATAGTGGAACTTGTATGAAGGACCATGTTTGGGTTAGAGAAAAAATGAGTCTCCTAGCAGAATGGTCTTTAAAGGTCAGAAAAAACTATAACTGGAAAGCTTCTTAAGATGATTTAAAACCCTCAGTGTAGACAACAGTTGAAGGAATATTTAATCCACCAGGTACCTGCACCCCTTTTTAGAGTCTGAGCAGTTTTAAAGGCTGTTATAATCAACATAACATAGGAGGAGAAGACAGCTTGGTTTACACACATGAACTGCAGTCTGAACTTTTTAGGCTTAAGCTACACCAGATTTTTTTACTAAAGGGGAGGAAGGGACAGTATAAAGAAAGGATTCTTTTAGCAAAGGGAAACATTTTCAGAGTGTAGACTCATGAGATGCCGTTTCTGGAAGTGCAAAATTCTGCACTCCCAGCAGGACATATCCTTCCTTGTAACCCATCCCTTTGCTGGCAGAGGCAGAAAAGAGGATTTAGGCAAGAAGCCTCACAGCTCTGTGCCAAATCCTCCTCCTCATCTCTGAAATCCCTGCGTGAGCAAACTGGCAGGTGCTGCTCAGATGAGATCAGCAGTGTCTGCTGCAATGAGGCAGGGAGGACTCTGGGCAGCAGGGAAGCCCTTGCTGCCTGCGTGGTCCTCCCAGGCACTGGCAATTACTGGGAATTGCCACTCCGTGCTCCTGCTGCACATTATTCCTACAGAGCAAGCACCTGCAGCAGCAGGTGGGGTGGCTGCAGTCCTGTATGGAGTCAAAAGCACAGCAGCCTGAGCAACAGAGACAAGCAGGCAGCACCAGCAGTGATTTTATAGCTAGGTAAATACATTTACACGCGTGTGACTTCGGTATGGGGAATGGAGCAGGTCACAGGCAGGTTTTAGAGACTCACCCTTGCACAGCAAAGCAAAGACCAGCAGCTATGTGCCATTTGTCTCAGCAGAGAGGGGTTGGTGTAGCAAAGAGCAGTTTACCTCCAAGTGCTTTCTGCCACTGTCTAACGGGATTTAAAAGACTTGAAAGACTTCCAGAAGCATTTCAGATTCCACAGGTGAACCCAGATCTTGCATGGAAAAGCAGGATCACTTGTGCTATCTCCAGTCCATCTCCCATAGGTTTCAAAATAAAGCTATCACTTTAAATTCTCTGATTTATAGCAACACCACAGTCTCTGAATACCCAAAATGGTAGCAATTTGTTTTAAAAAACCAAACTCTACATATAAATAAGTTCAGGGAAAAAAAAATCCTCCTCTTCCAAAACACCCCCTACAGAAACTTCCTGACTTTAAAATTCCAATTCCTTCATAAGGTCAGACATCAGTGCTCTTTATATTTACTCAAAACAAGTGCATCAATTACTTTTTCATTTTAATTAACCTGCCAGAGATGTCTTCTCAATGAGGACCTAATTAGGGGAAGGAGCCTGTGGAAGCTGTGTATTAGATCCACCTGGGACAAACTGAAATAAACATCCTTCCCCTCTCATTACAATTCACGTCTCTTCAAAAATCTTTTACTGCTATTATTTTTTTGCTGAGTAATTTTAAAGTCCAGCTATAGTTTTTTTGGTTTTTTTTTTTTGCTCCAAGTGAGAAAAGCCATGGAAATACCTCTGTTTTCCCCTACAGAGCTAGGACTCAGTAGAGTGGCTGGCTGGCTGGACAGTTAGCACCTGTATCTTCCTCTGTAGCTCAAATATGTATTTTGAGCATGTGCATTTAATTCCCTAGGCACCCATGTCATATAATCAACATATATTTAATAAGCTAAAGCAACTTCTCTGTCCTACCTCAGGAAGGAGGCAGGGTCCAAGCAGAGCCAGCTCCTGCAGCCAGGAGCAGGCACATGGTGTGGTCAAAACGCAGCTCTGCTCATCCACATCCCAAAGATTTTAGTGTCCATCACAGCTTCTGTTAGCTTAGGTGAAGATGACAATAAAAAAAAAAAAAACAATGTGCATGCAGGTGTGTTTAATATAAATGACAATCTGCAGAAGCATAATTTTCTCAGTTTTTGTGAGATATTGCTGGTACTGGGCTCTTGAAAAATCTGCAGCAATAGTTTTTTTGTAAGAGTTTGGGTTTGTGCTCCCCCCCTCCTCCCTCCTTAAATTATATGAAAGTTTGCTACTCATCATGAGGATTTATTGATTACTATAGGTCTATGGGATAATTAAATATACAGGCTTGGCAGCTGTAGTAGAGAGTATTATTTTAAAAATGCTAACAAGATGTTAAATCCAAGGCACTCCACTCCTAGTACTCCATAGGGTCATAAATCAGGGCAGGGGATATAAATATAAATTTAAAACCAGATACATTTAAAAATAACCATTTAAAAATCAGGTACATGACTATAGCTATTGAGTTTATGTCTCACTTATCCCTTAGTTACTAAGGGTAGAAACTCCCACCCTCTTACATCCATTATGCTCTTTATTTTATACTTGAGTAAAACCATATATATGTCATTTATGGGCTTTTAGTTCATGAGGACTTTTGTGCTAGAATTGCATGGAAATACATCATTCTGCAAGTATCCCCAGCTTTTATGTGAAGTAAATTCTTGCTATCCCTCCCCTCCCAATGCTAACTGTTCAGCTATGAAACAGGGGGCTATCTGCCCTCCGAGTGAGATTTTATTGCTAAAATAGAGTAAAAATTGTTTTAAAACAAAGAACACACATATTTATAGTAAAACTCAAGTTTGTTTTACAATTAGAGAAAAGTCACATGGTCCCCCAAAAAACCCCGTTTTATATATATATGTATTTCGAAAATATATTTAAAAACATAAAAAACTCTAGTTAAACATATATTATGTTAATCAGTACACTTAAATATAGCTTAATTATATTTACAATATGACGCAGTTGCTTTTAAATTTTAATGCCAATTTCAGTACTTTCCCAAAAAAACCATAAAATTATATAAATATACAATAAATATTTATGTTACACAAGATGAATAATAGAGAACAAGGCCACAGACATGAACTTACAGTTGCAAGAGTCTTTTAACACAGCACTAGGCCTGCTGACATGCATGATATACTTCTGTCACAAACAGACCACAGCAAGAGTTTAATTAAGTGATATGAAGGAAAACCAACCCTCCCCTCTCTAAACTCTGTTTGGTTTTAACTAAAACTGCCCAGCCTGTGACCATGGGTGTAAAAGGTCAGGCACGGGAGAGCCATGGGCCTGCAGGTTAATTGCCAATATCAATATCAATAATATCAATGAGTGCAGGGCTGGCATGTTATGGGGAGTATCACTCTGGGTGTAGTTGCTAAGACACAGTTCTGTAGGTTCCCAGCTCCATCCCTTAGTCCCCCCCAGCTACAAGGGCTGTCCTTTACCCCTCTGAATCTACCATCCCACTGCTCTCATTCTGCCACACCTGCACCACCTTTACTTTATAAGTAAAGGATATAGCCATAATTAACTCTGGGAAGCAAGGAACTTTACTTCTGGCATGATTTATGCATTGACACTTTTCTCTTTGAACTAGTAGTTATATTATTCCTGTATCTGAATTAGACTACTGTCAGATCCTAACTATCTTTTTTCTTCCAGTCCAGATGAGTGATTTGTTTGTTATTCACACATCAGCATCATCCTTTCCTTGAAAGCAACCAGCCCTTGTTTTCAGAGAAGCCAACATTACACCACTTCTCTGCTGCAGATGAGGAGTGTTGCTGAGAATAGCTCCTGAGTCACATTGGGTTTACTAAATGCAAATTACAACACACACACAGGTACTGGCCCAGGGGAATGAAATGGTCTAGTGGAATGTGTACTTGCCCATTATAAAAATGATCTTTAAGGTCCCTTCCAACACAAAACATTCTTTGATTCTGTGGTTTAATTTGCATGAAGTTTTGAGAATTTCAATAAAGTTTTGGGTTGTTTTTGGGTTTTTTTTTTCCCATATGGGAAATCCCCATCAGCAACTGATGGGGAAGGCTGAAGTTTGAAGTTCAGGTGGGTCAGACAACCCTCTCTTCTCACTCACATTCTGGTGTGCACATGACCAATGCAACTGGCACTTTGACAGCCAGTTATCCTCAGGAAGGAGCTGCCCTTCTACCCAAAGTAGAAGAAATCACCGATGTGAAAGTGTCTGTTAGCTTCCAGCATGGGCTTCTACCAGAGATGACATAAAATCAGTGTTAAATATGCTCTCCAAAGAGCACTACTGGGGCCAACATCTTTCTGTAAGCTTTGCCCAGTCAAAGTTTTAATAAACACAGATTCTACAGCATTCAGAAGCAGATCACATTTTGCAGTATTTCCCTACTTGTTCAGCTGTTTTTTATATCTACAGGAATTACAAATATAGCATGAGCCTTCAGTGAGCTTACTAACAAGCTATTTCTGTTCTCAGCCCACTGGAGCCAGTGCAAGTGCTATGCACAGCTCTCAGCCTCACAACCTGCCTTTTCAGCAATACTTCTGTCGGGAGAGGGGGGAACGCAGAGCTAAACACGTCTCTCAGAACCTCAGCAAGTTAAGCCAACTCCTCCAGCACTTGCTCTTCATTTACTCCGAGAGAGGTTTTTTAGTGCCAATATTTGTTTCATAAAATAAGTCTGACGGCAGAGGTAGAGCCACACCAACATAATGCTAATTGCTAATTGCTGTCTCATTCCCAAGGTAGTTTCCAGGGCTCGTGGAAAGATGAGATGCCACCAGCTGGCCCACCAGCCAACTGGCAGAGAGGCCACCAGTTGGCCCACCAGCTTTGCAGGCCTGGGGCTGCTGGCATACTCTGGAGGGGAAGGGCATCCATGTACATGGCCAAGCTCCTGCTCTCTAACATAATGCACAGGACCACATTCAGTAATGACTGCAACTGGGATAGCCTCAGTCAACTCAAATCACTGTTACTTGTTCCCAAACTGGCTGAGCTATAAAGTCCCACAACCAACCTGATTTCAGATCCACCATCATCTTTTCTAGACCCTTTTCCTAGTGACACTCTCACTGTGCTTCACTGAGACATTTGGTCCAAGCACAGTCTTCTATTGTATGAAAATAATTGCTCTGAACACTATAGAATATTCTCTATATGACAAGCTCCAGTTCTATGGTAAGTGAAATACTTAAAAATCACAACCGATGTCCCTTCAGAGGGAGAAAAGGGGGAAAAAAATTTTCTCAAACACAAGCAAACGTGGTATAAGCAAATGCATGTCTCAAAAGACTGAAAATTGAAAAAGAAAAACAAACAAAAAAACCCCAACAACAACAAACCACCCCCCCCCCCCCCAACAACCAAAAAAGCATGTTGCCATACAGTTAAGTAAGTATTGTCTTTAAGCCTGAAGTTCAACAATGTGAAGTGGAACATCACCATTCTTTTTCAGTTGCCTCTTTTTATTATTTTTTGTCAGTAGTCGGACTGCTATTGCAAACACCTTCACAACATACAAAA
Organism: Promerops cafer; assembly: GCA_013398275.1. Taxonomy (NCBI): domain Eukaryota; kingdom Metazoa; phylum Chordata; class Aves; order Passeriformes; family Nectariniidae; genus Promerops; species Promerops cafer. The sequence continues at coordinate 1,034,167 of VZSE01007467.1, forward strand.
ACCAAATTTTTTTCTAATCCAGAATAAGGTAATGATTTTTTTTCTTCTTCAATCTGATGGGAGTTCAAAAGTAAAAGAGAAACAGTAAAACTATGACAACAGCACCTTGACATTGTTTTAATTTCAACGCTATAAGAAGTTAGAAGCAGTAAACATATATACTAACAGACTAAAGATACTTACTGTCTAAAATGTAAACAGAATGTTTTGGTTCAATTTATTTTTCTGAAAGAGGACAGTTTATCATTAATTCACAATTGAAGCAGCATGCAATTTATTCTTTTTTTTAAAAATTTTTTATATTTTCAATTCTTGGCAACGGCGACAAACCACAATGTTATGGAGGAATGTAATGCAGACTTTTTTGTTTGCTTGATTTTCTTTTTTTTTTTTTTTTTTTTTTGATTGTTTGTTTAAACTTGTGCGCAAATGACTATTGTTCCCCTTCAGGTCATGGATATGTTCAATAAATAGATTGTGTAACCACTGTACTGTATAAACTTCAGTCATACATGCAGTCCATAAAATTATTTTTTACCGAATAATTTACCCTGTTATGTATATATACAAATAGATAATTTTGTCTCAATATAATCTATACAACACGAACCCACTATCTTCCCCTTTTAATGGTCAATGTACATACACAAGAAGTGTCTATCCTTATAAAGCGCCAGCCAACTCTCTTTTTATTATCCATGGTGAGAGCTCTCACGTAAGACTGGGTAGTTCGGCACTGAGAGTTCCAGTGCCTCTTGTCTATGCCCCTGCAGCCCTCCTTTGTGTACCCCTTCGGGTTGCATTTGGTCTCGTAGAAGTATTGCTTCAGCTGGCCTTTGGGTACTGGAACTTTTTCCAGGACTGTGACAGTTGCCCCGGACATGTCCACTGCAGTCTTTTTCTCTGCTGCTGTCACCCACTCACTCGTGCTGTCACACACACTCAGTTCCCCACGGCGAGCTGGATCGGAGTGGCGCCGGACTCTCATGGACATGTTTGCAGCATCCAAGTAGTTTTTGTACTCCTCGAGCAGAAAGAGCAGAGGGGGTTCCAAAGGCACTTGACTGCTTAGCATGACTCGGGATGTATACAAGTCTGCATCCTTGTTTCCCTCACTGGGCTGGATGTCCTGGTCCTCGTCTAGAAGCTCCTCTATGACATGTTCAAAAGTGTCTGCCAATGATGTCAGTCCTCTTGAACCAGCACTGGGCCCATTTATGCTCTCAAGAGTCCCGTGGGTCCGAAGACCTGGGTAAGCCAAGCTGCCTTGTCCTCTTAGACTAGCTTCTTTCATTGGGGCAGCTTTCATGCAAGTGAAGTATGAGATAACCATAGTAAAGAAAAGGATGGTCATCACTCTTCTCACTTGGTGGAACTGTTAAAACCAAGAAAAATAAATTAACTTACAAGGTTTGGAGTAATGAAAATTCACCCAAGTTGTCACAAGACTATGCATTTTCTACAGAGATGTTCTGCATGCAGTTGCAACTCATTACCAGTGATAAAGCATCCTCTTGTAATAGAGTGTTCTTTAATTCAGAGTTTCAGAAAAAGCATATGCTGCAGCACAGGCAACATTGATCCCAGCAACTTGATGCTAAAATCTCTCTGTAGCAAGTATTAGAACTATGCAGACTCCTTATTTATTGACCAACTACTATTTCAAGTAACAGCAAAAGCAGAACTGCTATTTAGCAATGCAACATTTCAGCAATAAAAGTCAGCTTCACAGCTGTAAGAGGCAAGACTTCCATTTCAAGCGCAAATATAAATACTTGATTTTGAGGATCTCTCTTTGGCAGAAAATAGTTCATCATTCTGCCTACAGAAAAAACTGAGCAGCACCAGGATAAACTGCACTTGTGTTTTGAAAGCAATCTTCAAAACACAGGAAGAAGCCATACAATTCTGAGGTCTCAGCAGGTCAATTTCTCATCTAAATGTAGAATGTATATGTACATAAATATAGAACATAAATATAGATTACCTGTCTCTGGAACAGTATAGTAAACTTGAGCTGGACAGATATGGGCATGTGAACAGCATGGAAGGGGCGTGCTGGATTACAGAGCTGCTAAGAGCTATACTGAAGTGACAGTAGCAGAACCACTGGTCTGCACTTTTCCAGGGCCCCCCACCACCTGTTCTCAGGTGGGCAAAGCATTTATTTAGTTAGAGCCCAGAGGCCATCACGAAACCCAGCATAACCAGCCCTACTGCCATACTGAAACACAGCAGTTTGCCTGTTTCTCTCACATTCTGCCCCAAAACCTGGCACATGTTAAGGGTCATGCTTTGATGTTTATGTGTATGCTCATCTCTGTCCTCACTGAGAGAGGAGGGGTAGCACCAGAAAGGAGTGCTGGTAAGGAAATTCCTCACCAGGCTCGGAATCAGCACAACTCACTCCTCTCAGGACTCCCATCTGCTTGGAGCTCATATTAACTCCTTCCCAAGTGCTTTGCTAAGTCTCCTCAGGGTAGAATTTGTCCCCTCCTCAAGCGCAGAGTAGATACTTTAAGTCCTGCTACAAGAGCCACCCCCAAATCCTGCAGTGACAGAGCTATGCCATCTCTCTGATCCCAAGCACTACCACAACATCTATCACATCCAGTTGTTTTTTTTCTTTTCCTTCTGATCCCTCTTCTCACCAGTCCTGTTTGCTAGAAAGCAACGGCATTGTTCACATTTTTTAAAAAGCAGCTAATGCATGTTTCAGAGCTTTTGAAGTTCATTTGGAAGTACCTCATACTTGGCAACACTCGTTGGAGTAAATGCTATTTCTGTTTGCCAACAGGGTGCTTTGTAAAAAGACTTACTTTATCTCCAGCAAATATACTGTGGGAAATGAGTACTCTTATGACTTAACATGGAAAGGCAATTTATCATAAAAAATACAAATAAAATGAAATGTACACTAGACAGGCAATGCCCAAAACATAGGTCTTAAAGTACTTGATGAAGGCAGGGTGGGAAGAGTTCAGGTTTATGTCCATGCCCCCACTAAACAAGATATTGGCCAAGAATCCTGTCTAACCCAGCACAACTCTTCCTTCATCCCTCCATCCCTCTTCCTGTTTAATAGTGTTGTTGTAGCATAGATTTATTAAGATTAAACAAACCTGACATCCGTGACTCACGGGAACATAGTGTTTGCTCTAACCATGCAGAACATTAATATTTTTCATTTTTTTTCGTGTTGGGATTTTTAAAACACTCTACAGGGAGTGTCAGATTTCTTGCTCAAAGGGGAGGAAAAGAGGCATTACAGAGGTGATTTACGAAAGAAGGAAAAAAGATTGCTACTCTTCCTTTATCAAATGAGAGACAAGACAACTCTTCTTGTCTTAAAAATGGGTGCCTCAGCTAGCATACAAGTGCAGAGCCAGTGGAACAAAAAATAATATTTACACACTCTCTCTTCAGAGAATTGTTTAATATAAAACCTAAAATGAAAAGAACCCCAAACACTCACATCACACTTTGTGGCCACCAGAGCAATGAACAGAAAACAGATCTTCTGGCTCCTAACCAAGTTCCTGTTATTTTTATCGAAGTAGTGCCCAGAGGTCCTGGCCAGTTCTTGCCTCTGTGGGACAGAGTCCCTCTGAGCACGTAGCTTCCAGAGCAGAAGAGAGAGGGCACAAGAGGCACCAAGACAAGCACGGAGCAGGGAGAAGTTTGCACCAGCTGGAGCTGATCACCTGTCAGACAGGTGAACAAAGGAGAGACCAATCCCTGGACCAGGCCACATCGTTCACTACTGTCACTGGGCTGCTTACCTTGCACAGGTATGAAAACAGAGCAGGGGCTGTGCAACTTCACCCACATGGATGCTCTTCTTAAAAGGAAGACAATGGAGGACAGAGGTGAAGATTGACTTCTCTAAGCCCTCAGCATCCTCCACAGACACCTGGTTGGTCACTGGATCTAACTACTTTATATATCACATTAGATTTTCCTTAATCAATTGTGCCTTCCACTTAGCAAGAAAACTGCCATCAAGTTTGATCAATTTACATCCCATGCGATGACACAACCATCACTATTATCTGGGTTGGCAAGAAATTGTGTACAACTAGACTCTGAAAACCAACAATTTTTAGACAGGCATTACCCACCTAACATACTGATGATACACAAGAAAACATATCTGCTTAAAGGCCAATCCTCTTCCTCCCATTTAAAACTGTAGAAGAGCATGTCAAAGTAAGCTTTAGCAGCACAGATACAAGGAATATTGCCATCAAGAAACCACAGATCAAACATCTACTACTCTGCAAGTGAGTCCCAGACTAAGCTGAACTCCAGAAGCAGGATGTAAAAAAAATTCTTCTCTCTATCTTGGCAGTGACTTGAGCACTAAACAGAGTCCTTATCTTTGGCAGCAAAATTATATCAAGTGATTTAATACAAGGGCATGATATTTTATCACCGGGGAAATATCTTCATTTTAGAGACCACAGCAATTTGTATTAGCAGTTGCTAAAAATCAGCTAGTTTAACATGCTACAGCAGAATAAGATACCTCACTTCATGGGTAGAACCACACAACCTTTCAGCTATTGTTGAACTGACACATGAATGCATGTGTGTTGGTTTTACCTGTCTTGATTTTTTGGTGAGGAGGGAATAGAACTTGATCAGAAGTGATTTTTTTTTTGTGTGGGAAGCTGCTAGAAGCTTCCTCCAGGCCTGGCAAAGCCAATCATGGGCATGCTCTGAAAAGAGACATGCTGCTAAGCCAATTGAAGTATTTGGTAATGCCTCTGTGATGACATATTTAACAAGGGGAAAAATGCATGCAATTCCTCTTTCTTCCTCTGATGGGTTGGGAGACGGCGGCGAGGGCCATCCCGGCACTGCTGGCACTGCGTGGGCCACGTGGCTGCTGCCATCTCAGCATGACTCCCAATTAACTTTCTTTGCTTAGCCACTTTTAACCAGCCGTGCTGAGGACAGAAGGGCAGGGTGGTGGCAGCAGCTTCTCCTTTTTGGTGCCCCACATGAAGAGAGGTGCTGAATGGTGCCAACGCCGCAGCGGCCGGCACTGCCTGCATGGTGCTGGCAGGGAGGGGCAGCGAGGGGCATGATGAGGAACTCCCTGATGTGGAGCCTGGATGGGATCAACCTTTCAGTGCTAAGGAGCTCTATAAAAACTTTTCAATTGATAGAACTTGAGGACAAACGGACCTATGAACACCAATTCTCTGCCGAGTCAGAGGAAAGGAAAAGGTGAAGACGTGAGGAGAAGAACATGGAGACATTAAGGTCAGTGAAATGAAGGAGGGACAGGAGGTGCTCCAGGTGTCAGAGCTGAGATTCTTCTGGAAGGTGTGGTGAGGGCTATAATACAACAGACTGTTTCCCTGTAATTCATGAAGTGCATGGGGGGATGCAGAGGTCCACTTGCAGCCCATGAGAAAAGGTGCTCATGCTGGAGCGAGTGGATGCTGAAGCCGTAATCTAATGGGAAACTCAAACACAGAGAAAGAAAGTAGAGAAAGAGAACCCTTGCTTCCAAACTAGAACAACCCATCCTTAAAAAAATGACACCCCATGAACTAAAATGACCCACACCATGTAGTTTGGGAAGACTATTTTGGCCATGGAAGGGACTCATGTTACAGCAGGTTGGGCAGGACTGTTACTCAGGAAAATTAGAACCACATTGGAAAAGTTCCCAGAGAACTGTCTCCCGTGGGAAGGACCCCACGACATAACAGAAAAGACTCCTCTCCCTAAGCAAACTGAAGAAAGATTTTCAGAAGTGATAAACTGACTAAAAACCCCCCATGTTTTGTCTCCCTGCACTGTTGGCAGGAAGGAAAGAAGGGCTGGGGGGGGAAGAAAGGTGTTCTAAAGGTTTATTTTAGTTCTAATTATCCTCTTTTAATTCTGTTAATAATTTTTTTTTATACCTTTTAAGTTATGAGCCTATTTTGCCCTTAAAGTGTTTCTTCCCAATCCTTACCTTGACTCATGAGCCCCTTTGGGTTTTCTTTCCCCCCTCCTCTCAACTACAGCAGAGGAGAATGGGTGAACAGTTTTTTTGTGGGTGCCTGGCATTTAGCCAGCATCAAACCACAACAGCACGCTTCTTCTCTTTCTTAATGAGGCAGGACTAATATCCCAATGGAGCACCAATAAGGTCATTTGGTCACTTTGGATGGCAGCTTCCAGTCCTTTTCCTCTCTGCTCCCCAACCACCAAACCTTCATTATATTGCAAAGATTAAAGATACTGCCCATCCCTAACTCCAAACATTTTGTGTACATCCTTCTGATTATGAGCCAGTCAGTGTGCCACCCTGTGTGGAAGGGGAACTGGTCTGGGAACACGGGAGAAAACTATTTTCCTATTTTCCCAGCCTGCTACTACCAAGCAAGGCATTGATCCTTTCTGTGCTGGGCATATCCAGCACTATGAAAGCCTTGCACGGGGATGCCCCAGCATTTCTGTGCACGTCCATGCCTGAGGCTATGCTGGTAGAATGAGCAACTATTTCCCATGGAGGCTCACCAGTGCTGAGTTTTTCTAAACTGGAGCAACCTGGCTGATAAGGCACGTTCTGAGGGCATTAGTACAACTGAATGCCAGACAAACAGTGTAGCCATGACTACTTGTAGTAAGATGTGCACCCGGAAACATACAATAAAAAAATCACTGACGTTACAGCATCAGTCTGTAGTCCCACAATACACTCATTTTCCCTCCCTTCTCAGGTGTAGGAGGTCCAGGTCTCTGCTCAACACCTTCTAGGAACAACACGTAAAGGCTGCAACCCTTCTGCACTCCTGTTCAGCCACATCTCTGGGCATAAAAGATCAAAGACCTCTCCAGGAGAAGGAGTCTGGGTCCAACTGTCCCATACACTGTACACCCACTAATTTGTACAATATAGATATACACTAGCCTCCCTGAGAGCAAGCCTTAAACTACTCCCTCAGGACATGAGACGTGTCCATCAGAAATCACATTTGAGACCAGCTTTGTGAACACCATCCATTCTCATGGCCACAAGAAGGTCCTTTCTGCTTTCAGGTCCTTTCTGCAGCACAGTGAAGCTGTAGCAGTGAAAAGAGGTCACCCACCAGACCAGATCTCAGGAAGATGCGACCTACTTCATACCCCAATAAAGTCCATACAATTACAGCTAGAGTAAGGACACATAATTGTGGCAGTCATCTTTGTGGCAGTCATCTTCACTAATGGGAAGCAGGCTCATTAAATGAAGGTCACGTCAATTATCTACAGCTACTTTACACATGCAGTCAATTACCTTGCTGTACTATTTATTTCAGTATTTGTGTTTAATGAAGATTCACCAGTTGTTTTATTTCATTATTTTCAGTTATTTTAAGCAGAAATCCAGTAGCTTAACAGGTTATATTTCCAGCAGAGAGACCTAAGGAATAGATGTGAACCTGTACTTGCTTTTCTGCATCCCGATATGCACCATGCCAGTTGAAATAACTTTCAGTAGTGAATAGATTCATGCTTTTATCTCCAGAAAGGAGTGTGTGAAGGAAGATAAAATTAGCAGCAAGTGACATTCGTTTTGTGCCTTGCCATTTTCTAAGATCTTTACACAAAAGTTCAGTTTACTAAATCCTACTGAATACCACAGGCATGAGTTTCTGCTTTATGCATCATTACCAGAGTGTGTGAACAGATATCAAAATGGGATGCATGTCAGCACATGATTTGCAGAGACTAAATGTACTGAGAACAAATAGTATTAACCTTTATCACATGCATAACTGGATGTCTGACACACTCTACTTATCCTTGAGGCTATTTATGCAGCAAACTATATAATTACATTTTATTACTGCAAATAAAGCACCTAGCCCCCAATACATATACACGCACACCCATATCCAATTTGTATTCTTGTAAGTTGGTGCTTCTTGTCAGGAAGAATAAACCTATTTTATTTTTATTCTCATGTTGGTTTTCCCTGAGGTAATGAAATCTACTTAGTCTTAACGCCAGAGATAGCAGAGACTATGAAGTATTTTGAAGTCCAAGATAAACAGCAAGAAAATTAACAAGTAGTGTTAACTTTGTAACTTCTAGCATGAGAAATTTGCTTTTATCTTATGTTGCTAAATATTGTCTGTGGTACAGCTTCTGAGAGCAAAGAGACTCAAGCAATGTCTATATTGGCTCTGGAAAAGCATGCCTCTGTCTAAAGCACTACAGGGATTTTTTGGGAGGTTCCAAGGTATTATTGGACTCTCTCCTCAGTACACACAGAAATCACAGCTGATTGAGACCAGAGGTGAGAAAGAGCCCAAAGAGCTGGTTGAAACCAGAGGTGAGAAAGAGCCCAAAGAAAATAATGGCAAAATAACAATGCCATGACATCACAGTCCTGATCTTTCACAGAGCCACGTATCAGAGTTTTCTACAAACTTTGCTCGTACCTTTCTAGACACTCAAACAGTCGCTCAAACACTCACTAAGTGAGAATTCAGTTGCTTTAACGATGCAGAGCAGATTCATTGCAAACATGCTTAATTATACTTAAATTAGCTAAGTGCAGGACTACAAGGTGTACCCAGCATGATCTCTGTTGGACAGACCTCAGACCCAGCCTGCCCATACCAGTAAACAGGAAGGATGAGTTTTGACAGTATGTGCAAGTGAAGAAATATCAGACCCGATTCACAGATGGTATCCTATGTTTTCAGAGAGACATCTTTAGAAGAGATGTGCCCTTTTTTTTATACTTTGATAATGGGAGCTGATTATTGAGTCAGTGACACACTTACTGCCTTTCCAGCTGTTCACAGAGCACTCGGGGCACTCAAACCACAGGAAGCTGTGATTCCAACTCTACACAAAGAAACTTAGCTCCCACAGGAGCCTGTGTGCGTGCCACCACTCCTATCAAACACAATACGCTTCACCACAGCATTTTTTGCCAAAATTTCATGTTGAAATCCCAAGGTATTCAATGAATGTCCTCCACAAATAAATGCACTACCCACAGGTTTATTTCTGCTTTTCAGAGTATCGTGGGTAACGTGCTGCACTTCTATTACTGCGTCACAAATACTGCCCAGTAGTGATGATACTTCTAAGCCCAAAACTTGTGCATTAGTAAATTCCAATTTCAAAACTGACTTCAGAAAACTGCGTTTATCTCTTCAGAGTATATGTCAAGGTATGTTTGTGCCATTACTGTGGTAGTTCAGAAGTAACATTAAAGCAATCTCTGTGAAAGGAAGGTTCACCTATAGAGTAGGGTACATACTCCCCTCCCCACCCCCCCATGAAACCAATCCATTAAGTAATTACTCCGTGCCAAGATACTATCTGGTTCCTCCATGGGAGCAGATAATTACAGTTCTCTGAAATCATTTGCTTCAATAGCCACTAGAGCTTTATAAAATGCTAATTCAACCTGTGCACCAAAGAACATTAAGGCAGAACCTCAGACCTTTGAGCAGCATCTGTAGTTTGTCTTCTATTTCACTACGGCTCTTTGGCATGAAACACTGCACTGAATCATCACAGGACTAAGCTATTCTGCCAAGTACACACATGAAGCTCACACAGAAGTCAAGGATAATTGGCACTCAAAAGCAGGAACAGAACTGTTCACGTTGCGTGCAATCTAGCATGAGTTGGATCCCGTGAACAGTGACATGTGTCCAGCAGCCCTGGAACAACCCAGAAGTTCCTGCACCAGCTGAGGCTGGATCTCACAGAGCGCCTATAAACTACTGAACAGCATGTAGAGCATCCCACACAGGCATCAGTTCTGCTGCAAGTGGCAGCTTCCTAGGACCTATAGAACATTATGCACCCAACAGGAACAGAAGTGAAGATTTGCTAAGGAAAAGAAGTGGTTAAAAAGCATAGTCATCAGACGGTGCAGTTACCCGTGGTTTGGGCAGGCAGTGCTTTCACTAGGGTGAGGAGAGGAGAGCAATGGCTCTACCTGCTTGTTGCAGGACTTTGCTGAGAACCTGACTGTGAGTGGCACTGCTGTAAGAGAACACCTTACTTCTAGTCACTTGAAATGCAGCTGATCAGTACATTGTGACGTGCATGAACCAGAAACCAGAACTGCTTCTTGTGAGAGCCCTGACAGGTATTAACAGTACCCCTGCATTTGATAGTGGTGTTTCAGTCATCTTTTTGGCTGTCTGCCCTTGTGTGTGGATTTTTCTTGACACATGCTCAGTCCAGCTGTCAGCACAGCATCTCCATGGAAGTAATTTCCATACATAGGGCAAAGAATAAAAGCTTACTCTGAGGTACCAGAGCAGCTTCTGGGAGAATTCAAGTCCAAAGTTACATGGGAGCAGAACCAGAGCAGAAGCAGAAATCTGTAGGTTTGCAAAGTCACCTCAATCAATGTTAACAGAATAATGAGGACTTGTATAATGATATAAGGATATGCTCATTGGGAATCCACTTCACTGGGCAGCCAGCCCTGCATATGTCTTGCTGTGACAACAGCTTTATCTTTGGAGATAAAACCATTAGAGAATTATGTCAGTATGTTAACATAACTGTACTGAAAACACTTTGGCAAGAAATTCTCTTTCACCAATGATATTTTACAATGACAATGCAGCTTACCACAGATTTCAAAGCATTATAGATTTCAGTGGTTTTTTTTTCCTGCCTAAGTAGTTTCGTGTTGGAACGAGACTTTTGCATTTGCTATGGCTGGTACTCTATCCCTAATCTATTTTAAATATCTGGGGGCCAACTTCAACCAGATTCAACAGAGGGATACACAGGGTGATGTTGTATAACCAGCATGCCAGCACCTGAGACTGACCCAAAAAATCTCTTCTCCTCCATTCTTAGGCAAACACCAGTGTATAGGCTTATGGGCTTAAAACTCTGTATTTTTCCTTTCATTTCACAAGCTCCACAGAGGGAAAGGGTTTGGAATCACTAGATGGAGTGAGGAGGGTGCATCTGGCAAAGATGCAAGGGTTTGACAACAAGCTTCATTAGTTGTACTGCTCAAGGTACAAACATTTAATGGAACATATAGGAAAAAAGCCTTTCCTCTTCCAGGAAAGATTAATTTATCCAACTCCTGCCTTCTCCCAATTGTATAACGGTGTAATTTCTTTCACCAAGGAGTGTTACACTGTGATTTCTGTGAATTACACAGACATTGGGACCTTCCCCTCCCTAATTAAAAATGAAGTTACATGGTTCCTGACTTTTCATACTTGCCACCAGATGTAACAGATTACAGCATAATGGGAATTATTTCCTCAAAAATTATTGAAGTTCCTTGAAGCAGTAAGTTCCAGTGGACCTTATTCTGGTGGATACAGTCCCTGCCTGGTATAAATTCACAGTGTTCCATTCATAGATTTGTATCAGTTGCAAAGGTGACCCAGTATTTATGTGGTCAGAAAATCAGATGGGGTCACAACCTAAACTATAGCTAATGGCTGTATCAGAACAAAATGTGACAGGTTTCAGCAAAGCAGCTTCCTCAGGACTCCTGAGGGATACACACATATTTGGTAAAACAGCTTAAAGAGAAAGGAAAAAACCTCTCTAGGTGTGCAGGCTAGCTCTTATCTTCCCTCACTGATATAAGCACATAAATAGCCTAGACATGCCTATAAAGAGAAGTATGCAAAATCCAGCCCAACATCACCTAATGTTCCTCACATGGGTGTCCCGTTTCATGCACAACCCCCCACTGAATAAAGTGGCTTTGCTGCCAGCAAAGCACTGTTCTCACTGTAAGAGCCCTTAAGCTCCAAAGGGTAGGTTTGTATATGAGATTTCAGTCATTAAATAAACACGTCTCTAGAAAAACTTCAATACCTGTCCCTTCATGTAAGCAGATCCCACTATGCTGCAGGGAAGGACAGCTTCTCTTCTAATAGCTGGGGGTGGGGGAGGAAAGAGAAAGTTAAAGCAAGAAACATTAAATTGCATGATTAGTCTTGGAAACAGCTAAGTATTCTCCCTCTCCCAAATATCTCCACAACATAATAGACTAGCTACAGAAGTCACCATCCTGTTCAAAATCAAAAGCAAAAATGTCATACCAGAGATTAGTAGTAGTTACAGAGAGAAAAGGAAGTTGCAAAAGCTAAGAAATATGGTACTTAAGCTGCTGTGACTCTCAAACTGTACAACATTTTTTGCTATGAAAGCCTCCTTTGCAAACACTGAATCTCAACATACTTAGGTGAAAAGGAACTGCATAAGAAACTGTGTTTTCCCTTTGGGTAGCCTAAAGCCCACAGGTATTTTAAACATTTTACCCCAGATTGCACAGCAAGTCACTGCTGAACCAGAGGAGAACAGGGGAGTTCTTGCTCAGAATCCTTCAGTTCAGCCACTACACAAAGCTGCCTTTCCCATGTGTACCATAGGCATATTTTGCTAATTTCTCCACGGCAAATTAAGGTGTCTAACACAGAAAGATGCTGATTAAAACCTTAGGGGTATTACTTTGGATACATATGCTAGCCCACTTCCATCTGTGTCATTATTAGTTCCTGACTGTAGGTTAACTGTAGGGCATGTTGTCACGAGCCTAAGGTAGGGTGGCAGAAACTCCTGCTTATTGCCATATGGCTTTTTGTTTCTTCTTTCATTTTTCAGCTTTTAGCCTCATGCCTCCAATTTGTGGGCTCAACCACTACATAACAAAGGGCAACAAGGAAAACAAAACTAGTGTTAAAATACAGACATTCTTCACCATTAAAACCTTTAAGTTTGGTCTGAAATGAAACACAAGTTCCTCTCTCATCCAGACCAGAGACTGCTTTTACCTGCAGCAAACTTTTTATGAAATACAGGAAAGACCAGTTCCAATAAAGAAGCATTATTGCACAAGCAGGTATTTACCAGCCCTACAAACACAAACCAGACAGCTTTCCAGGTACCAAGGGTCATCCTTAATTTGGATAAAATGGAACACAGCAAGGCTATGTCTACTTGTAATACGGGTAGCAGCACCATTACCACCAAAACAATAAAAGGAAAAAGGATGACTGAGTTCCAGTCATCTTTTTTTCCAATGCTCATCCACAGATCCATCTTTATATTAAATACCAGTGGCTCAATACTGTCCTTAAAAAAACCACGGGTCATGTTTTGACGTACACCTGATCATGACAAATTACAAGATATGCAGAATATGAGCAGTTCCCCTGCAGCCATTTTCTAGTGAGCACAATTTGAATACTAAAAGGTCTGGTGATGCTTTGCAACTGAAGACTTGCTCCAAAGTGTTTAATTTAAAGCAGACATGGAAGTTATTTATTGTGTTTTCTACGTCTCACTGCATACCTGTCCTTCCATTAGCTAAAGGCAGGGGAGATGATTTATAGTACTTCCAAGCAAAAGAGTCTGTAAGTTTTGTAACAGTTACAGGAATCAGAGCAGGTTAAAAAATATACAACCATTTTCATGTTGAACAAAATTGATTAAGAACTAGGTGATATGACTTCGTGCTTGAAGTTTATGGACTTCAAGATGTTGCCTACAGGTTTGTTACTCTCAAAGGTAGACTTCTTTGGAGGCTTAGACTTCTAAATAACTTATTCTTAAACATTATTTCTGCCTTTTTTAAATGAAGGCATGTGGAATTCACTCACTCTTTTGCAACAACCTTGTTCATTGGTGACATTCCTCCTACTTTTCCAGTCTCAATGGCAAAAAAAGTTTTGCACAGGGGACAGCAGAAATTTATCATTGATGCAAAATCAAGAGAGAAAAGGACTTTAATGAGTCTTTCCAGGAAGGCAGCTTTATCCCTTGTTTTAAATTCATGTGCCAATCATTAGACTTTAAGGGGAAAACTCACTTCCAGACATCTCTTGCTAGTCAAAAAATATGTACATCTGTGAGAAGATGTAAAGCAGCACCTGCTTCTTCTCTTTGCACCATTTCATTGGCATCAATTTGCCAGCATCACACGGAGTACTAGTAAATACTCTGCTGCTGCACTGACATGTGAAGCATCCTTCTTTGCTTCCCATAAAATAAAAACAATCCTTCACCAGTCTACAAGACATAAGCTGACAACAACAACAAAAAAATCATGACATTGACGTAAACGGTAGTGTTTATAGCTGGAAAAGCAAAAATGCAGAACTTCAGATGTGTTTATTTCTAGTTTTGGTTCAACCCATTATAAAGATAAAGGGTGGTCATGATGTTCAGAAGGACATTCATAGCTCACCACAGTTTCCTGGCACGGGTTCTGGTTAAATCACTCTTGCCAGCTCTGACTTGTTATTGAATTTGCTTCCTCCTCACACTGGCTCTCAGTACAAATTCTATCAAATAGCATTTCTGTCTCGGCATTTACGGCTCAGTCAAACTGGATAATCAACTCAGAAGGAATGTAAATAGCAAGAGAAGATCCAAGTCTTAATGGAGGCAGCCAGCATTTAGAATTACCTAGAAACACTTCAAAATAAGTCCTGTCACTCATCTCAACAGTATCCATACACTTCTGTGGTACAGTGAGAGCTATGACTAAGGGGAGAGGTTGGCTTTACTAATCCAGCCTTTCAATAAAGTTTAGATTTCATTTCTTTTCTTCTCAGTGTATCAGGTACTGAACATTCAACAAGAGCACCATGGCCATTGTAAAGGTGGATAAACAAAACCATATGGACACTAGATGTTGCACCAAGCTTAAAAAGTAAATGGCATAACAGACTAAGGAATCCAGAGATCAGAACCTTCAATTTCTTGATCTAGATGGAACAGCATTTCTCCAGGAGCAGTGTGTAAAAAAAAGCCAGTATTTTGATCACATTAGATAAGGCACAATATGCACTAGAACTGGCACAAGATTAGGCTTAACTCACTTTTAAAAGATATACAGTACAGGATTCTGGGTTGAGTATTTTACATGCTGAATTAATAAAGAGAACATAACAGCATTTTGCTCAAGGTTTTGCCTAGTTCAATTTTTTTCCAGATTCCTCCTGCATTCATGCAAAGCCTACTTGTAACTCAGTGCACGTACCAGAAAGGTTGAGGCTGATGTGGAACTCCAGTGAGCCAAGAATAGTTTTTCAAACTCTAGTTTGGTACTACAACTCTCATGCACCCTGATATGGTATAAGCAGTTTGCAGTTGCCTCCTGACTTGGGGCAAATATCCCTGCATCATAGTTTCTCAGTTTCCCACAGGAAAATTCTGTTCCCTCAGAAGGTTTGCATTAAGATCTTATCCCAATCCCACTGACAGACTTCAAATATCTTAAGAAATTTTAAAAACCACCACCTGGAAAGTTATACAGTACATGCAATTAACTAGCAGATTGCATTTTCAGGGCTCTCTGAGATGATGCTACCAACTCCAGGTTTAGTTGTGTTGGTTTGCTTATTCCAGTAGGTATTTGATAGCTGAGAGCTAGCAGTTATTATAAAAGCCCCAGAACATACTGCGTCTCTAAGAGTCAAACAGAAATAACTAAACATGAGATTATGAGTTCAGGGGGTAAAAAAGGCTCATTGTTTCCCTCTGTAATCAGGAAACAAATTAAGCAGGGAACAGTGCTTTTCTCTCAAATGCAGAAAAAGAAACTGCTGTAGCAGGTTGTTGTGCAAAACAAAAAAACACAAGGAGCAGATACCAGTGTATTCCATGTTGTTAGATTTGAGGTAGCAACAAATAGCTACATATTCAACTTAACTTTGATACTTAATTTTTAAATTGAGAAAATTCTGAATCTAGTGAAACCAATCTAAAGGCTGCTGAGTCAATACATTTGGGAAAATCAGAATTTTTTCTATTCCAGCAAGTGTATACTAAAGGACAGTCCCCAACAAGTAGACTTAAAAGACAGGATAGGGAACAAACCAACCTTCAAACCAACACAAATCCTTAAGGGACTAATTCTACATTGCATATTATTGGTGTAGGCTTTAAAAAGCTATGAAGCCTCAGCAACAGGTGTACCGAACCCTTATAAATTTGACTTGCAAATACTTCTTTAGGTGTAGTCTAAATTAAATCAGCAAATGATTTACTGGAAGTGATGCTTCTTTGCTTACCTACTTAAGCCACACAAGGAAGACTGTACAAAATTTAGTTACCTGCATCACTGGAACGGGATTCACAGGTAATCATCAATTACAGGGCTAAAAAAAAAGTCTGCACTCATACACTAAATTTATACTGTGGAGTAAGGACTGGGATTAACTCATTTTAAAGGTGCAGGCTCCCTTGCCAGAGACAGCCCGAGCACCCTATGTGGTTCGTGCATCTCTAGGTGGCAGTAGCTGCTCAGATTTTGAGATACTGTAAGATGCTTATCTCAAATTTAGCAACCAGTATCCTTCCATCCTCCTAGAATTGCCTTTCCTAACGTGAAATGTGACCCCCTCCCCCATTTCTTCATAATTTATAGTAGTCTCTAGCTGAGTCACAAGGATTTCTGTATTTTCCTAACCAAGTACACAAGAACAGAGATGAACTGCCAAAGGATTGAGGTAATTTATAGCGTAAAGCACTGAGAGCTTCTAGTCGATCAAAGAACTCAGAGAAACAAATATAAGAACAATCATGCCTTCTGTTCTCTACAAATGCCACGGCCAGAAATAACTGTCCTAATTAACTGGTTTCTGAAAATGACTTCTCTGAAAAATACAATATTCTTACCAAGGAAAGTATACAATGCTATAGCCTTATGGCAGCTGTCAGCAGGGCATGAAAAATCACTAAAGGAAGTTTCCTTTTGCTTCCTCTGGTTGTGCAGGGTACTCATCTTTAGACAGCTGTATCTATTCATGGTGCCTAAATTACTCCGTAACGGGACATTCCACTACCTCTGGTACCAGTGTTACCCAGAATTAAAATCACATCAGGTCAGTACCATCCCAGCCAACCCTCTGTTCACTAGTTATAAAGGGTAGACATTGTACCTGAGATGAGGCTGGCTTTTTTTTTTTTTTTTTTGTAAGACTGTTGCCTGGTCGGTCATGCCCATGGCATTTCCAGTATTTCAGATTGTTTCATGTTCATTGTTGCTGTTGGGTACAGCAGTTGAACTCCACCAGTCTACAGCTGCCTGATAGTTGGGTAGTTAGATCGTTTCCAGCTGAATGCTGGAAAGGAGGAAAGGCTGACCCTACAGATCACCTACACTTTACACATAAGGCTGTTTGCCCTGTTCCACGTGGACAACTCCTGCAAACAGTGTTCCTCACTGGACTGCTCAGCACCTTGAACTGATAACATGCAAGTTTAAGGTACCATGGCAGAGTTGCCTGTATGCACTGCACAGCAAAATCTATTATTCATTGTTTGTATTACAAGAGCATTGGTGAGCTCTTGTTGGGTACCAGAAAGAGAAGACAGGCAAGACTATCTCTGTCTCAAAGAGCCTGCAGTCAAAGATAAGACTGAACAAGAGATGGATAAGGAAACAGTAAGATTTGTGAGTTGACAGACAGGGGACAGAGCCTACCAGCACCATCCCAACTCATGTATCAGGCAGTTCACTCAGCACACACTTGTGCTGCTTCCTAATGGTGTAACACAGCATACAAGAGCTGTTACAGAACCTTCCCAGCTGGAACTGAAGACAGTAGGTTATTGGTTAACACTTCATTTCAGCAACACACAAAAATAGCTTAGCTTCAGTGCCTTTAAAAGCTTCCTTTTAAAGGGTGTTTACAACTAAGGATTACCAAGAATGCCAGTGTATGAACTGATCTAAGAAATGATTGAGAGTTTCCCAATTAAGCAGCATTTCAGCTATTTAGGAGAAACCAAGTGCTCACAACATATGCTTGAAAACAGGTCAAGACAAGTTTGCAATTAACCTATTAAAAGCACATATCCTTCTCTAGTGGAGCCTCCAACAATTCACACAATGCCTAATGTGAGATTTCTAGTGTAAGCATGGGGCACATTCTTAGAAGAACTTTTCAGCCTTTTTTACAAACCAGGAAGACAGGTATAAGAAACACCTTTTTTTTTTTTTTTTTTTTTAAATAGGACTGTACTTATTATCACTCAGAGTGACTTGCTTCTCCTCTTCATGCAGTGCTTACCCGTAGAAGGGTTGAGAGGGTCTCCTACTTCCAAGTTTCTTGTGACCTGCTTTTATACATGCACTCCCTGAGAGAATTATTATCTGAGCAAAATGTGCAGCTTCTGTGTTTTCCTTGCAGCAACAGCAGAGTAAGAGTTGCACAAATGCTTCAGCTACTGCAAGGACTCTTTTAAGTGCAGCCACTTTCAGCTCAGCACCATCACGTATACAAAGCTTTTAAGCAAAAGCACAGAACCTTATTTTCCCCAATATTTTTTTTCCCATGTTGACGAGCCTTTAAAAACCTTTGCACCTGTGCACTACATTTTGTAGTATTCCAGCATATTGCAGTACTTTCCCAAGCACTACTGTTACAATATAATGCCTTGGTGCTTAACAGCATGCTGCTTGAAGTTACGCTTTTTTCAGTTTAGTCTTACTCTGTCCAAGATAAAAGTTCTTTCCTATCTTCCTCCACCATTGTATGTGGATTATTCAGATGAAATGTTCTTCATCTTTCTGACCTGGTTTACCCTGATTTCACAGCCGTATAACAACAGGATCCACCCTGCAGCTCCGGAAAGCAGACGTGCAACACGAACAGAAGGCACACTGCTTACAAATGGGCTTTCCCAGACAAGGTTCAGTGAAGCTGAACATTAGTGGCAGTACTACGGCAGAAAATAGATGTTTTAGAGTTGAAACAGAGTCGCTGCTTTGCTCTGAGACCCAGGTGAGGGACGGCACTCATTCCTGCAGAACATCACTGTCTGTCTTCTCCCTTTCCCTGGGTGTGTTTACACAGCCAGTGAGTGCCCTGGAACTCTCCACGCAGGAAGCCATAGCATCTCCCTGACAGCTGCTACCTCCTCTCACACGCCAAACTACAGGATTCACAGCATGCATGAAGGCAAGAGCATCCCCTCTGCTGACGTTCTTCTACGCCTCTTCTACACACAAACTCTGGGCCATCACTGGAGTTGAGTTTTCACTTGAGGGCTTGCAGACAGCAATCCAGCTTTGTAAGCAGAGCCTGTGATTTACACAAACCCTACACAAAAGAGCAGACAATATGATGATCTTCTTACTTGGGACAGCCACTCGTGCGTAAACAGAGCAAAGTCTTCACTTTTGTGACCAAAAAGCCTTTAAAACTTGGTGCTGTGAAAGTTCCTCCTGCCCTCAAGCAGGCTGCTCATTATCCAGCCCTTTGCCCGTATCTATAGACAACCAAGGAAATTCATTTTATCTATTTATCACCATGAATTAAAGATTACAGAAATACTGGCTGAAGAAAAATGTATTGCCAGGATAGATTCTTTGCATTCATTAGAACTGTGTTACTAGAAACATAAATAAGTAATGACTATTGATCTTGCATAACCTCAGAAGAGCAAACTACAATAAACTGAGAGGAAAAGGACATATCTTAACTGGAATGTACAAACCAACAGCACCTCTTAAAAACAACCAAGCAAAGCAAGCGTGGCCCACAGCTGTAACACCTCATGCTTTTAATCCTAGGGGGAAAAAAAAAAAAAAAAAAAAAAGTCTGTGGGACAGCACAAGGTTTCCAAAGTATTAATTAAACCTCTGCCAAACAAATTTACCATTTAACCCCCGGATATTTTTCTGGGTGAAGGCGTCTGACGCCCCGATATGAATCCACAGCCGGTGGGTCGGGGCCCGTCGCTGCTCTCTCCCGAGCACCGACACCTTCAGCCGCTCAAGCCGCCAGACTCTCTCTTTGCGCCGCCTCGCCTTCCCTTCCCTGCCGGCGGCACCCGGCGGGCTCCCCGCGCCCGCGGGACGGTGGAAGCGGGACAGGCGGAGGAGAAGGCGCCCGTGGCACCGGATCCCGGTGACGGTGCCCGGCATGCTTCACATTCCAGCGACGGTCCGGCTTCAACAAGTGCATCGCGCCCCTCCCTGACGGCGCCCGGCCCCGGCGCTGCCCGCGCCCCGGCTCCTCCGCCC
>VZSE01007467.1:1054674-1070872 GCA_013398275.1 Promerops cafer
CTCCGCTCCGCTCCCCCGGCGCTTCCCGAGTGGGGCGGGGGGGTGTGGGGTGTCGGTCTGCCCGCGGCGGGATATTGGTTTACTCCGCCGGGTATTAAGCAAGCCCAATCCATTTAAATATCACTCCCGCGCTGACCTCTCCGTAGTTCGCTATTAAGAATGCAATCAAGATAATAAGAGGCATTGCTTATTAATGAGCGCCCCAGGTAACGTTACACCGGTGACTTTCTGCAGGCGCCCAGCGGGAGCTCAGTCCCAGCGGTCCCGAGGCAGCTCTGGGACCGGGACGGGACCGGGACCGAGAACTGAGACCGACAGCGGGGCCGCCCGTCGCATCAGCGCCCGCCGGCGGAGGCAGGGACGACCGCGGAGCCCGGGGACCTCGGGCGAAACGCCTCGCTCGGCTCTGCCCGGCCGCCCGCGGGGTGGATTCTGTACCCCCTGACAAAAATCTGTTTGGCCACCTCCTCCTCCTCCTGCGCGTGCAACAAATACAGTAAATTATTGATAGTGGAAATTGAATGGTGGAGGCAATAATGGTATCCCCTGATTGACTAGCTCCATTTGATCTTGGTAAAGACAGGGAGATGGCAAGCTCCCTGGCTGGGCCAGCCGCGGCGAGCGGGAGCGCACGCGTGTGCTGGCGGGGCACGGCACCTTGTGCCACATCCCACGGCAAGAGCCACCTGTGGGAGAAGAACTGGCTTCACCCCCTGCTTGGCACGGGCTGTGGTAGCCTCACCTCTCTCCTTCCCTCTTCCCTCGCAGGCAAAATTGGAAGCAGTTGATTTTCAGAACATAACTCTTTCATGAATCGGTTAAAACACGTATTTTTCTACACTTCAAAGCCTGACTGCCATCTAATTGCAATTAATGCCAAAGGCCCGTTCACTCCATGCACTTGTGAAAATTTATTTTTACTAGGAGAAATGTGTGCAACTCATTGCTACCCTCAGACAGTCTGATTGACTGTGTGCTTTTGCTATGAAACACCTGCATTTATCAGTAAAGTAAAGAAAATAACCCAGGTGTTTGAAATTCGAGTACACCTAAGGCCTTCCATATAAATCAGCTTTTAATGTATATTAAAGGAAAGATTCCTGGTGGTTAATAACCTTTCCAGCTTTAAGAACTTTATAAAAAATCATGCTTAAGTACCACATCACCATCCTTCTTGCACTTGGGGGTTTGGTTTCGCGTGTTTGAACTAAAAATGTCAGCGAGCATGAAGACAGTTCTACCTCTTTTGTCTCAGTGTTTTCCAGTCCAAATCTATCCAATTTACGAGAAAGAAGACATTCTCAAAGCCTTCACTAACAGTCTGGGCCTGAGGAATCATGTCCAGCTCTTGTTGGCTGACAGATAGTCACTAATACAGGTAGCTCTTCAGGCCAAGCCCTGCTCTGCTATTTCTGTATTATTCAAATTCTGCCATTAGGGATATATCAACCATTCCTTTTCCCACTCTGATATACCAATATAAGCTTATAACTCTCAGCAATAATGCTGGGTGGATGTTTCAGAGGTATTTCAGACACATGACTGTACCTGGAATTTGCCAAGTTAATGTGTGCATTTTATTTATCTGTTTTATTCTTCACTCCACAATACCATTTAACTTTCCAGATACTACTGTATTAGTGTGTGTACCTGATTTCACTAAGGCAGCATGTTTTCAGCAGCCTTTTTGTACAGTCATAAAACAGCACAGTTTCAATATTCTGTGTTTATAAGATGGTGCCTGCAAGTATTTGGATGATCTACCAGACAAGTTAAACAGTAGCAGGAGAGGCTACTTTAATCAGCTGTAATGTAATACATTACATACTTGTTATTCCTGGAGGAAAGACTCTTCTGCTAGTACACTAGACATGCAGATGAGCAGCAGCAAGTATCACGCTTTAGAAACACTGCTGGCTTTTTCTCAGGAGTGAAGGAGAAGGGATATACTCTGCAAAAATCTGCTTGCAGTCAGAAGAAATTTTTTAATTTTGGAAAGGAAGCATGTTACAGACAGCCTGACAAAGTCCTCACTCTGTGGTAAGCGCTTCAGCTCAGCTCTGCTAAGAACATGAGAACCATTAATTCCATGCAACCATGAAATTCCCATTTTTCTCTGCTACAAACATGTTGCCTTTTGCATTGGTGTAGAGATTTTCCCAGGGAAGAGGTGTGGTCAGAGGAGCTGCTGTTTCTTGCTGGTATAATCAGCCCTTGGAGCATTATTACCAGCCAGTGCCTGATTACTCAGAAAATGAAAAAGTGGTGTAAATAATTACTTGTTTGGATTTTTAATGCACATGAAAGCTGGGTTCCATATTTTTCAATCAGACCCTGACTCCCAAGAGAATTTTTATGAACGAACCCCCAAAAATTGGGTCTTCAAGGTATTAGTTTATGAAGCAACTGATAGTTTTGACATGGGGACATGGGGACACTGATCTGGCTGGACCTCCACTCCTTTGTCCATAAGATGCACCATAAATGTGGAGGTTGCATAAACCATCACCTTTGAGATTTGTGGGATACATAGGATGCAAAGATCAGGCATCCTGATGTTTTCTTGGTAGACCCAAAAGTAGTTCTCTCTTGTTGTGTCTGAAAAAAGACATCTTCCAGCCTGTCTCAGGAGCAGCTATGTTTTCCCCATTTGGATTGTACAGATGTCACATGTAAGAGGCACTTGAAAAGGAAGTCACACCACAATTGCATGGGGAAGGAAAGGGCAGGCAGACCCTTTTCTGGTGGTTTCAGATAATTCAGTGTATCAAGTCTCTTGGTGTTGTCACAGTATGCCTGCTTTACAGCATTTACCTTGGAACCAAGTGTTTTTTCCATTCATGACTAATTAAAATAATTTTTTTGCATACACAAATCATACTTCACCCTTCTCCAAACAGCAACAGGGAAAGAGTGTGAGTTGTCAATCAATAAAATGTTGATTTATTCCTGCAGTAATACTGCTTGCAGGAGGGTAAGACCATTGCTTCTTGATGAATTCAATTTAAACTGTAGCATAGGCACTAATGATGCTGTAGATACTATAAAGAAGAAAGCAGAAGCACACACACCTGGTTTCTGTCTCAGTGGAGGTTATGCATTATAGTGATTGATGTATGAGGTCCAAATTTACTGATAAACTAATTATATGATAAAGTAGTTTGTGGGGCTCTTAAATTCCCCCATTGCAATTGTAGGAGAAGCAATAAAAAAGTCAGTATCTGAAAAGAGTAACATTCTTAAAAGGTACATAATTAGACAAAAGGTAATGGGTGATTGAGTCTCCCCTCCCCCAAACTGTGTCTTTACACTCCCCATTTTATTCACGTAGTATCTTGACCTGTTTTTGAATGAGAAAAAGGTCAAGCTATAATTTGGAATTCTTCTCACTTGGCTGTCAGGAAATATAAACTAATCCTGATTACAAATAGGACAATGCTATTGATGTACTTGGGTTTTGATGCTACAGGGTTTTTTTCTGTTTAAAATTTTAATTGGCTGAAGTAATTTCTTATATCATTACAAGCATTTTATGTTTAATTATGTTTATTCATGTTTCCTAGTTACCTTTATTTGCTATTTTTTTCACATTAAAGAGATGGAAAACTCATGGAAATAAACTTTTCCAACTCAAGCAATGCTAAAAATTGCAATGGGTTATATACACAAGTTATATACACAACCAGGGTTGCAGACATGGTGCATTTGTAAGATAACTGATGCTGCTCTACAATGATTCAGTGGTTGCAGACAACCACAAGAGAGCCCCTCATGCTCCACACTAACATCAGTGCACCAGAAAAACTTTAGCATCTTTGAGGACCAAAGCCAAATTCTTCTTAATTTCGTAAAATCTTTGTATTGTAGAGGCTTTGACTGAGAGATGATGGGAGAAAGATGCTGGGGATCACTTCCCCAGCTTACCCCTTGCATTCAGGGCTTGGCCAAACTGTGGCCACAGCCCCTCCCAGGCATCAGTGTTGTGTGTTAATGCCCTGGGGTTGGTGGTTCTCAGATCTCACATCACATTCAGCCTACAAAGAGTTGCTGTCATTCTGGTCTGCAAGCAGCTTGCTGGGTGACTAGAACAGACCCCGTGCCTTAAACAGTGCAGTGTAGTTGCTCTTAATTTCAGGCATAATTTCACCTTCAGTGAGCAACATTTTCTGAGAGGCCTCGCAGCCTCATTTTAGCAGGGAAAGTGTTAAGTGAAACAGCAAAGATGGGATTACAAACCCAAAGATCTTTCATTAGACATGGTTTGTAGGCTGCATGTACACAGGATAAAGCAGGAAAACCTACTCTTTGAATCACAGGCACCAAAACCACAACATTTTTCCTGAAGAAAATACCACTTAATAGCTCAGAATTGTCACCCTGCAGCTACAGCAAAAGTGATTTTAAAACTCTAACAAACAATTAAAATAATTGTTTTCTTCTCATGTCTGCTCAAGGTATGCCAGCTTTCCATCACATGGCAGGATCTGTACCCCGAATCTTGCCCCATGCCTTCTAATCAGGGATTTCAGCACAATTTACGTGCATGAAACCACTTCTCTGGGAGAGTTCTGTGGTAGGTGCAGATTAGCCTTTTGCAAAGAAGGAAATGCGTGTGTCTATTACACATAAATCTATTAAGCTGCTCATGAACATACTTGTTTGGTGAGCACGCCTGCTCTGGGTTTGTGCCTTGCCACTGCTCATATAGCTGTCTCTACTGGCATGAAGTGTGGTAGAAATAGAATATGTGATGAATAATATATAATATATATAATAGAATATGTGGCAATTCCCCTATGCAGTGAGGTACACACACACACACACACACACACACACACAGACATAAAATCCCCCCCATCCAAACCTCTAGCCTTTTCTTTTGGGGTTTTGCATGCACTGCTTGGACTGTGGGACTGCTAAACCATGAGGTGCCTCTTCCCTGTGCTGAAGGGCTGGGGGAAGCCAGGAGGATAATTCACCCTTCATTCTGACACCTGGTCCCGTGGTCAGTGTCCAGCCATACCAGGCTTGCCCCACACTGTGGGGTGCAGGGCAGCTGTTAAGGATGATGGCACAGAAAAAAAGGTGAGAACAAGAGGAAAAAAAAAGTAAGGAGAGAATGAATCCAACCCAGCAGAAACATTAAAAGTTTGGTTTGTTGTTTCCTGATGGTTTGACATTCACTAAAACTGGCGATCCATCTCCTGAGTGTCTCTGCCTTACTGCTGTTGTTTTGGAGGCATTAAACACCCATTATCTGAGCAAAGAGCAAGGAGGAAAGTATCTGGGTTGTGCCTAAGAGTATCCAGTGTACCAGGTGTCTGGCGTATGGTGCCTGAGCCTTCCTCACTCACCCCTGACCTTCCTGCTAACAGCCCAGCCAAGGCTCCATCACAGGGGACAGAAAAGAGGGCATGGTACAACAACAGCAACAAAAATGCAGACTCTGAGGGAGCAGCAGACATGGGAAGGGAAAAGAAAATCCCCTCTTTCCCAAAGAGGCTGTGTGTGATTCCTTGGGATGGTGGAAACCTGAGCCAAGTGTGGAAAGATTAGATGGCTAGAGATGCACTCCTGTGACGAATCAGGCCATTGGAGCTCTATGATTAAAGAAGATCAGAAAACTGTTGGTGCACTTGTGGGTGAAAGGTGTTGGGATTGACTCATCTCTCCTTTCCTCTAAGTATTCAGTGGGTTTCAATTAGATGCAATATAGTGGATTATTTTTAATATTTAAAGGGATCAGATTCCAGGGGGTTTATAAACTTAGCCAGGCATCTTATCAGAATAGGTATATGCCTCAGCAAACCCTCCTCAGTGCATAACTTTGGAGAGCTTATTTTGAGTATGTGCTAAAAATAAGCGAGCCCCAAAATCCCAGGTCCACAGCCCTATGAACGCTCTTTTGTAGTTTATTTCTATTTAAGCAACTAAAGTCTCCTCTGACATCAGGCTCAAGCACTCCAATTGCCAGGTGCAGCAGCTCAGAGATACTGCTCGGAGGGTGATGGGTGATAAGAGATCTAAAGCAAACAGCTGGGGAGGGCAGATGGAAGATGGTGTTTGGCACCAGGGCCAGAAGCTGTTCTGAGGTGCCCACCACCCACAGGGTCCCACTCTGGCCAGGAGCTGGCAGGAGGGATCCTCCTTGGGTACACAGAAATCCTTGGGAATGCAAAGCATGTGTAAACATTAAATAGTTCTTCTGGCTCTCCTGCCCTTCAGGACTTTCATATTAACATATTTTATGCTGCACTTAGATGGTTGTCTTCATCTTCCCGAAGAGGTTGAGGTACTTTGGCTCCATCCCTTTTCAAAGCAGAGCCCCATCAATGCTTTAAACAAGCTGATGTGTTTAAAGATAAATTCAGGATATTTTTTCTTTAAATAGCATATTGAGCTATTTCGCCTAAGAAACAAAACATAAGAGTTCAAAACATTTTCTGTGTTAACCACCTAAAGCATTAAAGAGAAAAGTATCTGTGAAACAGTAGATATTCTTGTTGATTACAAACTGAAATTATCAGTGCAGCGATAAATATTAAAAAGAGTCCTCAAAATGAAACTCAGACCCCATTAGGTTCTCCTCCTCCAGTTACTGTGACTTGTGGCTCAAGAAACAAGTACTGGATTAGTCACATTAAAGCAAAAATTCCCCTTGACTAAAACATTTCATTTTTATGGTGTCATTTCTGTTTATTGAATACTTGGGATTGTTAATCCTTCAGTAGTTTAATGGCTGGAACCACGTTGTGTGTAAACATTACTACATTCCACTTTGGAGATCAAGAGGCAGCCGTGTGTCTGTCCAGGAGTTTTCCTTTGTCCAAATAAAAGGTATGGTCTGTTCACCCGTGGCAGAGGGGTGCCCAGGTAGTGCCCATTCTTCAGGGCGTGCTGATACACTAAAGGTGCCAACAAAGAGGGTGCAGTCCTCACTTCCTCCTTCCTTCCACTCTAACACCCAGCTCCAAAGAGTGGGAATTGCACAGGGGCCGTTGTTTCTCTGCATTGGCCAGATGAAATTATTTCATTGACTTGCATGGCAGAATTGCTTTGAACAGTAACCAGTGCCAGTGCAGCTGGTTTTTTTGGTGCTACCATTACAACATCATTTTCCTCCTCACTAGCACAGCATGGGGGTAGTTGGATGCATGGCTGGTTCTCTCTCCACAGCACGTGATGTGCTCAGGCTGTCATTTATAGATGCAGAGAGATGGGAACAAAACACAGGGTGGATGTACCACTACTCGGGAATTCAAAAATCCCAAAATATTGATCCAGAAAATCAATACGAATTTTAAGCTATTTTAAAATAACTTTCCTCACGTTCTACACCATTTCTCAGATGGGGAAACATACTGATTTCTCTGCCCCAGCCTGCACAAGATCAAGGTGGCTTTTGAGGTGTAAGGGGTGGTTGGGCCAGGCACATCCAACAGTGGAGACATGGCCACCACCACAAAACCCATTTGAACATAATCTTAAGTGGGAGGAAAGCAATCTTGCATTTTGATGCTCAAAACCCCTGTATTTTTAGGGTTGGATATGACTCAAAGAATACCCAAGTGAAATCTACCTCTGGCTTTCTCAAGAGATTTAGTGGGGCCTTGATTGTTCAGGACTTGTGCCATTAGAGTATAAACTCATAAACAACATAATATACATTCATTTTCTGGACAATGTTTATTTTTCATGTAGTTTATACATCTGAAACATAAATGCTTACAAGGGAGTGTTTTAAGCACCTCTTTGTTTTTCATTAGTTGGCTGTTTAATCTGCTATAATTTATTGCAAACTGCAGTTGTACTATATGGCCTCATGGTGCCTTTACTTATTTGAACATAAACACCACTGAAGTCAGCAGGAATGCAAAGTTTTTAAATCAGAAGGGAGCCAAATGCTAGATTTTCAGTAAAGACTTTGCACAAAGGCATTAAACCCCTTATTTTAGACTTTTGTTATGTTTCTGTTTGATGCTTTACCCTGCTATGTGCTCCAAGCAGAATAATTTTCCCTTACAGGCATGTATAGCTTCTTCCCCTTTGGTTTCTTAATTTGGGTTAGATCCCGTAATATGAAAAATATACTCTGATATTGCACCTAGAGCACATTGATGAGACCTAAAGGGCTCTTCTGTGAGGGGAATTAAGATCAAAAAGAATGTGGAATTTAAATATTCAACATTTCTTCTTGGATATGATACAGAAAAATTGTTTTGATGCAAAAGTTCTTGTGACAGAATACGTTACTTAGGCTCTGAGACCATATTAGGATAAAATGGGTTTTTTATATAGGAATTGCACTCCTTCATATGGAAATTATGACATTTTGTCTATTGCCTCTTACTACGAATGTTTAAAGGATCTGTTAAAAATATTCTTTTAAGAAACTGTATCAAGATAAAAGAAAGTAAATAAGAGCCAGTACAATTTTCAGCCTTATTTCTGATTAGTTTCTTGATTTAGACCCTGTTAGCTGCCAGAAAACTGCACCAACTACCAGAGCTGGGGAAGCATAACTGACAACACAGTTTATTTTGCAGGTTGGGTCTGCTGTGCTTTTGTCAGACCCTCACCCTTGCAGTAGAGGAGCATTGTGTTAATTCCATGAGCCGGAGGGCTTACGGAGACTCTGGAAAAAGGGCTCAGCCTGAGTGCTAGCACAAATGAAAGACAAGCAGATGAAATAGGCATTCTCATTGTCTGACAAATTGGTACTAGACCTTCATCTAAATTTAGCTGATTGATTTTTAACTAACCATTAATCCTTACTAACTCCCCACGAAAAGCATGAAGTCGGAAGGCGGCGGACAGCTTCCCCCATGAAGGCTTCAGATAAAGCTGGGCAGGACACGCTTGCAGATGGCTGGGGGATTGCCAAACTAGCTTGTTGGGAAGGTGGACCTTTCACCCTGTGCTCTTCCACACTAGGCAACACTCACTGCTGTTTCTTTTCCATGCAAATACTGCTCCCCTAATGTGGGCTGGCCTGGGCCTGCCAGGACTCCAGCACCATCCATCACTTCTGCTTACCCTTCACCTCCGGGTGCTCCCACACCTCCTCACTGGCAGAGGTCCCATGGGGGTCTGCAGGAGAACTTCCTGCAGGAAGTTCTGATGCTAATTAGAGCCCCAGGCAGCTGTCACACAATGGCCTCTGGTGGTTAAGGAGGTGAGTCAGTACATTGCTTTGGTCCTACCCTGTTGCTCTCAGACAGGCTGATGGATCCAAAGAAAATAATTTGGAAAGGTCCATTATCTTTGGCTTTTCTCCTGGCCTGAAGTGTACATTAGTCTGAATTTCTTCCCTGTTTTGTCTGGAAAATCCCTACAGAGAAAATGAATAGGAAATTCTGGCCATTTCAAATTAAGTTTCTAGGTTTTGTCTTTTTAAGGACGTAGCGTTCTTGTCAGATGTTTTGGCTTCCTTAAAATTTGGGAGCCAGCAGAATTTTCTTAAGGGACTGCTGCAGAAATACTTTGATGGGAAAGTAGATGATAAAAATAACTATTAGGTGCCAAAGGCAGTAGACTGGGAATTAAAAGCTCTTCTTAAGTCAGAGACATTTGTGTCTTTAAAAGAGCTCAAAAAAAGAGGTGAGGAAAGCAGTGGGTATGCAGGGCTATGACCATGGCTGGACAGCTGAGTGAGTCTAGGTGAAGGATTTGGGAAGAAGAAAACAACAGGTGGTGGGCAGAAAAAGCATGAGAACCAGATCTGCCTGGGGAATAAGCAGTGGATAGAGTGACTGCTGATGTAGGAGCAAATGCCACGCAGAAAGAAAAGAGGTGAATCTGTGATTAAACTTTTACCTCCTGCTACCACCAAGACCTTTGTGAAAGACTTATGCACAACAATTAAACCCCTCAAAAACCAAAACTAGGGAACAATCCTAGAATTAAGTACTTGTTCCCTCAGAAGAGGATGAGAACAAAACATGTGACAGAGGTTATTCATGTCACTTAGAAAAGTGTTCAAAAATGGTGATGAATGATGAATGTGGTGCAAGGACTTAAAATATCTTAGTAAATAAACCAAATTTGGGGTACAAAAAGATTCATATGGAAAATACTGTAAGATTCACTCCTTCTGTGGACGACTCTATGACCAATAGATGCAGTAGGTTTTTTTCTCCCTGCTGCAATAAATTTTTGGCAATATAATAAGGGGTATCACACTTCAGGCTACAGCAAGAGATCTGTACAGTAGCAAAAGACATTTGAGATGTATCATCATCCACTGGAAAATTTCAAACCCAGAATTTAGCCTCATTTAAGAACTGCTAAGTCTTTTTGTTTTCCTGGTTAATATTATCTGATCAGCTATCTGTTTACAAAATTCAGCCAAATATTCTCTCAGATGGTTTTATAGACTTTTGGCAGGTGTGAGTGAACATGCATTTTACAGAGCAAACCAACACATGAGCAGCTCCAGTCTCTTGACCTCTGCTCATGTCTCTTGCTTCATCCCATTCTCAGTAGAGTTGGTTGGGTTTCAAAAGGTATTAGCTGTCAGAAATCAGCTGCCTTTTTTTTTTTTTTTCCCTTTGTTAGCCACCTGTTTACCTGGAATCCATTAAATCCATTGTCTTTTCATGATATTATTTGGGTTTGAATCTGAATATTTTATTAGATGTCATTGTCAGATTATTGATGATAGCTTTAGATGGAAGTACTGAAAGCCTCTTTGAATACTCTGTTAAACAATATAGAACTCAGTTTGTGTTGAAAATACTGGAAAAAATTGGATTTTGAAATGTCAAATATTTTCCCAATTCTGTCTCCCTTGACAATGTGTGGCCTTTTCTGATTCCCAAGAGAAAATCTGAATGGGAACCAAGTGACAGATAAAGAACAACCTGTGGGCCACCATACAACCTCTTTCTATTGCTGTTGTTTCAAGGGGTGAAACATGTAAAAGAATAAAGAAACCTGAGTGCAGGATCAGGGCTGAAGTCAGTATTTTGACATTTCCATAGCTGTACAGGTCTAGTGTCTCTAATATTAGAATAATACACTGCAAGAGTTAGTATGTTAAGCTATACTGTTATGTCTTAGACCTGAGCAGTAAACATCTAAACAGCCTCCATCACTCTCTTTCCAATCTCAAATGTTTCTTAAAAACATATCCTTCAGATAAAGAATCGTGAACTTTGTGGTTGGGTTTTGCTCTTTTTAAAATTTACGGTATATTTCACCTTATTCATTGCTCAGAGGGGAGCTTGGTAACATCTCTGTATTGTTGATGAACAAATGGAGGTCAAAGAGCTGAAAAGATCTGCCACACAACACACAAGCTGCATAGGAACTTGGCTTTACTGTGGGTTACCAATGAAACCAGCCTCGCTGGTCCTCCCTCCTATTTGCCTTTAAAGAGCACACACACAGACACACACAGAAAGTGAACCCCCAGACACTGCCTATGCACTTCTACTCTTGCCAAACAGGTGAGAGAAAAGTTTATCCTGAAGCCTTCCCACTGCCAGGGTCCCTTCCACCTCAGCATGCCTCACCCTTTTTTTTTTTTTAGCTGCTTCAATTTTTATTTTACCATTTGTTATAATAATGGAGTCTAGTAAGATGCTTGTGGCCCCATAAACTTTGGACATAATTTTAACTGTGTCAGCTTTAAAAAGTCAGTATCTGCCTCATCAAAGGGCAATCATGTCCAATGTGGGTGTCTCTGTCAATTGTGTTTTGAACTGCAGCAATAATCCAACCAAACCATGCAAAGAGCTTTTCTACACCCACATTTCTTAATTATCATCATGAGACTGAGGTAGCTGAGACCAGATCTATAATGTTTTCTGGATGTCAAAATGCCCACACACCTTCTGTAATCCTTGTGCTACCAGCCCCCTTTCATATTGCTTTTAGCTGGTCCATCTAATTATCTACTACCATAACTTTTTACTGCATTATTCCCAAATCCCACAAAGGCTCTGTTTAAGAAAAAACAACTGGTCTGATGAGACCTCCTTAACTGAACAATCCTATTAACATTTTAGTGGATGATAAACCCCTCTTCACCCCTTTCAGAAATGAACCACTTTTTTTTACAGTCAGGGAAGACCTAGAGCCTTAAAAGTCTCTGCATACATTGCATCCACAAACAATGCAATTTCTTGGGAGCTTTGGGGTCTACTGTCCATTTGGAGAATAAATAACTTCATTATTTTCACATGTGCTATAGTCAATAAGGATCTGGAATGGGAAAGTAGCGAAAATGTTACGACTTAATGAACATGTTGCAAAATCATTCTTGCCAAATGTCAAAATAAATTGGAGGCCAGAGTGTATGGTTTATGCTTGTTAAATTGGGGGTTTGTGTGCTATTTTGGGAAGGGGAAAAAAAAAAAAAAAAAAAGACAGAGGACACCATGAAAAGGCAGGGGGAAGAGAAAGTATTACACTTGGCCACTTATGGCAAGACCTTGGTCCATTACAGTCCCACCACCAGTGCTCCCCACAAGAGACAATACAACAGCCTGTGACCGTGGGGAAGGCACCTACTGACAGCAGAATTGGCTCTGTGGCAATGCCCTGGCCCCAAGGCTCTCCACTAGCAAAGGAAGGGCAGGGGCCAAGCCCCCACAGACCAGTTTATTCCACAGACCAGACATGGCTAATGCCAGCCTCTCTGGGAAGCACCAAGCTGTGCCAGGGGTGAAAATGCATCACATCCATTAGCAATTTCAAAAGACTTTTTTTCCATCAGGAGACTGTGAATTTGCACTCTTCCATGAAGTTCAAATGACAACAGGAATAGCATGACTGGAACCAGATGTGCTTTTGCGGGAGACTCCTGTGAAATGTCTGATCATTTCCACAGGTATCCCATTGATTCTGCTTTTGGCATAGACGTACTGAGAAAAGCAGGTTTTGCCTATATTGCAGAGAGTTTTCTGTTTGTCCAAGCAATGAGTAGCTTGAAAGGTCTAAGTTTAGAAATATCTACACAGCTGAGGACCTGATCCTTTGAACACCAAAGCGTGTCACAGCTATTTTCCCTTTGAGATTGCCTCAGGAAAATACCAATTAGGATTACATGATAAGTAAAATTATTCCCATACTTACATGGTTTGGAAAATAGGTCTCTCCAACTGCATATTCAAAAGGAGATCAAAGCAATATTGTTCTTTTGCAGTTAGATTTTGACTTATTTGTGTTTTTCCCCATTATGTGCTTGTTCCAGCAGCACCAAGAGGCCACAGGGATGTGCTTCTTACTTTGCCTCTACATCTAGTAATGGGAGTGCCATGAAAGTGCCTGTATTTCTCCCTGCCTGCATGAAAATGTGTGGATACATATATGTGGCTTTCACTTATTTTGTTTCACGACACAAGGAGGGGGGGAAATCTTTTTCATACACCTACATCTATCACAAAGCAACTAAGAATAGAAGCAATATTGAGACAGATGGAAATGTTAATGGTGACAGCTCACAAGCAAGAATCACACATTTGTGAAATAATGAAATGGGTGGGCAGTTGTTATATGAACTCCATGTCAGTCGGTATGTTTTCCTGGCTATAATTTTGCAAAAGTATGTCTCAGAGATATTTTCACTTCATGGGAGAAGTTAGTGCCCTACCCTACACCTTGCTAGCACGTGGGTGTAGGAATTCACCAAGGGTGGCAAGCAGCTTGCAAGTGACCCTGTTCATCACGTGCCCTGGGGGCTGCTGGATGTCCCCCGAGACTTCCCTGCCAGGGCACTTTACTATTCCTAACAATGTGGTGGGAGAGATGCAGAAAGGAAGTGTAAAAATATTTGGAAAACCAAACATGAGGGAAACATGGGATACTCACACTTGTGTCAAAATCTTACTTCCAGGCATACAAGTATTACATTTTCTTTTACATTTCAACTGCCCATATGCTGTAGTCCTTATTATTAGCTGGACTTGCTGACCACAAATGAAAATGAGCATTACAAAACCAGTCCTGCATTTCTCCATTCCTTCTTTCTAGTTCTTCATGCCCCAAAAGCCATCAAATCCATTTTAAGGACCACTTTCACAAGCCTGCTTTTGCTAGCCCCAGTTTCCTAGCCCCAGTCTAATGTTAGCTCAAAGGGGAGGGAGCCGTGAAAATGTCTTTTCATACATATTTTACCTTGCACTACCTGTCTCATTGCCACAAGGTCTAGGGAATCTACTGATTTTCAACAACTTTGATAGGCACTGTTTCTTGCAGATGCTGTTTACTGCACTTGACGTTACTATTTTTTGCCAGAGGAATGAACTAGTTCTCCTGAAATCTTATGGATGCTCTCTTTGTTTGCGTATCTGATTAAAGAAATTCTAGCAGCTACATCTTCAAGTGCTTAGTGGTGATTTACTACAATGATTCATGGTAAGACTTACAGCTCCGAGGAAAATCTGTCCCTCAGGATTTATCCACCTTTCCAGAATTTCTCATGGCAGGGCAACCATATGCCACTGTATTTAGGAAGCAACTTACGGTTACTGAATGGCAGCCAGTCTGCATCTTCTTAGTGCATTTCTAAGAGCTCAACAGCATTAATGTGATAATGAAAAAAAAAAAAGGACTTGCTGTACAAAGCCAAATGTATGCATCCAGCCACCTCAGATTAATGAAATGCTAGACATTAATCCACTGGCATACATGCCTGTCAATGCTGGCCACTAAAAATAAGTAGTGAGAAATATCAGATCATTCGAAACAGGAAATTGTTGAGCAATCCTGAAAATCAAAAGGTTATCCAAATGGTGAGCTGCTGAGAATGGCAAACTTGCATATTTGCCTGTGTCAAATACCATATTATAAAAACCATCTCATGCTGGACACAGACACCTGACAGGCACCAAACCTCTGAAGGCAACACTCGTGGTACCAGGTAAAATAAAACTTTAAAAAAGAGGCAAAAAAAGACTGCCACATCAAAACTTTGGAGGATGAAGACATATTCCAAGAGGATCGGCCATTTTACAGTATCATAACTGTAAGAGATGAAAGGTGGTGATGAACCACCACCAAAGCAGTGACGGCTCGTGGAGAAACAAATCAATAAAGCTACTTGCAGATTAAGGTATGAGTCACCACAATGGGACCAAATATGGCCCGTGTCATTTGTTAGCAGCCGTCCATCTCATGTGTCTCTGCAGAGAATGATTAAAATTCAAGAGAAACATGGCAACAGAGGCAGAAAGGGAAATGTTGGAGTTTTTTAAGAGCTGGCAAGAAAGTAATGGGTGCAAACTTAAAATACAGGAAGATATACAAAATTATGCATGGCGTGGAAAATTCACATAACTAGAAGCTCCTTGACAACCTCCTAGATAACAGAAAAATTTATTTTGGGAAGTGGATAGATTTTTAGTAGGGCTCATCAACCTCTAGTCCACAGTGGATGTATGGAAATATGAGATCTACCACATTACTTTTTCCTAAGTGAAAAAAGGTAGAGGACGTTTCATCGTGAATTTAATGAAACCAATACTGCCAATCATGAGTGTTTGAGTGTCACCCAGCCTCCTGACGCCGGATGCTGCTGAGACCTTGCTCTTCTCTGGCTCCTCTCTCCTCGCCTTACAGCTGCTAAGAACTGCCTCATACGGCACCCTGACAGGTATCCCCAGCAAACGCAAGTTCTCCAAGTGGAAATGGAAAAATCCACGGAGGAATCCTGCCCGCTCCCTTCTCCGGCCGCTCTGGGGGCTGGGGGGGTAAAGGAGGACGGCGCTAAGCCAAGGCCGCCGGTAGCGCATCTCCCGGAGAGGAGAGCGGCTGCTTTCCTTTATCGATAAAACCCCCAAAGCCAGCCACCACGAACAGACACGACCGCAGCAGAGGCGACAGATGACCGACTTTCGTGCGAGCCCCGCGCCGGCGCCCCTCCGGTGCCGTCCTGCACCACCTCCATTTTGGCTGCGCGCGCGGCGCCGGTGTCCGGTCCGGCTCCGGTGCTGCGAGCGGCGCCGTCCAGGGGCTGCTGACGAGGAGCTGCTCCCGGGAAGCGGGGCGGAGGGGGGCGGGAGAGGGGCGGCATCCCCGGCGCCCCCATCCCCGCGGCACCGCGCCCCCATTTCCGCAGGACGGTGCCTCCTGGGGGGAGGCGGTCGCCGTAGCAACCACGGTGGGGAGGGGGGGAGGGAACACAGGGGAACGCCGGCGGGGGTAGCCCGGCCCGGCCCGGCCCGGCCCGGCGGGGCGCGCGGTGCCCTGCGCG
>VZSE01007467.1:1070991-1212496 GCA_013398275.1 Promerops cafer
GGAGGGCCTATCGCCCCAGCGCCGTGGCTGTGGCGGGGGGCTCGGGCGGCCGCCCCTCGGATCCGCCGGGGCGGGGAGGAGGGGTGGCTCCCCGTGGCCGGGATTCCCCGGGCGGAGGAGCGCAGTCTGTCTGGAACAGGGCGGCGGGGACGGCGTGGCTCCGTGTGGACTCTCCTTCGCAGGACCGCACTCCCCTCAGCAGCGCGGGGAGCGGGGGAGGGGGGTGATGCACAGCCTCCGTGCAGAGCCGGAGACCCCCAGAGCCTCTCTACCTGCGAGCACTGTTGCTACCGCCGCTGCTCCGCCAAACTGCTGACTTTCCAGAGCTTATTTTTAGCCCGGAGACTAAATATTATTAGCTACATTTCTACGTAGGAAGAATCGGAAGCGCGGGGTGGGGTGGGGGGAGGCACTAGAGATAGGGAGGGAGATGAGCGGAAAGCTTATCCGAATGATCTCCAGTTGGGGGGGCTGCGTTTGGGTTTCAGGCTTGCCAAACACACACACACACGCACACACACACACACACACAGAGGCGCACACACCATTAATTATAGCAAAGTAGATGCGGATATTGGATCATCAGCAATACATGCACGGCTCTCCCTTTGAGCCGTAGGTTGCGTATGCAGAGGGGTCAGCTAATCTCCGTGTAGGTAAAGATCAGCTGCGTCCCTTTATCTGTGAAAGATCAGTCCTCCACAGTGCCAGCTAGAGCTCAGCTGCATCTCTTTAGCTATGCAAAATCAACTTGCATCCTCAGCCAGGAAAAAAAATCCGTCGCATCTGCTTTTCTAGGTAAAGATCGGTTGCATCTCTGCCCAAAGCATGCACACACACATAGACGAGATTCCCAGGTTAAATCAGGCACAACTTAACTTAACTCGTAGTTAAATCTCATCCAGCTTTCCCTTCCTCCTCTAGCTCTCACACACATCAAGCAGCCAGCAAGGTAACAAAACTAGGCAAAGAGCAGGCACCCATCCCCGCAACACAGAGAGGGAGAGGCAGGAGCCAGAGGGGCCGCCGGGGGTGTCCCCCCTCTGCTTACCTTGGTTACAGCTAACACCACGAGCAGTGGCTAGATCGCGGAGATAAATACTGGCATTTCCCAAAGTTGACACCGTCAAACCAACCCCCGGAGCTTGCAAGACTCTTTTTTTTTTTTTTTTTATCCCTCCTCTCTTGTTCCTATTCCAGTCCGCACCGCTAGGAATTCAACTTAGCCCAGCTCCAGCGGGGCGAGAGGGCGGCGGGCGGGGAGGGGAGGGGAGTGGAAGGACCGGGGGTTGGCGGAGGAGGGAAGCCGGTACCTAGTGCCAACGGCTCCCCGATCCCGCTGGGTCGCGGAGCAATGCGGAGCGGTGCGGGGCCGCCTCCGCCGGCCCCCCNCTCCGCGTCCCCCCCTCCTCCGGGGCAGCCCCGACCCTCTCTCCGCGGCGGGGCGCGGGGGTCCCCCCCCTCCTCCAGCCCCCCCGACGGTAGGCGTCAGGCGCCTCCTGTGCCCGCCGAGGGAGAGGGCCGGAGCGAGCCGGGGAGGAGAGGCGAGCGCCCGGCAGCAGCCCGGCCGCGACAGCTCCAAGTTTCTCTCTCAGACGCGCTGTTTCCATCGCAGCCCTAAATCAAAGAGCGTCGCAATTAAAGTTACACTGTCTAAAACACAATTCTCCCGGCCTCCGCGGGTTACGCTCTTTGGCGTATTAAGTACTAGAAAGCCGAGCCCGTGATATTAGATACTGTCGTTAAGCAACATCTCAAGCTTTTTGTTGTAGTTGTTTTTGTTCTTCTCTCCAGGTATTAAAAATAAGCTTTTTTTGTAGGTACTCACCATTGTTTCTTTGCTGTCCTGGAGACAGAAGTGGTTTAAAATCCAGTCTCTCCAACAGATGCTGGAAGGTAATGTGTCTTGTTTGAAGTCATCATGTGAGAACTTCTGCTTTGCTCAGTGGATCGCCCACCACTTGGTGTGACTTATGAATCTAATAACCCTTTGCAATATCCGCAAGCTTAAACTCTCCACCACCTTGGTGCCTACAGAAGACAGAAAGCAACTGGCAGGGAGTTTTAAAAACCTATAGATTTACGCAAACGCCTTAGCTCAGAGTCACGTTTCCCTCTGAGTTCTTACGTGATCTTAATGAATGAGAGGGGTTACCAACCAATACAGTATAAAACGTGATCGCAGCCGCCTCCCAGGAAACCGGAGCGGGACAGTAAGTTCCCGAGGAAAGTCCTGGCCGGCCAGGCGCGCTCTGCAGTGCGCCCTGACTCCCACCGCCCTCCTTCCACCTGGCGGGTCGCACCTGGGGCCGTGCAAGACGAGCCGGCTCTGGAGATTTACGTTCGGGACAGGTAAGTCAACATTTGGGGGGTTGCTTGTTTGTTTGTTTGTTTGTTTGTTTGTTTTAATGTCACGTTCACGGCGCTCTCACGGGAAGTGCTCCAGGGACTTGTTGCATACTAGGTCCTGCCACAAGAGGAGCATGGCACAGTTGCCAAGACGAGTTCCTTTCCGAAACCCCTGCCTTTCCCGAGCTGCCACTTCCCCGCACACTTTTCCTCCCCCTCCTCCCTCCACCCTCACCGGGAGGCGCATCCCGGGGGCGGGCTGCTCCGCCGACCCCGCATTGAGCCCCTGCCACCGACAAGGCAGAGGGGAGTGGAGCGCATCCCCGGGATCTGCCTTTGCTTTCCCATTCTCTCCTTCTCTCCTTCTCCCCTAAAAGCCTTGTCCCCTCCCCTCGGGGCCCCAGCAGCGCCCCGACTCCGCCCGTGATTTCTATCGCTAAGTCAATTCCGATCTGCTTGCGTTGCGAGAACACCCGCACACCTGAGCGCAACTGCAGTCTCTTTCCCCGAGATCGGTGGCCGAGCCCCAGTATTACTCCTGCCAAGGCTCACAAAGTCCTTGTCCCCATTTTGTCTTCGTATCTCGGGTTTATTCTCAGTGACTGCCCCGCCTCCCCGGCTCAGAGAACCCCGCGGGGAGAGGGTGCGGGAAGGGGTGTGGGAGGTGGTGGAGCGGGTTTCTTTGCCTTTGAAGGCGAATTGCAGTCAACTGAACCTGGACTTGCCAAAGTTTGTGGGTGCTGCCTCTCATATGAAAAAAAGAGACCAAGACCGAGGAGCTCCTTGTCCACTCGCGTTCTCTCCCGACTGTGTTGGAATTACATTTACGGGTCATTTCTCTCCAAAGCGCCCGTTTCTCCCGCCCCCCCGAGTCCCAGGTACCTCTGGGAGCCAAAGCAAGCAGCCTCTTCCATGACAACCATCTATGTTGATCCATGCAATAACCAGCAGATGCTGCCCTAAGACTGGTACAGCTGGTACTTTCCTGCCTTGGCTGTCCTGGGGACAAGGTGTTAGAAGAAAAGTCAAGTGGCATCCAGCAAAGCTGCCCTGAGGAGAACCACTGAACCCCTTCACCTGCATCACATCCTGCCTGTTGCCACGTACAGGCAGAGCCTGTCAGAAAGCCTGTTGCTGATGTAACACTGCACTCAACATCACCCTATCACTGGTGGGGTGTCACCTGAGATTGTACATCCTTAAGTACTGATCTCCAGTTAGGAAGCTGAAGTTTTCTTCCAACAGTTGGAAGTACTCATAGTTGGTGTTAATACTGATCAGGAATACCAGTTTTAAGTGGCATTAAAGTTAAAAAAAAAAAAAAAAAGCCTAAGTATTTCAACAAGTGGACTTGCAATGAGTTCTGCTTTCTCCCGTTCTTCAAAGCAATTTGCTCCTGCCTCTTCCTCAGGGGAATAAAATAATTTGGTAATATCTACTTTGGGTGATAAGTTGCACTATTCACATTTTAACTAGATAAACACATATCTAAATCTTAAAGGTTTCTGACCCTGTGGAGTCCTCAGTGTTTTATGGAGAGAACTTTACAAAGATGCAATATCATTTCAAACATATTTCTACATACTTATTTTATAGCTCAAGAAACATAGTCTTTCATTGAGAAAGTAATTCCCTCTGTAGCACTTGTAAGAAAGTACTTTGCAGGACTGTTCCTCCCTTACTTCTCATTTCATTAACTTCTAGGTATATTCATTTTCTGATGACGGTCTCAATTGTTAGAGATGCCCAGGAGAAACCTTTGGTGGGTGATAGTATTATATTGATGTAATGATGTTAAATTTACAACAAAAAATCCTTCCACAAAGCTTCCCAGGAGATCCACAGCAGGAAGCAGCACGGTGTCATTTCAGCCCTGTCCAGATGCGTTTTCTACAGGAAACTGGTGGGGTTTGCCAGCAGTAATAAGGCAGGGTCATGCCTGTGAGGAATTTGTGTTTGCTGGGGATACCTGCCCGGGTGCCATATGAGACAGAACCATGAGCAAAGATATTTCTTTAGACAGCCAACTAGAAGAGCTCCTGGTCAGTATTTCTGCTTAAGAACAGGACTCCACCCACCTCACTGGGGATAGGTGACAACTGATAACACGTCTCATTCTCAATAGACCAAATTAAGCATATGTTTGCTGAAGGGATTGCTTTAGATAGTGTCAATGCAATTAATGGAATAAACAGGCACTGTAATCAAGGGAATGGTACAAAAATGTATGGAAAAACAAAAAGTAGGGTAATAGTGGATGCTATGAAGAATGAGAGGTAGTATAAAACAGAGTTCTTTCCTTATAGTGACATTCACAGGTGGGAGAACAGCCCAAGTCATTCTGATGAACCAGAGATGAAGTTGAGACACCAGTCAATGCACAAAAATGGTGAAGAGTCACTCCTCTGTCAGGGGTTCCTGCAAGCAGGGCATTAGAAAGGGGACAGACTAGAATTAAACCTAAATGCCTGTTGAGCTTCTAGACTTTTCCTTTCCCTATGTCTTGTTTCCAGCTATGTTTTTTATCTCTAGAAGAGCTTATCCCCAGGCCATGGGAGCCCCAGCCATG
Source organism: Promerops cafer (assembly GCA_013398275.1). Lineage (NCBI taxonomy): Eukaryota > Metazoa > Chordata > Aves > Passeriformes > Nectariniidae > Promerops > Promerops cafer. The sequence goes on from VZSE01007467.1 coordinate 1,075,910, forward strand.
AAAATCACTTGATGTGAGTCGGTGTGGAGGGTTTTTTTCCTTACTACCATAGAGGGGCACAAGTGACTCAAAGTTACTTGCCTGACAAGTCATACACCTCAGTAAAAGCTGAAGAAGTACTGAGTAGAGTTTAGCCCATTATTTAAAACTAATAATCAAGTGGTCCGTTTACAGGGTGTTGAAATAGAATAGCTGTTAGCATTTGCCAGAATGACATGGCACAGCATTTGCTGTATGCAGGTAGTTCATACATATAAGGCAATGTACATCCCTGGTTCCAAGTCTGTTTATCTTGGAATCACATTGTTACCAGATGAAGTATACAGCTGCAGGACTTGACTTCAGTAGGGACTACTCCTACGTAAATAGTGACATAACTGTTTAGCAGATGAGGTCTAATTAAGAGGGAATCAGCCATACATTTTCCTTCTCTTAGACAAAACAATGTGAAGAATACTGCAGGAGCATTGCTAGAAAGCCACAGTGCCTTAAATCAGCCTGTGAAACACCCCAAAATCCTGAGCACGCTGCAAATGTTCTTTCCCTGCCTTAAAATACCTTAGAAAATGATGAGCTGTTACTGGTTGGCTTTTTCACATAGCTGAAAGACTACCAAAATATGTGGATAACTGCTAAGCACATGCAAAAGACACCTTCCATTCATTATGTACAGCTGCTCCTTCAGAGACCACTGAAAACCTGCCTCAGACACCAACATTAGCAATCTGAGCAGAATCAGACGATAGCAGTAGCTGTAAACTTTACAGAGATGCTTCTGAAATAAGAGCTATGTGACATCATTGCTAGTGTGAAACGGGGCTGCCAGCTCCTCTCCATGCCAGCAATCTAATGATGTGTTTGCAAGAAAGGTCCCCCAGGGTTATGGTGTGCTAGTTTTTCTGGTAACCTCCTGCTTCTTCAATAGGAGGATTTGGCACCTGCCCTGCTACTGCCTGGAGGGTAAATACCAGCCTCCCAGTACATATTTAGGGTAGCCTCCCATCAAGCGTTGATTTTCTGTGCCTGATTTCCTCCTCCTGCAGATTATCTTGCTCTGATATTTCCATCTTTCCCCTGATCTTCGCGCTGCAAGTGTTAGCAGTCTTTCACTCTGCCTCCTCCCTCCCTGGAAGTTTTCCTTTCTTTCTGAGCCTACTTGTCTTCAAACTGCGTATATTCCATGCTGGTAACATGCAGATGAACATCGTAGTCATGATCCCACTCAGATACTAAACAAGCCTCCCACCAATGCCTTGTCCTCCTTTAAAGTGCTGGAACATTTCAGCTTGCTTTCAGTCTCCTGAAAGTACCAGGAAATCCTCTGGAGTAGACAAGCAGCAGCACATGTGCTTGTTGTGGTTGTACCTCAGGCTGATCACGGACTCGTGATTGCAGGGAGGAGAGGGTGGGACTCCCACAGGAGAGTGGTGGGCCCATTGCCAGCCTAGAGCTTAGGCTCCAACCCACCTCAGCCCACAAGAGAAGGGCTTCAATGTCACCATCAACAGGAGGTATTTTACACACTGACTTCTTTTAAGATCACAAATTGTGCCAAGCTCATATTCACATTTGGTAAAACCAGGAGAGCTCAGTATGCTTAAGGAAAGCCAGCCCTGCTACAAGTCAGGATAAATCAGGGTTTCCATCATCCGTGTTGCCTGAAGCAAATACCTTGAGACAGATGCCTTGGCCAGCACTCCTAATCTGCAGAGGCAATAGCACAGGTTACAGTGGGAGGACATACATCAGGGCTAATAGGGGGTCTGTCAGCATTGATTCAGCCACCAGTTTGCTGATCCTGGAGAAATCCTCTGTTCTTCACTTTCAGCTGTCTATAGGTACCTCCACATCCCTCTCACTGTGGAGTGGGACTGTAGCAAGACTTCAAGAACGGGTCTGAGAGTTTTTTGCATTAATTATTTATTTGCCATCAACTTATAGTAAAAAAACCACTATTTTAGAAAAGTTTTGCTTAAACTGTTTCTGTCATTTATGGAAAAGGTGCGTTTCAGGAAAACTTCTAGAATTAAGGTTTTGTTTTTCCCAAACTACACACATGCAAATGTAGTTCAGTACTTGTATGGCACTCATTTAGGTTAGCTGGAAAAGACAGGAGATTAGATAAATGTAATGGAAACTATTGGCCCATGTAAGTTCTCCTGCCTGACCTGAGCAAAATGAGACACCGGGTATCTCTTACTAGAAGAAAACCAGAGATAGGGAGAGAAATCAGAACCTGGAGAAAAAGAAACATGACAGCTGTAATCTGTTACTATTGCAACCTGATTATAGGATTTATTGACAAGGTGGAGGACCCTTTCTTTTAGCATTAAAGTCTACACCTTGCTTCATGTAACCACAAGACAATATCTCCAGGCATGTCAGCCTTTAAAAGAGATTCTTTCTTCAATCTTCTTTGAGGAGAAAACATACAGCATAACCATGAACAAAATAAGCTACACCACCACCTTAAATGCTGTTATGTGCAGACCTGAGTTAGGAAAGAAAACCAGCATTCCCAGTACAGAAATACCCTTATAAAACTATGGGCGATTAGCCTTAATTGCTTTAATTTTCACTTACAGGTGAAAAGTAAACACATTCCTTTCTGAAGTTAATGTTTATAAGGAAACTACGTTCCAAACCATATTAATCTGCTTCTCAATAGTCAAATACCCTATCAGCTTCCATGGGAGCTTGCAGTAACAGCTTGATGATTGAACCTCGTGGAGCATGATAGAAACATGTTATTGTTAAGAACAAAATATCTGTTGGAGAAATTACACACTGAGTTAGCAGGGAGCAAGAGGGACTGGATGCCTGTCATACAAGTATTAAGAGATGCTGGCAAGCTCTGAGTGAGAGTGACCCTTGACTTTGTCTTGGCATTCATATGATGAACTCTTTCAAATATAAGTGTGTTCTCTGCAAGGCCCCTGTGTAAAAGAGGAAGAGGGTGAGATGACAACAGAAGAAGAGAGGAACAGGGGAATAGTGGTATAGGGTAAAAATGCTGAAGGAAAGTAGAAATTCAGAGAAAACTCTTAACAAGGCTACCACTGAACTGGGGGCATTTAGTAAAATAATAACCTCCATCCAGGGTCTTGCAACAAGTTAGCTACAAACACCTCTAGACCAGTTATGTATGAAATTGTCCAGTCTATTTTTATCCTGTGATTTTCGGAGTAAAATGACAAATTCTCCCCTGAGATGGTATTCACAACAACCAGGAAATAGTGCTAATGTTGACCTAAATAAATAAAGCTGCTCCTGTGTAAGAATTCCTGCAAGGATCCTTTAAAACAAGATATTTTGAAAACATTTGCTGCCAAATGCATATGAAACCCTGGGGGACAAACAGCCTGCTAGACACCATGGTCTCACTATCCCAGTTTGGCAAACAAGGTTGAGAGCTGTATAAATGCACTGCTAAAGAAAACAAGGGTACTTAGGGTAAGATTTCTGATGCCAAAACACAAGGTCCTGGTATACCCTTCAGTTAGGGCACAAATAAATTTTCAAAGAAAAAGGTATTATTTTGTGGAGTTGTATACATGTTTTTGAGCTAAGGTGTGCATGAAGCTTTAACTATGTCTTATGACAATTTGCATGATGCTTTCTGTCCCAAGTGGTGCTTTTACCCCATCTTAACTTTTTGATAGGGTCATTCATTACTGTTAAAGAGAGCAATTACACACTTAACCAAACAGATCTCTTTAGTTGTATGGTTTATTGAGCTGAATTAGATCTATTGTCCTTATTCAACCTGAATCTGTAGAACTAAGATCTGTTTCCAAAACCAAGCTTTGCAAAGACAGGGCAAGTCTAGATGAAAATTTTGTGGTGGTTTGTTTAGAATTTCATGGTAACTCATAAAATGCAGCAGTGTTAGAGGTTGTTGGTAAAAATATTGTTGCTACTCCTACTTCATATTTGCATCACAGGTTTGAAGATGTCTTTTCCATTTGGAGCCCACATACTGCTGCAGCATCCTTTCCTTTGCTCTACCTGATAACCTGTCAAAAAGGTGGGCCATTAGAAAAGCCTCCACTGTGCAGCAATTAGCAAATCTTCTGTTCCAGCAGAGATGAAAAAAACGACTTTTTTTCCCAAGACCTGGAACAAGAATGGCAAAAAGGGGCCATTATTTTCCTTTAGTGCCCCTTGTAATGCTGTCCATTTACCTTAAAGATGTTCTGCATGGGCTCTATGAGTCAGTACCTTTCTTAACTGCAATGCACATATGGAGACTTTGGACACACAGATGTCATTATGAATTAATCCACTTCAGCCAAGAAAGGCCTTTTTACCTGTCACACCTCCACTGGAATTGAACCAGATACAACCTATATATTTTCTCTTCCACTTTCTTCTCTGATGTGCTGTCCTGTTCTAACTGCTTCTCATAGGAGCTGAAGTAACTTTTTGTTTGTGACTTGGGGAACTTTATTGAATAAATATATATAGAAGTGTTCCTAACACTGAACAGCACACAATTGCATGATTACTTTTAGTGTCTCTTATTGAACCAAAAATATTTTAATAACTTGAAAGATTTTTCAGTGAACCATGCTGGATCTGTGCAATTTATAGCATGTTTAAATATTTTTACCTTGGTACCCAAGACTGAATTCCAATATTTCTCTTTTGTATCTGTGTGCATTTTAATACACTTCTGGGAACACTTACCTTTTATGACGAAACCAATATTTTCTGATGTAAAGTGGTGATTTCAGCTTAAGTGCAACCATATGTATCTTAGGGCAAAGGCTTTTGGTTCTAAATAACTGGTTAATGTTAAGCATCTTTCACAACTAAAATGTCACAAACCACCATATACCAGCTTTCTCAAAGAAACAAAGATAAAACACAGAAGAGTAGAGCCTCTATAGTTAAGGATAAATACCTCGAGGCACAACTAAAAATTGAGATTTTTTTCAGTTAAAATGGCATAACTACAGAGTTATGGGAGAAACACAAAACAAGCCTGCTTGATTTTGTGAGCCTGTCTCTCTTAGTATGAATTAGATGATGTCCTATTTTAGTTTACCAGTCTGATAACTGCTGGGTAATAACACCACTGAACATAATTCTACAAAACTATGCATATAACTTATTCCTGAATCTTTACAGCATCTATGCCTCATCAGTAGCTGCATCACATTTGATTATTTTGTTTCATCGCAAATCTCTCAGAAACCTGAATAAGTCTTTCCATCTTTGAGGGACATTTTTGTGTCCATTTTACAAAAAGACAAACTGAGGCAGAGAGCATTTAAACTGCCAGTAAATGACTCTGATAGTGCAGCTTGGTCCCTAAGCAGTTTACCCACAATAATAATGCCGGTCAAGATTTGGCAGTCCCAACACTTTTTTCTAAGAAATATATAATGACTCTTCTCCTGTGCCTGCTGAGTATATTACTTGGACAGTGGGAAAAGATCCATGTAAAAATATTTGTATCATAATATCAAGGATATGCCATATTCATATGGCCTAGCAGCAAAACACTGGCAAGGAGTAATTATTTATATGGGGGTAAAATTACTTTAGTTTTTTGAAGTGTACATAAATTCGAAGAAATAGCAGAGAACTTGGGCAAACACCAATCAGATCTTCCATCTCTTTTGCCTTCTCAGACACACATTGTCTACCCTAAATATTAAGGGTCACCTGTAGGTCACAACATGTTTCTTGTGCATTTGCTACATGGCCTGCACCCTGGGGTAGTGAATTTGGAAGTTTTATGGAGGAGATTTGAAATTATAGAATTGAATCCTAGAATCGTTTGGATTGGGAAAGACCTTTAGGGTCACTGAGTCCAACTGTTAGCCCAGCACTGCCAAGCCCACCACTAAACCATATCTCCAAGTGCGACATCTACGCATCTTTTAAACACCTCCAAGGCTGCTAACAAAAGCACCTCACTGGGCAGTCTGTTCCAATCCATGACAACCCTTTCCATGAAAAAGTTTTTCCTAAAATCCAATCTAAACCTCCTCTGGTATAATCTGGGGCCATTTTCTCTTGTCCTGCTGCTTGTTACCCAGAAGAAGAGGCTGATTTCCACCTTGCTACAACCTCCTTTCAGGTAGTTGTAGAGAGCCTTAAAATCTCTCCTGAGCCTCCTCTCCTCCAGGCTGAGGCCCCCAAAGCTGTCCTCATAGGACTTGTGCTCCAGACCCTTCCTCAGCTCTGTTGACCTTGTCTGGACATGCTTCAGCACCTCAGTGTCTCAGTGATGAGCCCAGAACTGAACATGTGATTTGATGCGTGGCCTCACCAGTGCCAAGTAAAGGGGGACAATCACTGCTCTGGTCCTGCTGGCCACACTATTTGTGATACAGATGCCATTGGTCTTTTTGCCCACCTGGGCACAGCTGGCTCATGTTCAAAAAAGGTGAACCAGCACCCCCAGGTCCTTTTCCACTGGGCAGCTTTCCAGACACTCTGACTCCAGCCTGCAGTGCTACATGGGATTGTCACGACCCAAGAGCAGGATCCAGCACTTACACCTTCTTGTCCCTCATATGACTGGCCTCAGCCCATTGATCCAGCCTGTCCATATCCCTCTGCAGAGCCTTCCTGCCCTCCAGCAGATCAACAATCCCACCCAGCTTGGAGTTTTCTGCAAACTCACTGAGGATGCCCTTGATTCCGTTGTCCAGATCATCGATAAAGACATTAAACAGGGCTGGCCCTGGGGCACCTGACTTGTGACCAGCTGCCAGCTGGATGTAACTTCAGTGACCATGACTCTGGGCTCAGCTGTCCAGTCAGTTTCTACCAAGCAAAGAGTATATTCATGCAGGCCATGAGCAGGCAGTTTCTCCAGGTGTTAAAGACTTTACTAAGGACCAAGTAAACAATATCTACAGCTTTTCTCTAATACACTAAATGGGTCACCTTATCATAGGAGACCAGGTTAGGCAGATGGTCTGGGAGCACAAGGTCATGGAGACAAGATGTTGCTGCTGGTTGTGCTCCTCACCTGATGCCTTCTTTCCATTTGTGGCTGGGTATCCTTCTGAGCCCTACCTTGCCTCAGAGCTACAGGAGCCTGGTAGCAAGAGGAGCACAGGGCTCACCCCCCAGGTGCCTGTGGAGCTGGGTACCGCTGTGCCGGGTGGTTGGAAGCACACATGCCTGCACAGGTACTGGCAGCAAGCCTCACCTGGGAAGCCCTGCAATGCTGGGGGCCCTCTGTGCCACAGCAGCCATCCCATGCTGTGCCACCAGCCTTCTCTCTCTAATCAGGCTTTTTATCAATCAGCACTTGGGTCAAAGCACATGCCTGAAGAGCAGAAAATGCATGCCAATATTTTCTGATCTTTTATGAGTGAATCATTTTTTGGGCAGCCTGCCTTCCATGAGGAGGAGAAGGCAACCCAAATACTACCAGGACAGATTCAGATAATTACAATAAATATAATTCCAGATTATTTCTTGGGATAGCTCAAGATGTCTATCGTTATTAATAATCTGAGGTCTGCGCAGTTATGCAAGACCAAAATGAAACTTGCTCTAAGTTTTCCCTGGCTTTCAGTGGGTTTGATTGTTGGCTTAAATATGCAGTTCCTATGAAGTTGCTGTCTCTCATAATCTCATATTCATCTTTTTTCTTGTACTTCTCACATTTTTTTTGACGTTGCTTGCTCAGGAGTAATCCCCACTAAACCTGAATTATGTGGCAATACTTGGAAGGAAAAAAATGGTGACTAAAATCTAGAAGATAAACCATAAGGTGGAAAACAAATGATTAATTGTAAGTAGATAAGAAGAATGTAATGGAATACTACTACCTCTCAATTACTTAATTAGCAGCATACAAATAACTGTATCTAAACATGAAACCTTCCTGTACTACCAAATTTCTCTAAAAAATTATATTTGGGTTATTGGTCTAAGGAGCATTCTTAGAGAGTAGAGCAACACAAGCCAAAACTATAGCAAGATGAAATGATAAAAAAAAAAAATATATATAGTTAAATAATGTAAAGAGTCTTGAATGTAATTTGAAAAGTGCAGCCTGGATTCTTAGTTGTTTAAATTGATGTAGCACCACGGCTTTGTGGAGCTCATCCACCGTGCCCAAACCATCTTGCAACCTTGCATCTGTCTGATGTGCCTTGGACCTCTTAAAGAAACAAGTCAAGAAGAAAACCAAATAAAAACTGTTCAAATCAGTCCAATGATGGCTTGACTATATCGATTACTAAATGAAGTTAATTAAAAACTTTTCCCCCACCTAATTCTTTATTATGAGAAAGACTTTATTTTGAAAACTGATTAGTAGAAGTTATTCTCTGTTACTTACATTTAGTAATATAAATAGGCAAGAAGTGCTGATAAATAACCCACAGGCTCTGAAACTCATCAGTATGGAGAGGCCAGTGCTCATAGTCATCTGAAGTAAAAAAGTACAATGTGCTCTGCTGTCAACATTGCCCATCCTTATAGGTGCCATCTTATAAATTTGATGTCTTTAGTTGCTCTTTCCATTGAAGCTGCACTGGCACCATCAAAAGCAAGAAACACTTGAAATAACTGTTTCTGATGTCAGACTACACACTAAGCCCTGGGAGGTGGTCCTGTGCTTTATGGAGGGAGGGAGGTAGGAAACTGGCTCTTCCTGGACCAGCCAGAGACACTGTTGACAGCATGCAGGGTCTCTCTAGCAGATCCTCTGGAGGAAACAAGGTAGGATTGGAGCACATGGAGCAGGGAGGGATTAGGTGCAGGTGATACCCTCTCTGCAAATTTGTGTCTAGGAGGCAGGAAATGCTGACAGGCAAGGAAGTGTTTGTTGGGGGTCAGCAGCAGAGAGGAAGGTAATGGGGCCCAGGAGAGATGCTTCCTGCTCATGGCAGGGATGCAGGCAGGGCATGACACCCCTTGTGCTCTGTGCATCCCTGTCAGTGCCTGGGGTGCCAGGCAGAGGAGGGGATGGGCTAACATCTGCAGAAAGGGCAGAAGGGCTCTGACAAGTGAAGAGGCTGAGGTCTGTGGCTATGTAAAGGAGTGCCACATCCCAGAGTGAAAGGCTGGGCATCATATTGGCCATACTGCTTCCCAATCTTTTTGTACACAGATGCATAGATAAGTAATGTAAAATTTACATGCACTTGTAAGTTTTTTACATGCAAAGACTGACTATAAACCAGAATAGAAATATGGCGATTTAGAGAATAAAAATTAGATTTTAGAGAATGACTGAGAGCAATGACACAAGAAATAGTCCTCCTCAGCTCCTGGTGCCCTGTAGGTTGAAATGAGCTATCTGAAGCCTGTTCCTTGGAGGAACACTGAGGGACCACTGCCAGCATTGGGGGTCCACTGAGGGACCACTGCTGCAGTGAAACCATGTTATTTGTATGAGATAGGGTAAAAAACAGTCAGGAGGGGTCCATGTCTCTGCCATTCTTTCCTACAGATGTGACCCCTTAACATGCAATGCTCTTGGTTTACAGGAATAAGTGAGATTATGAGAGCGAGATCTAAAATGCTCAGTATTTTTCCTCAAAATATCAAAAGCAAAGCACCATCAAAACGGAAGTTGAAAAAATAATTTTAATCCATTGTTATTATTCGCCACACATAAATTATGGCTAGATTGGTAAAAACATTCTTACTTAGCCACTCTCCCATATAATGCATAGTTCAAGGCCCAACTGCTAAGAAGTGACAGTGCTTCTCCCAATAAACTTCGAGCAACTCAGGGTGTAAAAACCATTGTAGCTATGCAATCTCAGACTCCTTTACCTTCTCCTCCAACCCATGCATGGTCTATAGAGGACACAGGCACTGGTGAGCCAGGCATGCAATGCGAGGCTGGACCCTGGGAAAACTCTAAACCCAACCTACTTCATAGTTCCCCCCACCTTCCTGGACAAGCAACCTGATCCCTCCTCCGAGAAGGTATCAAGAGCCAGGTGAGCCCCTTACCTCCTGGAGATTTTGGGAGGATGTAATCTTCTGTCAGCAGGGCACACAGGTCCCACCACCATGGAGATTCACTGGTCAGACACACCGGTGAACAGAGCAACAGATTTGTACAGCTGTAAGGTGTTGGTTGTGTAACACAATTTACGTTTGCTATCTGCAGATAGGGGTGAGACGTGTTGCCTGCAGTGCGCTTGCACGTTCATACACGTACGCCTGGAGGGAGAGTAAAGCAGAGCCCTTGGAGCTCAGTCAAGGCAGTGATTCAGAGGCAGAGCAGCACATGTGGGATGAGTAGCTGCTAGACAGGTACTTGTTGGGTGGGCTCGGGCTAATTAAGCTGATTGGAGAGAGGAATCAAAGATTCGGGACTGAGAAGAAAACAAAAATGCAAGTCAAAATTTAGTGTCCATTAGCTTGATGCGTAATTTTATGGCAGTTTACAGGCCTATGCATGAGAACAAAGTGGAAAACATCTATTTTTATGTTGTGGAGGGATGCTGAGCTGAAGATGAGACAGTTCACGAAACACGTTTTGGCTTTTTAGTCTTAATCCACCTCCTGTTACACAGTCCTCTCTTCAAAACACCCCACATCTTCATAACATTGCTTGCATGCAGGGTAATATTGTTTTGTTACAGGACTGGGATCAGGGAGGAAATTGGTTTCTGCTGCTTGGAATGGCTTTGTAAATGAATGATGAATGAAGATGCAGGCAAACTGGGAGATACAGGGAAGAAATTGATAAATAGAAGAGAATGTTGTGGAAAAAACCCCAAGAGTATCTAAATTACTTACACAAAAGGCACTAGTAATTTGTGTGCTTGTTATTAGGTATCAATGGCATCTCTCTCCCTGCTGCACCAAAACATGCTTTATATGCTCAAATAAAGGAAACTGCCATCCACTCCAGTGTTTCTGTTCGTTTTAGAGAACCCCCACATTTAATTTCCAAGCTTAAGAGGAAATAAGAAATCTGGAGCTCTAGAAATCATTGCTGTTTCCTTTCAGAGCAATTCTGCATATTTGACATCTTATCTATTGTTTATGTCAGGCAAACAGAGACTGGACAACACAGAGTGGGCTGCAGCGGTAAGACAGTGAGTGAATACCTATGAGCCTCGGTGATTCATCCTTCCAAGGAGCTCTTGCTTTAATCACAGAGGGCTGCCAGATGAGGAAAACCATGAGGATTTATGACTTTGGGGCAGAGTGACAGCTGTCCTAGGCATTTCAACCCAAAACTACAAATCAAGACTTTTATTAGAAAGTGACGGTGAAGGGTTGAGCAACCAAACATCTTCCAGGACAAAACTGCCATGTGAAAGAGCAACCCTGCTTGACCCATGGAAAAATCAATCTGAAATTAAAGCTTTTCAACAGCTGAAGGATCCACCTCTAGGATTCTCTCTAGCTAAGGTAATCTTGCCTTCCTTAGTGTTGGTCTGCCTGTTTTGTCACAAACACAAAGAAGCAATGCGTTTAGTGCTAGGACCTTGTAAGCAGCAATTAACCATGGAGCATCACTCAGCCCTGCCAGCATCCCTCCATGGCCACTGCACTTAATTGCTCCACTTTCACAGAGACCTTTTTACCCCCAGTCTGCTGTTTTAGATGATGTTCAGTGTCTGTATCACGGTTTACATGACTGATGCTGCCTTCACAGCTGCACTTCTCCTCTACCACAATCAACTGTGTCCTGTCTGCAAGCAGCAATCCCTACAGGTCATGGAAAAATGAAAGCTTACCTCGAAATTTGTGGCTGGATTGTATAGCTAGAAATTAAGAGACCTAGGCTCTACTGTTCCTTACAACACTCTCATGTGCAGGAGAATAATTTTGTTATCTATGTGACTTGGTTTCTCCACCTCTGAAATGGAAAAGCTGCCTTTCTGGAGGAATTTTTCCAAAAAATGGATTTGAGTCTTAGTCAGGAGGAGACATAAAAGTACAAAGTGCTAATATGGGTAGCAGCTGTAGCCTGATTACACCCAGAAAAAACAATGAACTAAAGGAGGGACATAGCGAATTCCTTCACATCTCCTACTGCACAACCCTCTATCTAAACCAAGAAATGCATTTTATTTTAGCAGAGGGACCTGCCCTGGATAGAGCAGGGAGGTACAGGGGAACCTTACGCAGAGCCTTCTCCCAGACTGACCCGCTCCAGTAAAGGTGATACCTGATTTCTAGCCTCAAAGAAATTTCCTCAGGAATTATGTCCCCTTTCCAGCCCTATTTTAATCACTCAGAGCTGGAAGACTTTCCAGCTTGCAAACACTCAAAGATCAAGATGTTTCAGGCCAAAGCTGCTCTGAGGACTGAGCCATGCAGTTGCTGAGGTGGCCATTGGAGCTGCATCAGGGTAGTTTAGGGCTGGTTGATTGGTCTGTTTGATTTCAGTTTTCAATAGCTGTGAAAATGGCACAAATAATCTAAAGAAGGGGGAGGGGGCAGAGAAAATACCTCAGATACTTGCTTCCCAACTGTACTTGTGTTCCTGCAGAGTTATTTGTAGAAAGCAAAGTCAAGAGCAATTGTGTTCACAAGCCAATAACCATTTTGCCATCACAAACCTGTGGAGCTGAGAGCTGATGCAGGATAATGGTCACCTAGTGCTGCAAAGGCAATGGTTTTCTTCAGAGAGAACGTGAAACCTTTTGTGAAGCCCATTATAATACTGTGGTGTCTGCCTTGCTGTCTCCGAGGAATGCTTAGAAAGAGGAGGGTCACCACTCCCAGAACTTCTGGAGGCTGTCACTTCTCACTCTGCAATAGCTGACAGGGCTATCATTACCTGGTGGGAGACCAAACAACAAGCCCACCCCCTTCTGAGAAATGCAACCCACTCAAAGCCTTAGGGCTGTCTGTAATAACACTCTCCTACTAGACTCCATTTGCTTTCAAGAGTGATAAATGTAGCACTGGGGGAAGAGAGACTTTTGAGAAACTCATTAACCACTTGAGATTTTGTTGTATCCTCATGGTATACATTTACCATTTTCTTAGGAAATACTCTACTTTTTTTCTTGAACTCTGATCCACTAGAGAGGTAACATCAGTAGCCAGAATCACCTTTCAAGTTTCTGTATAGAAGTCTGCTCACCTGAAACTTTCAAAATGTTATACCAAAATGTTGGCATAACATTTTCCTACTTCTTCTTTCTCTTCTGCAATAGGTCACTCTACCCACCATATATGCAAGAGCAAGTGTTATTTCTAAGGATGTGATTTTTTCCATCTTTGATGGGAGAGATGAGAACTATCTTCATTGCTGTGTCTATACTCAGTTATCAAGGAAAAACATTAAAAATATTTTGACACATGTAGAATAGAATGGTATCAAACAAATTATTTGAAATAAAGAGAAAGTAAAAATACCAAGTCAGCAGCATATTTGAAATTCCTATAATAATGTGAAACACAGTTCTACCATTTCTTTGGGAAAGGATTTTCTGTGAAGTTGCCTCTCTATGTGCAAGGCAACTGTTTACATGACTAGTTCCTAAACTCTATACATTTCCAGCTGAAAGATCAGAAAAAATGGACAAGTTTGAGAATGTCACCTCAGCAGGGATTTTTGATCACAGGAGATTCTTAGTAACAACAATGGTTCATGGGATAAGATGATGGAGTGTTTGAAAGAGAGAAAAAGGTGATATTGTCAAGATATTCCTGGTGACTTGAGGAGAGTTTTGCAAAGATACAACAAATATTGATATTGTTGTGAGCTGTGATGCTCCAAACCATCTATCGGCTTATCACTTCTGATCTGGAGAAAATTTGAATTATGACTGTTTACCTGCTGTCCAAAAGGGAATGAATAAGCAGGGTTGGAAAACAACATATTTCAAGATCTGCCATTAGAGTATTTATAATATTTTAAAGACCTGGGAGCCAAGAATTATTTTTTTTTTGGGGGGGGTGGTATTTGGTTAGTATTTCAGTAACATGCCTCATATGTTTAGCTTTACTCCTTAACCTCCAACATGGTACAGCATAGCCAGATACTTGCAACACATATTGTCACAGAAAGGCATGAAGAGTGCTGCATATACAGTGGAAAAAATGCAGCAGTGGCATACACATCTACAGCTGTATGCACACTTGATACCATCCAGGTGAGCTCAGGCAGCCTGAATTATCCAGACTGACATGTTATTTACTCTTCTCTCAACTGTGGAAGATTTTTTCCCAGAGCTCATAACCTGCTCCCTTCTATCAAATGTGCATCTGGAGACTGGACCTTCTGTGAGTTTCTTCCAAGTTCACCTCCCATCCCAGGTGATATTAAGTAAACATTGGCTTTTAACTCCTAGGGAATTGAACTTGACCTTTGTAACCACTGCAAATACCTTCCTAAATAAATGCTTGAGTAACAAGGGAGGAGAAAACGAGGGAGGATTCAGGAGAAAAATAACATGTGCAAAACTCAATTGAGCTGTTTGGTCACTACATCCTTACACAAAGGTGGTTGGGGAGGTTTTGTGATGGATGGCATGTCATTCACAAGAGCTCTGTCTGTAGCTGTCAGCACAGAAAGAAGTCCTTAAAATTCCAGCAGCTATAGCCCTGCAATAATCCATCAGGAGAGAACACAGACATCCATCCTCCCCCTTGGCCAGCACAGGAGCCCAAATGGCAAGCATAAGTCGCAATCATTTTGTTTGTGCAAAACTGCCTGGCCATGAATTCACAACCAATGGCTGGGTTACTGTGTGTGTGCTCCTATTTGTACTGACAAATACATCTGTACACAGGGGCTCCAAGACACCTTGTGTGCAGTACTTCTCCCACCTGGCAGCAAACTGGTCAGAGGGAAGATTCTGCTGCTTATGGTGGGATCACTCAGTCATGGGAATACAGTGCATTCTTACATGTGAGAATTATTGATTTCATAAAACGTCTTGGAAACGAGATCACTGTTGTTCAAACTTCCATTTGTAGACATTAAAATACTATTGTAAACCAATTTATCTTTTTTTCCCTTTTGAGTGTCACCCATCACATAGCATGCAGAGTAGAAATCGTTTTTATCTGCCTTTGTTTGGATCTCAGCAGCCTTAATTTTTAATTGAAAACCATGCTCTTACACCAAAAAACAGATGAAATGGATTTGAACTTCAGTCCTTTGACTGAGCTTTGAGAACTTTGTATTAGTTTAGACTAAAATAATAATAAAAAAAAGTGATCTATGCAATGCAGTCCCTCTTCAGAATGTCTGGGGAGTTTTGCAGATTTTCCCAGCTTTTCCCCCTGCAGCTCTTGGTTACTTGGTCTGGATCCAATACTGCTCATTCTGGCTTAATGCAGACTAATTTCTATCAGAATAAATAGCATTTCTCAGTCGGTACAAAAGCATGTGACTTCTTTGCCTGAATTCTAAATTCTCCACAGGTTACACCTGTGGCCAATATGGCCTGAGGGATAAAGCAATATGAAAGCAGGTCATTACTTGGGTAAACATGAGATGATGCCATGAGGAAGTATTTGGCTCACCAGGTGGCAGAGAGAAAGAACAGCATTACTCTGCTTCTCTGCACTTCTTTATCAGACTGGGCATCGCTGGCCATTTTTCATATCACACAGCTGTCTTCCCCCATCCCCTGTGACTGAAACTGAGGTTTCAGGAGTGATATAATCCAAGCAGGAACCTGATCTCAAACAGTTTTTTCTCCCATTGGTTTGAGGCACCAGCTGGGGAACACCTGTGATTAATAGGACCAGCATTTCAATACAGAGAACACAGGGCAGTCGACAGAGGATGGTACATCTCATCATCCTCAATTTGCACGGGGGTAACCAAGGTAGAGATGCTCAAACTGAAGCAGATATAGTGCCTCAGCTCAGCGTCCCTATCATTTAATATGGACTTTTCTGGGCTGAAGGGGAGCTACCTGACGAAGGGAGAGGACTGGGGTTGGCTCCCAGTCCCCCTCCCACAGGCAGCCCCCAGGCTGGCAGGATCCGCTCGCTGACCTTTCCAGGAATGGGCTGCATGTCTGAGTGAAGACTCACTCAGATCAGCCCCCGTGACTCTGGGTAAGTGAAACACTTTGCCGTCTGGCGTATCACTCGGTTTCCCACGAACGGCACAAATAGTCACCGCGGCATGTACAAACACAAGGAATCTATTATTGGTGCCTCTTCCTTGGCTTGCCATCGTGACGTCCAACCTGGAGGCAAGTGTTAATGCCCTTATAAGGCTCTTCGCATACATTTAAATATGTTATCCTTTGGCCGATGATACAAACTGCTATCTCAGTAGCATACGGCATGGGGAGGTGGGAGATTTTCTTGGCTCTGTGGTGAGAGAGAAATTAAAAAGGAGCCTACAATGCTGAGTCACTGTGACAAATAACTTACTATGGAATGCATTCAGGCTTTAGCAAGGAGGCAGCTGATAGTGAGTCAGTGACTGACTAGTGCCTCCTAGATTTTCCTCCTTGGGAAAGATTCAATTTGATGGGATGAAGTGCCAACAAAAAGTCATTCTCACCGTTACTGAGACAATATCACTAATTATACACATGGTTAAAACTGTCAAGTTGTGTTATATGTCACATAAGCTGAGCATTTTTATTTTTTTTTCTGAGTACAGAATCACCCTGTTATAACGCAGTTTAATGTCCCATTAAAAACACTGATTTTTAGGAGCTAGAAATTTTGCTAAACTTCAACTCTTTGGCTGTGTTAATTCAAGAATCTCCTCTCTTTTGGTTCAGCTTGGCAGGCTTATGGATGTCCTATTTAGTGTTCTGGTTTAGCACTCCATGGCACAATTTAAACCAAAATAGATAGTTCAGCGTTAAAAAAGCCCCCTAAGCGCAAAATGGGTAAGGATTTGAGGCAAAAGGTAGAAGAATGCCACAATTTTTTTTGTTACGAGTAAAGTCAAATTTGTATTTGTTAAATCATGACCAAATTAGTGTCTTCTTTTCTGCCCCCTCCAGTCTGACAGACCTACCCTCAGTCAGGGAATCAGGATCTTGTCCAGAGAAGTAGCTCACTCAGGACCATGGACCTAGAGGAGGGAAGAAAAGGAGGTCTGGGCAGCTTTGTTCTGGTCCCTTTTCCCTGGACACCTAGTCGTGTACCTGCCAGTAAAACAGCAGAAACATCAGGAAGCAAAGCCTCCCAATATCTGAAAAGCAGCAGCCAAACACTCTTCCTATTCACACATCTTTCTGTTCATGCTGCCTGGCACAGCTGCCAATTACTCTCAAATATTCATATCATCTCCTACCCTCACCTGACTGAGGCCGCTCCTTACAGGAGACTTGCTGTCTTGATGAATGTAAAAAATATGGGAAAAAGTTAAAAGGCAAAGCTGTCACCCCAGAACCAAGCAGCAGATCCTACTTAGCCAGTCTGTCCTTGGCAGCAGGAGATCAAGGGACCAGAACAACATGATCCCTTCTGTTTCCATCAGGCTGCTCATCCAGCTGATGTTCCTTTCTTATTTGCCTGTTCTCTTGCTTTCAGAGAGACCCCATAGCATCAGCCCTGAAATTCCAGAGATACCATGCTAACCATTACATTATGGGGAAGATTATAACTATTCCCAAGCTAACCACAACCAGAGGGAAAGAATATTCTGCTTCCACCTGCACTCCAGGAGGAGACATGAAGCTAAGACTGGCAAGGGGAACATTTTCCCTGAAGTAATTCCAGCTGAGACACTGCAGTCAGGCTGCCCTTTCTGAGCACATGTATCATAAAGGCAGAGAACAATTTACTGCTTGCTTAAACTGTTAATTGGCCAGTGAATTATACTAATGCTGTTTTATACTAAACACTGGCTGCTCAAGTGTAACATCTGTTGCCCAGCTCATATGAATTACAGTGGTCCACTTGCTAGTGAATAGGGTCAAATATTTTTGCATTATATTTTTGTTTGTTTCTTGGACTTAAGTGTATTTTTTCTCCCCCTAAAACAAAGCTTTTCTTGAGAAATGGTGGTACCATCAACAGTTTCACTGTCTTTTTTTAGCCCAGTGCACCTCTCTCCAACCCCGTGGGACAAAGGGCCTCCTTATTTCCACCACAGCTCTATTCAACCCCACTATTAAAGCAATTGGCATTCTTGGTAGAAGAGCAGAGGGGCAGCCAAGGGCTCTTCCAGGCCACGGAAGAAGCATGTCTAACAGGGCTGCAGAGAACTACTCATTCCACCAGTGCCAGCATTAGATCATTTGTGGTTGCTGAAGGACTTCGGAGCGAAGCTGTCGCTCACCCTGAGATGGTGAAGTGGTCTTAAAGTGGATGTGAGCATATAGTTATGATCAAAGGAGTCTTCTTCTAAGGAAGAATTATCTGTCTGTGAAAAATCACACACAGACTCTGCTTTTAAAAGGAGCGAGTTCGTACAATTTTAAAGAAAGAAAGGTAATCACATTTTTCTTTGTATACTTGTGAGGAGAGGCTCTCAGATATGACCTTTCCAAAACACCTGTCAATGATCAGCTGTAAAACAAGAGATCTCAGTAATATTTTTTCTAATGCAGAGTAAAGAGCAGCCAACTTCCCATAGGAAAGGAGGAGGGTTTTCTCCAACTAATTTTATTTCCTTATCTTAAGTCATCTGTTGAAAAGAAAACACCAAATATATTCCTCAGTCTACTCCTTCCAGTGATAGCTCGAAGGAGTAAAGAACCATATGGTCCTTCAGCTGATCTATACTGTCTCCATGACAATGCACATTTACAAAGTTTGCTTCTAACAACTTGGTAGTATGAGATCCAATAGCTTGTAATTAAAGGTACGAGAAGGCCTTTTGGGAGGCAAGGGCTGCTTGCTGCTGTGGCTGGGTTCTCTTCCCACCCCTGGAGGGGGCTGCCTTTGGGCACAGGGCTTTGGTAAGGCCACTGCACTTCTGTACAGAATTCCCCAGCCCTTCAGCTGGAGGAAATTAGTTTATCTTCAGCCATGTCAGTCCAGTTTCAGCCAAGAAGCTGACATACTTGATTCCTACTAGTTCCATACAAGTTTTAATGCACAAGACACCTTAAAAGAGCTTTTATTTCTCAGGAAATCTGAGATTTTCAGAGTCTCCTCCTTTTTAATGCTTATGCATTGTTTTAATTCAGTCAAGCCAGACTTGCCAGTAGTTCTCCACTAGGCTACAGCGGGGTCTTGAAACCATGACCTCCTGGAGCAGGACAGAAGAGTGGCACAGCAGGGGCTGAACATGGGTGCCCTGTACATGGGCACCCACCACAGCTGAGACACAGACAAGGGGAAAGGTGGGAGCTGGTTGGCAGGGAAGGGAAGCAGCATATCAGAAAATAAAAGGGCATGATATTCTAGACATAGACAGATTTTAAACTAGGGGGAAAAAAAAAAAATCCTTGTTAGAAAGCCCTGTATTTAAGGTTTTTACTCCTCTCTCTGGGCCAGCCCTCCTCACTGCAGTACAGTGGGCCAGTGTTTTCTTCCCATGCTTAATAGAAATGTCAGGGGAGGTGTTCCTAGCCCAGGAAGCAGGTCACACCACTCCAGGGAGAGAAGACACTGCCTGCCCAGCCATATGACCCTCTTTGCCTTACAGGCACTGGGTCCTGTGAACATGACTTGGAGTCCTGTCACAGCCTGCTCAGGATCCAGATCCCAACAGTCCAGGCCATGTCCTGAGTCGTGTGACACTGCAAACCCATCCCAATATGGATTTACTTGGCTTACTGAATTTTACTGGTGTGCCTGTGATTAGCAGCACGCTCTGTGATGTGCACAGCCATCTGCAAAGGGCTAGCAAGCCACCCAGCAGAGCACTTAGGCTGGGGCACCTCTAAAATTTAAGGACCTTTTCAAAAATAGCCTTTGGGGTGGCCAGGTTCAAGAAGTCACTTTACAGCTCCAAACATATCATATCAGGTATATCCCATCAGTAAATACATAACCTGTCAGTAAATACAGTTGCCTTTTTGGGCCTTTACCCTTTGCAAAACCCTGGGCAATATCTGTTCTGGAATATCTGGGAGCTACCCAGGAAAGACATAAACCAACAAAAAGTCAGCTACTACCACTCTTCCTGCCCTACAGCTATGTCAGGGCAATGCCAGGGAGAAACACAGGAGAGGTGATGATGCAGTGGCAGATTTTACATTTTGGCCCCTTAGATCTTTTGTATCTTTCTTAAAAAGAGTAAAGAAAGGATCTGCAATGCTAGCAGGTGAGCAGCATCATGAGAGTGACTGATGCCATGTTTATGGGCACAAAGAAGCAGACTGCCTGTGATGGGAACCCACTGCACCTGGAGATGCAGGTGACCCAGCTGAAACAAGGTCTCACCACTGAAAGTGTGGTGGACCTCTTCATTCTCCTTTAAATCCACAATATTTATGCTTTTTCTAACTTTCTTGTGTTTTCTTCTTTTTAAAAAAAGTAGTAATAGTTTATTATTTTATATTTTTCGTATACATTAAGAGGTTTTTTTTCTATCACAACTGCAGAAATATTGGATGTATTCCAGTTGAATACATCATTTGCCAGAAAGTGTTGACGTATTCCAACACTTCACATACCCAACAGTGCACAGTAGTTTGGATTTACTTCTAACCAAGCAAGCCAGGGTGTCCCACTACTTTAATGGACAAAAATAATCTTACACAGCAATGTAATAGCAGAACGAGTGTTCAGGCTGCATCTGGGCCACAGGCTGTCCATTGGCAGCCTCCACCTAAGCAAGTGCAGAGATGTTATATTGTTATTTTCAGAGCCTGTGTGTTTTACTATTACTTGATTGGTACAATAGCTGTCAACACTCCCATTTTGAATTTCACACATTTGCTTATCAGAAACCAATAGAAATACTCAACTAGTTGAAGTGGTGCACAAGACAATTTTTTTTTTTTAATCAAGGAGTGGCCTAAAATATGGGTTGCAGATCAGGTTAACCCACATAGTTTCAAATGGACCTATAGCACATATTTCAACTCAATAAAAACTCCAGCTGGCTAAGATGTGACTGTAATAAAGAAAAAGTATTCAAGAATAATGATACGTTTATTTTGAAATAAAACTGACACATTTATTTGTCAGAATGAAACATTTAGAGCTTTTTCTCTTTCTGTAGTTTGCAGGCCCATAAACTGACCCAGGCAGCAAATTCCTATGAATTTATGAGGTATTTGGATTTTTTCTTAGATTTTCACTAAGAAACCTCTACCATTAACATTTTCACTGTTTGTATATCACATTTAAACACAAACAGGACTTCAAAGACCTGGCAAACCCGTACTCCTTTGAGCAGCTTCCGGCTGATCTGCTCCTCCCAGTGCTGGCCCTCCCACTGGTCAGGCTCAGGACACTGCTCAAAAATCACCACTGCCTCCCCTTGACCCCTGGAAATATATGCCAAGTTCTAACTATGCTTGACAACCCTCTAGAAATTCAGATTTCTTTTTTGCCTGCCCTGAAATTGCCAGATTCCTCCTGAAGTCTGTTTAGGAGTGAAACTAAGGCTTTTCTAATTAGAGCTGAGTCTCCAGATCTCCCTTCACCCCATATACCAGGAGTGAAGCCAAAGCCTGCCAGAGAGGAGTCATATCTAGACTAGTCTACCACCATTATGCAATGGAAGGAGGCGTACTGTGCAAGGAGGAGTTTCTGCTGGAAGGAGAGACAGCTCAGAGTCACAGCTTCCTCTTTAAGGCTCCAAAATTCATGGACTCAGAAAGATTTGGTTTCTCGAGTGAAAAACACCCTTCTTTTGGGGAAAATGACAGCCCTGCTTGGACTTTGCTAAGATCCCCATTTAGTGGGAAAGTACAAAAGATCTGGTGTGCCAGGAGCTTAGGAAGCACCACTCAAAGCTATTTGGTGCCTCTGAGAGCTCCCTGGTGAAAGACAACGTAAAGGATTCAATGTGTGTGTCCAAGTGTCAAGCAATTGCTGCCTATTAAAGGCTTTAAGGACAGGAAATACTTTCCAGGCACACAAGCCTTTTCTAAGGGAATTGCTATCCTGTAGGATGTCATACACATAATGCCAATGCCATGAGTGTCACCATACAGCAGTTTTCATTCAGAAAATATATGATTGATGTCAAGAGAATCCAAAGAAATATATCTCCCTTTTAATTCCTCTTACCCCTGCATTTTTCTCCTGGGGCTTGGGAAACAGGCTTCAAGAGAAGCTTTGAGGAGTCATGCAAAACCAATTGTCTCCAGCTTTCAGAGAGTGGGATATAGCTAAAAACTTGCCACATCTTTTGTGAGTGCCAAGAAAGGTGTGCAGAGCTAGCACATAGCTCCAGCACAGGTCCAGTGCCTTCACAGCCTGGTGCCCTGGCCCACTGAACCCCACAGAGCTGCCAGCACAGCCCCTTGGAATGAGGAGCTGGTGTGTCCCAGGGACATATGAGAGGTTTTTTTGCTAGGAAGGATTTCAAAGCAGAAGCCTGTTAAGGAAAAAAAGTCCTCAGTGCAGAAGAGTTGCTTATTTCCTGCCAGATTATTGTATTTTAGCAAACAAAACAAAAAACAAACAAAACAAACAAAAGAAATATTTTTTCCTATCCTTTCTGGGGCACACACACAACAAGATGGAGCCAAGGGCATCTTACAAGACTGTGGTGAGACAAACCTGAAGGAGTAGGTGTGCATGGATAGCAGCAAAGCCTGAGCCTTGTGGTCAGCAGCATCTCTTTGCTCCTGTAACACTGACTTCATGCTGGGCCTGGCATGCTTTTCCTCACCTTCCTCAGGTTGGGGAACCCCTTTCCACTCCTTTTCCCATTTTTCTTATTCCTATTCCCTATTTGTTTGCCTTACATTTCCTTAAGCCCAAAAGCACCGCTGTATTTGTTAGTTTTGATCCCAGAGGAGTTTCTCTGGGGGTGCAGGGTGGTTGGCTATAGATACACTGCCCCAGCACTGTGAGGAGTACTCCTCTTTGTAAGGAGGTTAAGATCTTGGTTATGTTTATTTAAATGCCTCCAGCTCTGTCAATAGGGAAAGGCAGACAGCTCCAGGGGTGACCCAAACCAAGATGGACCTTGGAGATGAGTCGATATAATGCCTTATAGCAATGACCCTCCTGGTTTAGATGTGCTAGAGAAGTGGGGTTGATTCAGTAACTGGCTCAGGGCTGCATCCAGGCTTGGGTTCAAGCTGGAAGCTGGCATCTGGAAGAGGAGGTGTGCCCATATCCTTGAAAACTCAGACCAAGGTCTGGACTGAATTGTCACCCAGTCCCTACTTTTTACTGTTACTGTCGCATTTTACAATCACCAAGGTGAATTTCTCCCCCTCTCAGTTCCCGAGATGTGACTCCCCAAAGTGGGCTATTTGTCCCCCCAGCAGAAAATAGAGTCACACCAGCACCAGAGGGTGTGGGGGCAGATGCTTTTTGGGCATAAGAACTGGCAGTTTTTAGAGCCTCCAAATGAGTAGGTGACTGTGCTGAGGCTCTTTCTCCCACCACATATCACGAAGCCAAATATCTCAGTTGCACTGCATGTCTGCAGCAGTTCCTTTTCCAGGGCTGGCTAGTGTGGGAAGGGCTCTGTTGGCACACAGCTTGCCCCACTTGCCTGTGTGTGGTCAAACTTAAGGAGACCATGTGTTGAAGATGCACATGTGGGCAGGGCCCTTCTGCCACTTATAGCCTGCCTGGCTTCACAAGGACACCCAGAGCACACCAAACATCAAGCTACCTGCAATCATCCAGGTCCTGCAGGGATGTGGGCACTTGCATGGCCCTAATCAGGGTGCAGGCAGGGCAGCAGGGCAGCAGAGAGTGGAGTCTGCTTCTCAGAGAAAGGAGGGAAACAAGTTAGCTGAAGGTAATAGAAATAAATGAACCTATGTATCTTGTAACCTACAAAAGAAAGGCCTTTTCCAGTGAAACAGATGGGTTTAAGTGCCATTTAAAGCAACTCCTGCTTTACCCAAGAAAGCCTCACAAACTTTGAATGTGGATTACACAAGCAGTTTATAAAACAGAGTCTGGCAACACATCTCCAAGAGCACAGAAAGCCTTTTTAAGCAAAGCTGAACAAGAGGAGTCAAAACCAGCCCCTATATCCTTGAAATTCAAGCAGTGCTACTGACTCAGGTTACCTGTGGCTGGGACCTGAACTTAAGTCTGAAACTGCTGCTTCTCCTTCTGTTTCTCTGCTCCCACTCTTGATAGCTCAGTCACATGGAGACCTTTTAGAAGCATGTAACAGCATGGCTCCATTGTTTCTCATGAATTGTAAAGACGGTCACAAAAGTACATAGGCTAAAGGTTAAGAGATTTCAGAATAACAATCACACAAGCAGAAGTTGTCATTGGTGTCATGACTCTAAACTTTTCAAAGTCTAGCCTTTGATTTAGCATGTACTGCCTCAGTCTCTTAGCACCTTCCTCTATGTTATTTTTCTTCTCATTGGACCTGACCAATGAGAGCTAAGCAGTAGCTGTGAGAGACTTTCTTCCTCCTTTTTTTGCAATCATGTACTGAATATCAGCGTTATAACCAGCATGTACATTAGACCTGCAAATGGTTAAAAGTGCAGAAGACAGGTAATTCCTCATCATGTTTAGTGAAAAGGCCCTACACACAGAAAAAAGATGGAATTACTTGTTCCCTTCCAGTCAAAAAAATCAAAGTAGTGAAAGTGATAAGACAGTCAGACTTCGTTAGAATAATCAGTATGGACAGAGGAAAGATTAGCTTGAATGAAATTTAGAGTGAAAAATATCCTCTCATCCTTCCTCCATACAGAGTAGTACAACCACTCAGCTCACGCTGCTGCTGCCATTTCAGAAGTGATAGCTTTGAGAAGAGCCAGGGCTGGTTTTCAATACTAAGCTGATGGAAACACATGCATGCAACAGGTGAACACAAAAATGCGGAGGAAATGAAAATGTTTTTAAAAGGAAAGAAAAATTAAACCCAGGGGTATAAAATAGAGTGGAGGAAATAGAGCAGAGTCAAGGCAAAAGGCTTCCAGCAGTGAAAGAAAGGCTGCAGTTTTGGCTCACTGCTTAAACCAGTGCTTAAGAAAGTCTGGTACTGACAAAGGGACATCTTCAACTACACCAGGTTGTTCAAAGCCCCACCCAACCTGGACTTGAATGTTTCTAGGGATGGGGCATCTACCACCTACTCTGAGCAATCTGTGCCAGTTTTTCATCACCCTCACTGTAAAATCTTTTTCCTCATATCTAATCTAGTTCAACTCTCTTTTAGTTTAAAACCTTTATCACTTGTCCTTTCATAACAGGCAAAGTAAAACTAAAAAGTTTGTCCTCATCTTTCTTTCAGGCCCCCTGTAAGTACTGAAAGGACATGATAAGGTCTCTGCAGAGACTTTATTAGGTGAGTGCAAAGTGCTGGGGTAAACATGAATAAGTCAGCAAAACTGATGAAGCAAACTGTTCTCACACATTTGAAAGCAAAGTGACTAAAATGTAGCTGCTGTAACAGGATGGGAGTATGCTTGAAGGTATTTTCACGGGATAAAAAAATTGTACAAATTTTCAGTCTTCGTATTTCATATTTTGTGGACCAGATTTTTGGTGGCTCTTTCTGGAATGGAGTGTTTCCACAGCTGTTCTTTATCTCCCCGATCTTCCTGCTAACAGACAGAAGGAAAACAGAGGGAAATAATGGCAAATAAAGAATTTGCAGGGGTGTAACTCTTCTTACCTTGGCATGGCCCCTTCTGTCTTGTACCCGAGTGACAGTGAAGTGGGGCTGGACCTTCGTTACTGCTTACTGGATTTGGTCAGTGCTTTGGACAAGGCTCTGAACAGCATTGCCTCCTTCCAAGAGAAAAGGAACAGAGTCCTTTCAATGTCTGTGTCTCATGCTATGCAATTCAGAAATGCACACAAAAGTGCAAATACCCAACCACCATTTAAACAACCTCAAGGACCACTCCTGAGGAGATATAGGGTAAGAGAGAAGCATAAAGATGAGCGCAATGAATTTTGTGAGTGTAACCTTAAAGTAAATATTTGAACAACAAACTGGAATTCAGCCAGCTTGAGAATTTTGTTCAAAAGGAAGTATCTTAGGGATAGCTGAAGCTGGCATCAGGGTGATACAGAAAATTACAAAGGAAAGAAGATAGAATATGCAAGAGTTTTCACAATGGAAAGAGGGAGTTATGAACTCCTCTGAAGCTCAGAGGAAAATCAGTTGAAGATATGTGGGTATTGAAAATAAATGGCTTGAAAATAAATGCTGTTGCAATGATTCTGTAAGAAGGTGTCATGGTTTAGGAAAGGTACTCCCCAATTTAACCTTTCCCACTGAAACATCCCAGACCACGCCCCCTTCCTGTGCTCCTCCCCATGTATTGAGGTGGAAGGGAGAACTGGGGGCACAGAAAGGTAAAGATCACAGTTTGAGATAAGAACAATTTACCAGAAACAGCAACAAAATAGGGAAATGATCAGTATCAAAGCAGTTGTAATAGCAGAGTGCACAAGAGAGGTGAACTAATCACACACAGTGCTCACCTCACAGAGCCCAGCACCACTGACCCTGCACAACCAGAAAGAACACTGATCCCACTCCAACGCCCCTGGCATGGTGGGAGGTGGTATTTTACAGCCCCTGACTGTGACCCTCCTGGCTGGCAGAAGAATTAACCACGTCCTAGCCAGAACCAGGACTGAAGGATTTGGGCAAAGCAAGGGAATGACTGAAACTAAGGCATGAGGAAGGAAGATACGGTCATAATTAGGCGTCATTTCAGCATGATGCTGGTTTTCAGACCAAAAATAAAACCAACAAATCTTCCAATTGAGTATGCACAAGGCATAAAAATATTAGAAAACTGTTTAGGCAACAAGAAGCTATATGATGGCAAAAGACAACTTTATTACAAAATAAATCCATGTTTCTCTGAAGATAGTTGTATAGCACGCAGTGGTTTCAGTGGAGCAGGCATTCAGGCTATTTGTTGTAGCCTGAGAATCCACATAAACAGGAGGATGTGGTTTTCATGTCAGGGAGTGATAAATGGGGAATCTCTTCCTAGAGCAAATCCACCCCATCCATTCTAGGGAGTCAAAGAGAGCAAAACTGACTTTTTTACAATTGAATTGGAAAAAATGTCAGTTTTGGGCTGTAGGGATGGTGCTATTTGTGTGCTTGTTCTCCCTCATTTGAGAAATACTGGGGAAACCACATTCTTTGGTTTCTGGATATATAGGTGAAGAAGGATGGAGATTGCAGCTTTGACAAGGAAGACAGAACAGTATCTACAACAAGAGGAGGAAGCACTTGTAAGTTTTTCTCCTTCCAGATGCTCATTCAAACATTTCAGTTAACATTAAAAAAAAAGCTTAAAACAGACTAACCAAAATCACTTTTAATCAGGTTTTGTTTCCATGGCACCTTTGATGTCATAATCTTAATAGCTCTTCAGTGATCCATAGAGTCTTCCAGGGAAAGGAAAAAAAAAGGCTAGACAACCTGAATGCCGAATGTTGAATACACCTTTAAAAATATCCTTTCTGAAAAGTTTTCAGGCCTCTCTTCTCTTTTAAGAGCCAAGAGAAACCAAAAATCCAACCAGGAATTTCCCCCTCCCACAAATGGAATTCTTTGCAGAGAAGTTGGAATATATGGAGACCCACAAATATATTATTGAACTACAATGGAAATGCATGAAAAAGACTGTTATAAAAATAGCCATAAACCCTTTCTTTTCTTTTTGTTCTACAGATGCAAACTCTCAAGAAACATCTTTTTGTCAAAACTGAAACAGATTGTGGTGTTCAGCAGCACATTTCTCTGCTAAGGGAAACATTCTTGGTACAGTATTTTTGCTCTCTGTCTGAGGTTTTTTCCAAGGATTTTCTGATTAAATATGGTGATGGATGATAGCAGTCATACTACGGTTGCTACTAACACACACAAGTCTTGCCAGAGGTGAAGTAGATGTAATTTGCTTTTATTTAAAAGCTTTTGCTCAATAATACTTTCATGGCCTGATCTGGCACTTGTAGTCAAGCAACATTTCCAGTTCCATCAGCTCTTAAGATCCTGGTCTGATTTTATATGGAAAAAAAAAAAAAGGGGGCAGATCTTTGGCTTGATGGTTTTCTGGGAACTCTGCCACAGTTCGGAGAGCAACATATTCCTCTACCTGGTGGTTTTGGTGTGTATAGGAAAGGGAATATATCTTCAGATGACTTGCTGCTGGACACTAGAAATATCATGGAATGTACTAAAAAATGATAAAAATCCCAATCCTGACTGCTTTTTTGAAGGCTGAGTGTAATGATTTTTATATGCTGATAGTAAAATACACAGCAAAGGTACACGATACGAATTTTAATGGAAAGAACAACTTAAAAATTTGAATTTGAAAAGGAAAACTTGATAAAACTCTGAGTAAGAGATGTAAAACATGCGTATCAAATGATATTTATACAACATGATATGAACAAAATAAAATAGTTCTTTGAAATGAAAGCCAATAATCAAGTTACTTTTTAATTTACATTCCTAGAACAGAAAAAGAAGAAGCTATTGTATTCTTCATACATCTGGACTTGAATTCAATATATGTAAGAGTGAATCTGGATGCTGTCATATGAGCCAACATACTAGGCAACCATAATTTCTAACCCATTCAGCAAAGGAAGTTAGCTTTTCATATTGAAATAATTATCATATTTTAGAAGGATAAAATCTAACAGAATTTTAAGCATTACTTAAAAAGTGGATGTTCTCCCTGTACATGGAAGGATTTGAACTGAAATCACAATACTGGTGAATTATTCCTGACTTTTGATGATCTTAACTGAGAGTGCAACAGAGTTTATTGTACCTTAAATCATCTGTATACATCTCAAAATTTGGCCCCATTAAACTTTCTCTGTTACAAAACATTGTGGGTTGTCTATTTTTGGCCTAGAATGGGAAGATAATAAATAAAAACACAGCTTTAAAAAAAATCGAACAAAAAAACCCCCACATATTCTTCCAGATGCAGTTATCACATATTTCAGTTTTTGTTTGGGTTACTGGCCTGGTCTGTGTTGATTTGGCACGGCCTGGTTTTTTGATCTCATCTAGGCCCTAGGAGGGAGGGCCGCAGAAGTGGCTTCTGTGAGAAGCCAGTCTCTGATGGCTCTGAAGATGGATATGGCCAATTAGAGATGTTGGTAATGCCCCTGTGATGACATATTTAAGAAGAAAATCAAACCAGCACAGGTGCAGATTTTTTCCAGCAGTGATGTGCCATGGCCACCACCATCTTGGTGTGGCCTGTGGCAAGCCTGGCCTGCCTGGCCGTCTCTAGCCAGCCGTGCTGTGGGTGGAAGGGCAGGGGTGGTGGCGGTGGCTTCTCCTTCCTGGTGCCCTGCATAAGCAGAGGTGTTAATCAGCGCCAGCGCCGGTGGAGCTGCCAGGCCGGTGGCGGAAACGTGGCGAACAGTTCCCCAACATGGAACCTAGACGAGATCAACCTCTTGGCACTGTGGGATCTTACAAGAGTCTTTGAACTGGTGGAAATTGCTGGCAATAGCACCTACGGGCAGCAGATTTTCTTCAAGTCAGAGAAGAGGAGGAAGTGAGGACATGTGAGGGAAAATCAACATGGCAGCAGCAAGGTCAGTGGAAAAGAAAGAGGGGGAGGAGGTTCTCCGAGTGTCGAAGCCGAGATTCCTCTGCAGGCCGTAGTGAGGACTGTGGTGAAACCAACTGTCCTGCTGTAATGCATGAAGTCCACGGGGGATGCAGAGATCCACCTGCAGCCTGTGGGAAAAGTGGTCACACCGGAGCGGGTGGATGCCAGAGAAAGCCATGATCCAGTGGGAGACTCAAATACAGGGAGCCTCCCTGCTTCCAGAGATAGAGAGAGAGAGAGAGCCCTTGCTTCCAAACGAGAGCAGCCTGTCCTTGGAGGACTGCACCCCACGGACGAGTGACCCACGCCACAGCAGTTTTGGGAAGAATGTTTGCCTGTGGGAGGGACCCAAGTTGCAGCAGTTTTGGCAGGACTGCTGCTTGTGAAATTGGAGCGACGCTGGAGAAGTTCACGGAGAGCTGTCTCCCATGGGAGGGACCCCCTGGCACAGCAGAGGAAAGACTCCTCTCCCTGAGTGAACAGAAGAAGTTCTCGAATGATGAACTGACCAAAACCCCCATGGCCTGTCTGCCTGCTGTGTCGGTGGGAAGGAGAGAGAGGCTCGGGGGAAAAAAGGTGTTTTAGAGGCTTATTTTACTTCTCATTATCCTCCGCTGACTCTCTTACTAATAAATTTACTTTAGACTTTAAATTTGAACCTGCTTTGCCCTCAGAGTGTTTTCTCCCAGTCCTGATCTCAACTCATGAACCCCTTGTTAATTTTTTCCCTCTCCTCTGCTCAGCTGAGAACAAGAGAGTGTGAGTGAACAGCTTTTGTGGGCACCTGACATTTGGCCAGTGTCAAACCATGACATTCTCTCTCTAACCTTGTGTCATGGAGAAAAAAAGAAGTATGTATCAAAAGACAGAAAAACCCCCTTATATTTTGATAATACTTCTTTCTTAGCTATTTTGTGTGTTTTGCATAATGGGACAGATTTATTTAGATATATGTTTATATAATCATGTATGTATATGCCCTTATTCAAAATTAAGTTCTGTAAGAAATACCAGCAATTTTCTCACTGGGAATTCTTCTAGGTAAAGCTCCCCATTGAACCATGCAGACATTCATGTACAGAGCCATGTTCAAGTTTTAATATGCTTCTATTTATCCAGTTTAAACCCAAATATTTCCAGACAGATTAACAGACACATTAAAGACCCAACCAATGCAGCTATATGAAGTGTTGTATAAACTGGAGCATGCTTAACTCACGCTGCAGAAAGCCTTAGAAAGGTGCTCTCCAAAATACTCTTGCATATGAGAACATGCCTTATAAATTACTTTATAAGAGAAGGATAATGAAAAATTATTTTATCTCTGTACCTGATATTGGAAACCACTGGCAGCTGAGCTGGGTGAAAGCTGGTTGCTGATATGCCTAAAAGCTCTGTCAGATATAGCACTTACAAGGCAAACCCAAGCAAAACATGCCTCCCTATTAAGTTAAAAAGAAATGCATATAACTATAAATCTTGTGAAGTTATACATATCTATCTTCTATTTGGAAAATGAGTCCCTGATTAAAGACAGGGGGCAGGACCCTGTAGGAATCCAGATCCATGACTGGAGCAAGTGGAAACCCCAAATAAACCAGATTTTTAAGAGCACGTTGTTATCATCATTACACACACCCACATCTGCACACACTGACTTATACTAACTTTTTTGGGGGCTTTTTTTGGTAATTGTTAGTAAAATAAAAGTCTTTTAAAAGGAAAAAAAATCAGTCTTACTGAAAGCTGTAACTTAACTTTTCCATCTTGAAAGTATTATCCTCCTTTTTCTCTTCTTAGTCATGATTTCTCCTTCCTCAGACTTGTCTTAGTCACTCTTTCCCTCCTGCTTCCTTTCTGTCTTGGAGATGAATGGGTTTCAGGAATGAACTTCAGAGCAGTCTGAAAGAAAGAATCTCTTCCAGATTGGCTATTTTTCGATTAAATCCAACAAATGCATACTGCAGGCAATTCAGGAAACTGACCATAAAATACACAGTCTTTCATCTCTGTGCTACCTTTTCAGCTGCAGATTCAGTCAGATCAGAAGCAGTTGGTAGACTTCAGTCAGCACCACTTCCTTAAGGACCCAGGACTTTTTGCAATACAAGTTCACTTTTGTTAAAAGATGTTCTTATAAATATGCCACTTTTTCCCATTCTTCCATCACTTATTTGTTTCTGATGGTCTTTTGCTTTTTTTCCTTAAAAGCATATTAATTTTCTTCTTGTTTCAAATATTCTCTTAAACA
Organism: Promerops cafer; assembly: GCA_013398275.1. NCBI lineage: Eukaryota > Metazoa > Chordata > Aves > Passeriformes > Nectariniidae > Promerops > Promerops cafer. The sequence continues at coordinate 1,107,686 of VZSE01007467.1, forward strand.
GAACAGTGTCAACCTCCCTCTGGTTTCATAGTCACTGGTGGGATTCTAGCACCTTTTCTCTCTGCATCACTCATGTAACAGCACTATTTGTCTCCCACGGCACGTTCTTTTGAAGACCCCAACTCAGTCTGCAGCAATGCTTCACCTTAAAAAATCCCCCTCTTTCCTCTTACCCATTCTCCACCCCTGCCTCCCTTCCACCCAATCAGGAGAATATTCAAAGTAACCATTTGTTCTCAAACCCACTCGGCATTTCTGTCCAAGTTAGATAAAGAATATAAGTTTTCTATTCCCATTTTAAACTTCTTCCTTTAAACTACTATTTCAGAACCTTTTTACTTTGCCTGTTCTAGGGATACAATTTCTCTTACGTTTAATTATCTTCTGTCCTAAAGTTTAGTATAAGATCAAATATTCAAAGGTACCAAGCAGCTCCCAGTTATCCCAGATTTACAGTAACAGAGGAAAATCTGGACTCAAAGCCCCAGAGAGATGTCTGTGCCACAGATGTCACTGTTATTTGCAGGTACTATAGTGCCCCCAATAAAAAACACGTCTCTGATTTACACAGTGACCTCAGAGTTAGCTTTTTCTTCCCCAGACACATAAAATGCAGAGAAGGAGAAAGTAAGGGCATGGTTAACCTAAAAGCAGGCTGAATGGCAGCAGCTTTAGGCTGGGCAGTTTCTGTTTGTCCCACTTTTGTAGGAGATCAGTAGCCAAGTGAAAGACAGAACCCACCAACTGCACTGCAGCCCAGCCAGGAGCTCAGGAGTGCCAGACTATCATGCAGATTTTTGCTTTGAAATGTTTGTTTTGAAATTAAACCCAACAATAAATACTCAGCTTGATACACCTCAGATCAAGTACTTCATTGTTCTCCATGTATATCAGGTACAGAACTGACCCCACCACAGCACTTCACCTTTAGAAGAGCAAATTGTGTAATGACAGTAAGGAATGAGGAGCTGAGAGCCCTAGGTTATGGTCTTAGTTCTGTTTGAAATTCCTCCACAAAAAGGAAAAAAAAGAGTTTGGAGAGTTTGCTGGCAGGGTACTCCACTGACTCCTGGAGCAGCCTGTGATTTACACTAGCTAGTGTGACCAAGGCTCCACTTCTCCTGCTTCACAAGCCCTGTTTTATTTACTTTCCTAGTAAGAAGAATGTCTGTGCTTCTTTGCTTGAACTAGCTAGTTCGAGAAAAAGTACAAGCTGGCCACTCTCCTGGAGGAATGAGACCACAAACTCCTGTGAGTGAGAGGGGTCAGTCTGTGCTTCTAGCTCACGCCTGCAGTATTTATCAGGATGAAGAACAGGATGATACATCCTGCAGGGAGCTGCCTTTTAATCATGGAACTTGAGCATGGTGACAGAATTCTTTTGAGCGAGACCTTTACACAGGTGCTCAAGACTAACCATTAATAATGGACTAAATTGAATTGAACACTGGCTGGTGTGCTGCTACTAGTTTCACACTCCCAACATTTTCCAAAAGCTAGAGTTTATATAAACCCTCTTTATCTGACTCATGATTGCTTCAGATCGATCCCAACAGCATTTATGATATTTGAATGCTCTCTAATTTCATTAGTCTGGCTTTTTTTCATAGATGTTTTTGCTGTGTTCTGATGATATTAGAGTAAATCATGCAACATTGCACTGGCCTTTTGGTTATGACCATCCAGCAAGTAAAACAACAGCAACAACAAAAGAGATACCAGAAGTCAAGAGACTGTGATTGCTGCTTTTTAAAGTTTTTCTATACACAGGATGTCAGCCACATAACTTCTACCCATTTTAATGGGCTTACGTAACTAAAGCCCTTTTCACATGTTTGGGATAGTACTTACAGCACTGTAATGTATTTGTAGGGCTGTTTGTCCACACAACAAATATTTCCTAAAATATGCTTAGGGGTCTGAATCACAAAAGGGAATGATTTAATTTATGATCCTTTTTGTGGCTGCTGTCTCCAGTTGTCCTTTGAACATCTCTGCAGAGATGCCTCAGTCACCAATTTGCAATGAAAGAAATCGAGACTTGGTACAACTTCACCTCAGTGCAAACTACAGACTGTGAGCAGCTGCCACATGGAGAGATGAGACAACACCATAGCAAGTGTGGGAAGAAGGGCAACATGGACCTCCGCCTGAGAAATCACTATTCATCATAGATTGAGTCATCTGTGTTTATCAGCCACAGCCCTTTAGGTCTAAGTTGTCATTTAACATACTTTTACACAGGTCCAGAGGTCTTTGGGTAACTATAAATAGGAATTGTAGCTATGGTAAAGCCCCTTTACTTTGCTGAAGAGGTGAAATGAGGTTTATTGTAAATAAACACTCAGGTGAAAGCTTTTCAAAAGGCATGGTCTTTGGGATTTATGACAAGAGATATAAATTAAATAAAGTGAGTATTTTAAAACCACATTATTTTGTTCTCTGTGTAAGGGCCATGCAAAACATGAATAGGTCACTGAATAATGGTAGATTTGGTGGAATTTGCTTTTTTTGGACGGGTGCCCAAGTAGTCTAAATCATGTATACACATGCTGACATTACTGGATGTGAGATTACAGAAATGGAGTCTTAGATCTGCCTTTTCAGTAATTAAAATTTCTATTGTATTAGGTGTCCTTATTAGGAGTCCCTGATCCCTTTTAATTCCCATTGTTAGAGTTCCCGTTGTCTATTTTTAATATTCTTGGAATGTAAATACATTTTCCTGTTGCTTTAAGGACCTTATGTGAATAATACCCAAATAAACAGAAAACAGTGAATCATGTAATTTCTGGATATTCCACATGCGAGCAGTATGAATTCAGGTCATGGAGCACAGAGAGTTTATGGGGATGGTACACTGTACACTTAATTGTAAGACCAATTAAAGAAAAAGGTAGAGTAGATTGCTTTAGCTGGTTTGCAAAGAAAGCTTTGAATATTTCATTTGCATTTTGTTTACCAGGAGCTCCAAGTGAGTTTCAGGCAGATGTGTGTCCTCATGAGCTAGGCCATCCCATTTGCATTTCAGCACTGCCATGTTGCTGTGGCTGGGATGAACAGAAGGAAGAGACCGTTCATGTAAAAAAGGCAAAATTCAGCATTGTGAAGAGGTGGCAGTGGGCTGACCCTGTTGCCTGCCCCTCTGCAAAGGGGTATGTGCAACCTGACTGACTAGGTGAATAATATACCATGGTCCTTACACCATCTTACCTTGGTAAACTGTCCATGCAATCCAAGAGCCAGACTGCACTGTGACTTGGCTCCTCCTCCTCCTGTGATTGAACAGTGCCCCGAGGAAGAGCCTTGATGTTCCTGGCTTGGTGGCAACTACACTGGATGCCATATTTAATATAATTCCTGTATTTCAAACTGACATAAATCAAAAATCTCATAATATTACTGAAAGTAGGGTGTTTGTATAGGCAAGAAAGGAGGAGGAGGAGCAAGAACTTTGTATATACTTGCATTGCATATCCATCTGTACCTAATACTAAGTTCAAATTAAATATCACTGTTACCTAACCGAAGGGAAGTGTTTTACTGATATTTTGTAGTTAAATTCCATTCCTCTCACATTCTGCTTGGCAGAGATCTGAAATGTCTATCAGACTAACTTGTCTTTTGCCCTGCACCACTCATTATTGTGTTTTCACCACCAAAGACCTGCAGTTGCCATAGTAAATCAACCTGGTACTACCTCTGGAAAAGGTCAGTCCTAGTTATTAAGCCTCGGCCTGTTTACATTTTACCTCGCAAAGCTGGGAGGTGTCGTGAGAGGTGAGGTGAGTACTGAAATGTTTTGCCTTGTAATTTTAGGAGTAGGTGCTCTTCTAGGTCTCTGCCTGCAGTTCCCAATAAGGTGGGCCAGGCTCAATGCTTTTTCTTGGCTTCAAGATAGTACAAATGTTTTGTCACAAAGAGCAGGACATACCTACAAACAAAGATGTGACATAATATATTTTTCTTTCAGAAAAGCTCCATTCTCTAAGTTCAATAATAACTCCTGAAATCTAACATATTCCTGTGAAAAGAGATTGTCTTCCCTGGTTTATAGATTCCCCTAAATATGCTGTATATGCGCCTCAACAATGAGTACAAAATTTCAGTTACCGAAAAAACAATTCAGAATACTGGCTGAAAGCAAAGACATAGAGATTTCCTGAAGAAAAAAATCCTGTGATATTTTCTTGTTTTGATCAAATCCAAAGTATTTTGAGGGATACTATTTTAAATAACATGGGGGGAAAAATATGTTACCAAAATCTCCAATATGCAAAACTTTTTTCTGCCCCCAAACAGTTGCATTTCTTTTGGCACTGGCTTACTTTCCCAAGGAGTTAGAAGCAATACCAAACAATGTGAGTACATGTTGAACATATTTTCCCAGGTGTCTACAGACACAACATCATCTTGCAAAAGGTTTTTCTGGGGAGGTTTCAACACTGCATGTTTCTATAACAATTTCAAGCATCTGGATAGAGACCATACTTCCTCACCGTGCTGATAAAGGCTGGGTGACATTCCTGCTTGGAACTTCTATTGGTAAAAACTGCAGAGCAGTGTTCCCACAAGGCTTGCAGATGACTCTCACTTTTGTCAGATTTTTCACCCAAGTTCAAAAGAAACTACTCCAGGGTCAGAGAATTTTATTTGTACAGGCTTTAGAAACCTCAAAATAAAAATGAAAATCTTCTTGTTCAGAGAAATATTTTGTCCAGTATGAAACATATTAATTATTAACTTTGCAGTCCTTTGATTTTTAATTTTTTTTTTCTTGTGAGAGAGCCAGCAACACTAGAATCAACCTCCTAAAGGTAAAACTGGCGCTTTGCAAAAGGACTTGAGAGGCAGAGAAGCAAATCAAGTGTTCCCAGATTGCTGAAGTGACCTAGCAGCAGTATTATTTTTCTTTACCTCAGGTGAAAATACACACCAAAACACCTGCATATATGCCTTTGCATACCATGCAAACATTTTGGGGTCAGGTGAGGTCTCTCCACATGGACAACAAAGTATTTTCCTTAATCCCTTCTCTTTGATGCAATTTGTCTTCCTGCCTCACCTGTGGTCCCCTCCGAGATGGGAGGTGACTGGGACAGGTGCTGCTGAACCTGGAGTCCTCTTGAGAAAATCTGTGTTCTGATTAAATTTATGAGATACATCTCCATGCTTCTCAAATATTCAAGAATAGGGGGAGAAATTAGCTTCTCATTACAGAGATTTGTATACAACAGAAGACTGCCTGGCCTTAGCCACTCCTTTCTCTTTAGCAGGACAGTTCACCATGGAAATGAGAAGTCCCCAGCACATGTGGGATCTGTTCCTATCTCACAAGATTAAGCTGCCCACAGGTGGGAGTCCCTCCTCATCACACAGAACCAGGAGAAGCACAGGAAAAAGCAGAGTAAAGAACAGTGCTGACACAGAGCTACCATTAAAGAAGAAAAAAGAAGCACGCTGACCCAAGGCCATTTAAGACGAATGGAAATAAGTGTATAGCTCACACGACCTGCTCACCAAGGTTCAGCCACAGCTTCCCATGTTGTAACCAAACTGGAAGTGTCAGAGCTCAAAGAAACATCTTCCAGATTGTGGTAAAGGAGAAAGACAGTGTTGCAGTTTCAAAGCAACAGCACAATTACCTTCCTCCATCTCCTTTTCTCTATTCAACTTCTATATTTACTCACAAATGTTGTGGAAGCAAGATGGTGCTTTAAGCAAATTCCCTTGGTTGTGTACACAGACTTCCACTTTTTCAGATATTACACCAAAGTAGTCCCTTTTTATTGGCCAGTAGGACCAGGAGGTCATTCGTCCCCTGTACTCAGCACTGGTGAGGCCACACCTTGAGTGCTGTGTCCAGTTCTGGGCCCTCAGTTTGGGAAGGACGTTGAGATGCTGGAGCATGTCCAGAGAAGGGCAACAAGGCTGGTGGAGGATCTGGAACACAAGCCCTATGAAGAGCAGCTCAGTTGTTGAGCCTGGATAAAAAGAGACTCAGGGGTGACCTTATCACTCTCTACAACTCCCTGGAAGGAGTTGTAGCCAGCCGAGTGTCAGTCTCTTCTCCCAGACAGCCAGCAATAGAACAAGAGGACACAGACTAAAGATGCACCAGGAGGGTTCAGGTTGAACATCAGGAGGAATTTCTTCACAGAAGGGGTGATTGGGCATTGGACTGGGCTGTCCAGGGAGGTGGTGGAGTCCCTGTGCCTGGAGGGGTTTAAGAAAGGCTGGATGTGGCACTCAACACCATGGTCTAGTAGACAAGGTGGTGTTAGGTCATAGGGTGGACTTGATGATTTTAAAGGTGTTTTCCAACCTAGTTGATTCTGTGATTTTCAGATTTGTATCCCTTACCTATTGCCATGACATCTGATTAGATAATCCAGTGGGCAAACCTGATCAAAGCTCAGGTTTTTCCCTTCCCCCAGCACAGGGGCAGAAGCAAATATAACTGCTTCCATCTCATTTAAAAACAAAAAAGCCAAACATTTTACACATAGGATCTGGGACCATAATTTTCTAATGTCAAAGTTCACATGAAATATCTCTTATGTTGTCTCAGCCTATTTCCTGGCATAGAGTTGTAATCTCCGAGAACACATAAATGTTTCAGTATTAGTACTAAGAAGCCACATGAGGGAGCATTTGGAGAATTGAAATGCTTTCCTTGTATCATTGTAAATAAGGGAGGGAATCAAACTTGATCCCTCTGGGATATATGGAATTCAGACAAATCTAGATGTTATTATTCATTTCTCCACTCATACTGGCATGCGGAAATTGTGATTCCCACTGAAGACAGAGGTTTTTTTTTCTTCCAAAAAGCCCATTAGTGGTCTGAAACAGACAATTTCTTACTCTGGCCAAGGTACGCTGTGACTGGTATACCTGAAAGGCAGCACAGATAAATGGGTTTACATTTCAGCTAAATGAAATTATAAGACACTCTGTATAGGTTATTCCAGGCTGAGTCTGACAGCAGTACCAGTTTTCCCAGATTATCAGCAGCCTTGGCTGACAGTGGCAGGGAGTGGTAAAGTCCCACTGAATATTCTGCAATATTCTGACTGAGCAAATAGCTCAGCCTGCATGCTTCTAAATTACTTTTACACCTAATACTTTTATATCTTAGAGCTTACTAAAAAAATGAAATCCACACGTGCATAAAGTTAAATTAATCCCACTATTCTTATAAACTGACTCACAATTTTTTGAATATTTGGGGTTGTCAATAGTGAAGCTAATCAAAATGGTAAATAAAAACTTGTCCACATGAACTGTAATGGGAAATGTGTATAAATTTGTGCTCTGTACTCTTATATCAGAAAAAAATAGTCAGCTGCAACTTGGGCTATCCTTATTGACAGAGTCAGCTCAGTCAAATAATATCATATGACTTTACCAAAAACATTAGTGCTAAACAGGTGTTCAATAAATAAAACATTTAACACTCGACCTCAAAAGTCAACATTCATAGGACTTGTTGTCAATCAAAGAAACTCATATTAAAGGTAATTTTGAAATCAATAGGACTCCACCAAGATCCCATTTTTTCCCTCGTTATTTATACCTAAAATTGGCTAAAGAGCAAGTAGTTAATGAATTGCATAAAAATCAGGTTGCAGCTATGATGCTATGATCACACATGGCTCACACAATGTTTGACTGCAAAATTTGCAACTCCTTTTAAGGGGCAGAGGTTCCATTAGTCTCTTTGTTCCTTCTGCCTAAATTATATAATCAACTCCAGGCGTGGCAGAAAGGTGGAAGGGAAGCAGAAAGAAGGAAGATAAACACAGACTTTTCACCAAGTACCTTTGCTTGGACCTGATGGAGGAGGTTGGGTGCCTGCTCACTGCAGTTTTGGTGGAAGGAGTGGTGGGTGCCAGCTGAGCCATACCAGGTCCAGCAAGCCTGATGGCCACCTCCAAGCTGCAGCGGGGCTTGGCTGCCTGTCTGCGGGGTGGCCCTGCAGATCACAGTGTGAAACTGATCCCCACTTGAAATAATCCCTGTTTTTCTAAGGATTAAACTTAACCCAGATCACTCCAGCGCGTGGTTTACGGCTCAGTCCCCCGCCAGGTCTTGTCGCGGCCAAGGGGGGAGCAATCTCTTGCACAGGAGCATGCATCTGAGGGCAGGATCCCTCTGCTGCCAGACCCAACAGCCTGGACATGCACAGCCTGATGGTGGAGGAGAGGCTGGTATTCATCTCCTCTAATTTTTACCTCTCTCACTGCTTACTGGTTTTCTTCGCATGAAGTCATCCGATCGTTTTCATTAAACCAAAGAAGCTCTCAAAGTCTGGTTGCCGATATCCTCATCTCCAGAGAACAATTCTTTCCAGCTCCAGTAAATAGGACTTTAAAGGTAAATGGTATTATAGTGTTAATTTCAAAGTGAATTATTAAAAAAGTACTCCATATATCATCAAGCATCATTTTGTGGAACTATATTAATGTCTTAAATACAGTTCTCCCTTTCTAAAAGCTGTTTTATAGATCCAGGAAATATGTCTGGTATGAAGAAGTGCTTATTGTAAAGGATGTTTTAGCAGTTGTGTCCAATTAATGAGGAAGGCAGGATGTAGACCTATATAAGAAATAGCACAACAGCAATAATTCCTTGGGGCTTGAGAATCTTCACACTTTCAGATATTGCTCAGTTATCCATTCATTCAAGATACCAGATCAGTTTTGTTTCATATTCTTATTTTAACTCATTAAAAAAAAAAAGAAAGAAAAAGAAAAGGAAAAAAAAAAAAGTAAGCTCTCCTTTCAACAAAGGCTCCCTGTAAAGAACTGAGAAGCTGAAAATAAGAAACTCTTACTTTTCAGCAGAGATGCCTGAAAGTAAATTACTCAAAAAGGACCTTGAAGCTTCCAGGATTAGCTGAAACAAGCAGAAAACTCCCAATGCTGACAGCAATGGCCATTCAATAAGGAAAGGACCAGACTGCAAAATTCCATTTTATCCCTGTGATTCAACCATCAGCTCCCTTACTTCAATTTTTCAAATTCAAAAGATGGAAAGAAGACATATGAGCTGCAGAAGGCCCTCTCCTAGATTTCTCCATATTGACATGTTATTGAACACCTCTCAGCAAACAAACTATAGCCTTATTTTAAGGGAAGATGTATATTCTTTGAAATTGTACAGCAATGGGGAAGTGCTGGGAATCTGAGCAGAAATCTCAGTTTTCTGGATTTTTCCCATTCAGATGAAAGGGCCAAAACTTCTCATCTTTTATGTCCCACATCCATTACATGTATTCTATGGCACTGAGGATTAAAAACAAATAAATGCAAATATTAAGAGGATTTAAAATGTCTGTGAGGTGGCTGTGTCCCTGTTATCTTCAGTGAATAATGGCTGAATCTATCTTTATTTGTGTTACCAAATTGCTTAGAGGCTCAGTCAGGCTTGGAATCCTACGGTGAGGGCCAGTAAAGACTGAGACATGAAGGTGACAGCAGGCAAGGATTGTTCTCATCCCCATTGTACTGAAGATAATCGTGGCGTGGGGAGATTACACCCAGCCGAGCACCAGAAGCAGTTGCTGCCACTGGTATTTCAAGGGACGTGGCAAAAAACTGGAACTGCTACCTCTGTGTCTAAACTAGCTATAACTGTAAAAATCAACAGGTCCTCCTTAAAAAACAACCTGCCTCCTTCAACTCATGATTGCACTCCCTGAGCCTCTTCAGAGCACTTCATTTTCTTCACAAAAGAAATTATAACTGTGATCTAAGTGCTGGGAGCTCAAGTTTACTTGGGAGGCTGGATCTAAGATCCAGAGTTTGGTCTTGGCTCTCCATCTCTTACTATGCAGGTGAAAAATCTAGTCAGAGTTTATTTATATTTTATGTATGGTTATATTTATATCAAATACTATCTGGATTATAACATTGTATTACAGGATGAGTGCTATTATTCCAGTCTGTTTCTGCTCCTTACCCTCAAATTTTCCTCTCCTGAAGTGATGAGTTGATCTACACTGCTCATACTTAAAATACAGAGGAGAGAACATTTGTGGTGACACTTTTCAAATCAATTAGAAGTCCTGTAATATTCGGCTGTCTTCCAAACTGCACACACCTGCCAGTTCCTGCAAGCAGAAACTCCTTCAAATCACACTGGCTGTTTGTGATGGAAAACAAAAGAATGAGATATCTTCTATTCAGTGGGTTTCAGACTTTCTTTTTTATGCATTTAAACTGACCACAGTTGTCTATTCACATTGACAGTTGGTATAAATAAGATATTAGTGCAATATTTTTTTACTGGTGATGCCTTGACTTTAAATCCCCAGGTTTATTAAAAAAATTAATCCCTCTCAAAACTTATGGTAAAGACAATAAATATTAAACTGCTCATCTTTGTGAAAAACACCCTTTGGCATTCAGCTTCTTTATGAAAATCACCTACATAGCAAGCAGCCAGGAAGAAACAAAAACTTACAACATTTTCTTATGGACAATTAAAGGATGAGAGCTTAAAATCCAAAACTCATATTGTTGGCTAGCAAGTCAAACTGGTTCACACAAGGACTCGTGCCACACATTCACCCCTGGGTTATGCTAGCATTATGGTCTGTTGAATATACTTTAACTGCCACACTGTCAAAGCCTAACTACTACTACTACTACTACTACTACTACTACTACTACTACTAGTTGTGAAGATTCAATAGAAGGAGAACCTGATGGGGGAAAACTGGAGGACAGCCCACTACAACCCTGTCTGCCCAGCACTACAGGTGCTGCAGAGAATTTCACCACTGCTCATATATGCTGCTGAGCACAAGCAAACAGAAATTTTTCAAGCTGGCCAAGTTTCAGCAGATTTTCATGAGGCTGGCTAAAAGAACATCATCAACATGAGGCTGACAGACCTACTTCCTTACCAAATAACACTTAGCCAATTTTTGAATTCCTGTTCTCAAGCAGGAAGACACCATAAATGAAACAAGTTTTCCTAGAACAAAAATAAAGTACTATACCAAAATATTTCTCTCTATCTTTACTCCAAAGGTTATTCTGATTTCTTTCTCACACATACACAAATCATCTTTACACGATCTTCAGCAGAGAAAATACCATTCCCAGTAACAAAACTCTACTAAGTTAAAAAACAGATAAAGATTGTCTTTACTGGGCCATGTCAGGCAACTTTCATCATAGTGATCCAAGCTGAGCCAAAACAAAAGTATGGTTAAACAGTGTAAGAGAGACAACTAGCAGGAGAAATGTATCTGAGACACGTCTGGAGGTGAGATTTGAACAAGAGAGGATTGCAATGAGCTTTGGCTCTAAAAGTAACGTGTGGGATGAATGATGTTTGCTATAATCATACCTTTCTTTACTTTTTTTGTTAATCCACATGTGCTCCTTCTTATGAGCCAACTTCTCTGGAATGAAGACGGTTCAAAACATAATTCTTACAGTCTTTAGTGATACAGGTATTTTTAAGTGGCTACCATGCCCATGCTGTCTGACTCAGAAGAGGTGACTGCTTTGTAGGCAGACTATTTATATAGCTCACCAAAACAGGTTGAAGTGCCAAACATTATTTCAGTTAATTTATACAAAGCCAGCCAGAACTCTAACTCTTGCTGTCCCTCCCATCACGCCCTGGCACATCTGGGGCTGCTGGAAGGTGGATTGCAATAAGGGCTGCTGGAAGGTGGATTTCTGAGTGCCAGGGCTCATTGCTGTGCCCAATTCCATTGCTTTGCTGGCAGAGTGGAGGCCCACAGCCCACGATGGCCTGCAGAAGGCTGTGTGTGGCACAGATTGTAGGGGAGCTAACTGGTGCAGGGAGGGACTCAGTCACAGGCTTTCACAAGTGCATCCACTCTGCTCAGGAACAATTTTCTCAGGGGCACTCTCTGTGCACTGCAACTGCACAGGCTGACTTTGAAATTCAGTAACGAGACTATGGTATTTTCTTCTTTCTTTGTGCCTCCTTTCATGGGAGCATTAGAAAGGGTCTGAGGAAAGATTTACCAAATCCTCTTCCTCAGCTTTCTTGGCCACTCCTGCAACCAGAGGTGTTTGGAGCCTGTTTCCTATTTCCTGAGCACCATCCCCCAGAGCGTTTGCTCCCACACATGCTTCCACTCTCCCAGCTCTCCACCTCTACCCTTCTAGGAATAAGAGTGACAGGCACAGCAGCCAACCTGGGTTTTATCCCAGCTCTTGGCTGGTGAGTTACAAGCTCAGACTGGCCCACCAGTTGAACTTGCTCACCAAAGGTTTGCTGCCTCCCCACTAAATGTAGTCATTTCCATGAAACTTCTCCTAGAGGGAAAATAAATAGGTTTTTTGTGGTATTACTTGCAGTCTTTCCACCAAAACGGTAACATATGACCTTAGCATCAGCCCTTCCACCATCTCTGAAGAAAGCTGTGCTGACCTGGTTAACCCTTGTCAGAGGCTCTGTCCCTTGCTCCCACAACAAACTCTTTTGGACTACAGGAGAAAATGGGTAAAAGCAGAAAGAAGGATGACACGTGCTGCAGTCTTTAGTTCCCATGATCTCTCTTCCTCCCCTGCAAAATAAATCAGTTACTGTGTGGTCTGTTCAGCAGATGGGTCAGCAGAGGCACTCTCTGCCCTGGATATTCTGCATGAAACAGGGTATGAGTTTACATTTACTGCATGTGAATCTACATTTTGAAGTGAATTCACAAACTTTTGCCCTTACAGTACCAAAACCAACTGCATTAAGTAAACCTCTGTCCCAACAGTCTGAATACTGGTGTCAGAACATAATTGTGGTTGTATTTTCAGTTGCCAAAACCCAGCAAATTGGGAGTTTTGTAGATCCTGAAATTGTCATGCATGTACCAAACCAAGGGCAGGTCTTCAGCAATTTTCTACCATGCACAGCTTGTTCACAGGATAGCATGTTTAACTGGAATTTGTCTAGGAGATGCTTAAGGGATGTAACAAAATGACTGAAGAGCACAATGGCAGCTGATCAAAAAAGTGGCAGCTGATAAGATCATTCTCCACTCTATTATAAATATATAAACCCGTATGGGCTCACTGGGATTAATATCTTAAAACCCATACAATGGTTTGTCACAGATAGTGCAGATGGAGTCAGTTCTATTTGTCTGTGCTCCATTTATCTGTCAAAGTCTGTGTTCTGGAAGGGCACATTTCCTTTCATTTTTTTCTCTAGATTTTTAGCTTCTAATTAATGGAAAGTTGGTAAGAATTTTGTTACACTTTTTTTTTTTTGTTTGTTTGTTTGTTTGTTTTTGTTAGGTATCTCTTCTCTTCCAACTTCAGAATGGCATACCACCAAGACAGCCCAGTTCCCATTCTAAATGCACTGTAAAGTACTGAAAGATGTTGCTATGTCAGTTTTTGATTAATTTGTTTTTGTCTGAAAGTCCATCATTTTCCTCTTTCATATCTAAATCACTTCTACTTCAGCTGTCTCTTTTTTCACATTTGGTATGGTGACAAGAAATAAAAATGACACTTTCAAAAAAAAGGAACTGAGTGATTTCTAAAATAAAATCATATATTTATCCTTTTCCCTCACATGATTTATATTGCCTGTTTTTCTTATCCCTTTTGGGCACAGCTTGCCAGGTTTAGATTAAGATTTAGATTTAGGTTTAGGTTTAGGTCTAGATTAGGTTCTAATTTTTGGCCACTAACCCCTTTCAACTTAACAGCACTTTACCTCTCATTTCATGCTTTCTCTACTTCCCTAACAGTCATTTGTGAATATAAAAAATTAAGATATTAAAGAGGCACATCTTTCCTTCAGGAAGAGTCTGGTTTTCCTTTCAGTTCATGTTCCCTGCTAAACATTTTGAACATCCACATGATTGATTTTACAGGTTTTCCTAGAGGTAACAAACAGCAACTTATACTTCATTGGGGTCATCATTCCTTTTACAGGACACTGAAAAACACTACTTTAATTTCCCTATAAATACATCTACTACATGTAGATACATATAGTACAATGTATGTACAATATTCATCCAATACATATTGGTACCTTAATGTTTTAAGCGCTTTACACCCAGGCTTCTCTGGAGTCAAAGTCCAAGTCCTCAAGTATTTCACTGACTAGCTTTGGTGTTCTGTTATCCACAGCTGATTACTTTTTTCCAAAATGTATTAAAGCAGCACCTCAGTCCCAGAATGTGTCATCTTTGTTGCCTGAGGAAAATTGGTGCCTCTCCAGAGCCTCCCCAGAGAAGACTGACAGAAGTACATCTGTGAGGTCTTCAGCAATATTCTTTAATTACCTCTCACCTTTATTTTCTGGTAACCTACTTGTCACAATATAATCTTTATTTTTCTCCTCCGAAGAGTTCCTTGTTTGTTTTCACACTTTGACCCCCTGTTTTCCAAATCTGCCCTTATCAGTCAGAATTTGGACTCTTTATTGGCTTTACAGTCTGCCCAAAGGAGTTTTGTTATTTAACAAAATATTTAACCACGAGAAAGTTTTGGTTTGTTTGGCTTTGTTTCTTTTTTTTTTTTGTTTCATGTGCCCAAATACATTTGAGGGCCATTTAGTGGCTAAACATTTGTGTTGATAACTCTGCTTTACTCTCCCATCTTCTCTGATTTTTGTTCACCTTTCCCATTCTTTGTGGCTTTCTTTCTTATGTTTCCAGCTTATTTTCAGACTGGAATTCCTGGTTCACACCCAAAAATAAAAATATTGACTTATTTTTGCCTGGCCCAATACTCTCTTTCTTCTCACACTGATCACTCCCCTCCTGTTTTCTGAAGATACTCAACATCCAGCATATACTGTGTAGCTCAAACTCTTCCACACCTGCTGTCTTAGACATTCAAGTTTCATACCCACAGATAAAAATCTTTAAAGGGAGATTAACAGCTAACAACAAATTCTGAGGAATGGACCAGTCCCACCCTTTGACGTCTCCCCCCTCTATAGTAATGAAATCTTTAAAAAATGATGCTAATATTACACATTTGGATTTAAAAATGAGACAAAAATAACATTGTGCATGGCTTGATTGAGTGTATTTCTGAATAAAGTTATGGGGTATATTACACAAAAATCAAAATCACTGAAGTTTTCTCATTTATCTTCAAAAACCAGAAGCAAATACTAAGCTCATCCAGGATTCACTGGTGAAGTAAAAGTTTCTCTGCTTCTGAAAGAGCTGATCAAGACTGATATGCATCTATATGATTTCCAAAGAATTAGGGAAATTTCTCAAAATATGTTCCAGGCATAATGGATATCCAATTCTATTCAATGTTCACCATAAACAAAATAAATTAATGTCTCTAGCTACATATAGTCAAAAGTACTGTTGGTCTCCTAAATGTTCTTACCTCATAAGATTTATAGGAAGTGTTCATATTAGACTGGGTAAGAGAGGCCTTGGTATTTAAAATACATTTCTAGGTTGAAAGACAGTCCAGAATCTGAAAATTTGATTTGTTTTCAGGCCAACCAGAAACGACTGGAATTGTTTTAATGCTTTAGTAATTTCCCCTGACATAATTTGATCCATAGGAAGTTTTGCAGAGTAAATTGCATGGGAAGAAGAGTAAATGATTGTGTTAATTAAGAGGGACAGGGACATGGATTATGTTGTCTGTTGTGCATAGATCACTGTGCCATGTACATTAGCTCAAGCACCTACAGTTACCAATAGGTGGCAGAATATTAAAAAATAAAAAAAAATTAAACTCACCTTTAAGTAGAAATTCAAACGTAAGCACTTTTTCTGCGTCTATCCCACATCTGCATGGAATTGGATGCAGAGAGAAAAATATTTGTGAAGGTGACAGATTACTTTCTAGGATTTCCCATACTTTTAAATAATCTCAGCAATTTCCCTAGAGCGTGTGAAAGCCCACAGTGCAAATTATTTGATCCTTGTCACTGTTTATATAATAAGCCATAAATGCCTCTGAAGTCTTGGAGGGTTTAGCTCACTCTGGGCTCTGAGAACACTATTCTTCTGCCACGTGATCCCAAACAACACCTTTCATATTTCCAGAGGTGAACAGATCTTGTAAACTCTGATGTGGTAACTGAAGAGAATTACTCCAATATAGGATGCTCAAATGACCAGCTGAATTCTCAGAGAAATAGATTTGTAATGTTTCTGAAGAAAGAAAGCTTATAGAATTTTGAAATTTCATGTGTAAAATAATTCATAGAAGCATCAGCAAAATAAAGTAATGGTAGCCTGCTATGATGTTTGAAATACTGATTATATCATCAATTTGTATATCTTACAGGGAGATAGCTGTTTTAGATAGCATAGTACAGTGGCTCTACAGTTTTCTACCTTCTTACATCACGAAAAGTTTTTAAAAAGGAGGAATTGGTAGTTAATGAAACTTAGGTCCATCAGTATTTATGGTTTATTTGTTTCCAAAAAGTAATTACAATCACCATGGTCTTCATTTCATTAGTGGTAGCTATTAAATTTGCACAAAAGAAACAGAGCCAGATGTACTGATGAAAGAGGTCTAGGATATCTAGTTGCAGGTAAAATTGCTAATGCAACATTTTTAGCACTAAAATGCATTTATTAAAGTTCTTTTCACATCTCCTATCTGTTCCCATCACAGTCAAATGGACAAAAAAAGATATTGGGCTAATAGGATTTAACATTCAAATCATCAGGGACATTACCATCAACTATAAAAGTAAATGAAATTATTTATACCCACAAATGTAGGCTACATTTTCTTTTTTTCCCGAAGAAAAAAAAAAAAGACTCTTCTGAAATTTCCAGTACTTTATATTTCTGAGCAGAAATTGACTACGTGTCTGCGTCAGCTGTTGGAAATCAAAACACAGATCCATAAACTATGACTGGAATGAGAATTGCTCTGAACATAGCACTTACTACTCTGTGCACTTTGTGTCCAGGATATGAACGAGACTTTATATGCACTTACAGCTAATTTGAAGAACTTCTACTTTAAGGCATAGGGGGCCAAATAGATGTTCCCCAGGAGAGCTCAGATTCAAGTATTTCAAATATTTGTAATGTGCACATCCAGTTACGTCCACAGAAACTCACCACTGACACAGCTTAAACCCCACTGTCTTTACTACAGGCCTCTTCTGACACAGCAGGTCTAGGAATGGCTTTATTGCATCAATGTAGTGAATTCTTATAAATCTTATGGATTAGCTGCAAATGGAAAAATGCGATGCACCCAGCCGTCTGAGAGGAAGTAAAAGAAAAAATTGAATGTTATGGAATTTAAAATATTTATTTTCATTCTCAAAACAGTTGAAGAAACCCCTGGTTTTTCTGTTTGCTTCCATTTCTAATGGAGGACTATTTCTATTTCCTGCCTAATTGCTTAACGGCTAACCTAAGAAACATGGAAAATGGTAAAGGAAAAACATATTTCACTCTTCTTATAAAGTTGGGGTTCTCTGATGGAGGTTTTTGTGGTTTTGCTTGTTTGGTTTTTTTGCTTGGTTTCTTTTTTAAAAAAAAATTAATATAAAGAGAATTTTCTCCCCAGGACTGTTTTTCTAAACTCTTCCTGCTCTGTTACTCACAAAACCCGAAAATAAATAGGATAATTCATAACTTCATCACGTCTAGAATGGAATAACGCCAAAAGATTTTTCCCCGCATGGCTTCATGCTCATTCAAAGATCTAAAGCCAAAGAAATGTCAGGCAGTTAGGACTAAATAACCCCTTAGGAGCTGAGGGGATGATAGATATGCATACACCATCCAAAAGCCTCCAGTAAGCATGGAAAGAAAGAAGAGGAGCACTTGTCAGCTCCAAAAATATTCTTGTAAGCCCAAGCACGGGGGGGTTTAATGATCTTGAAGAAGAGCACAGCCACCCTCCACCCAGCACTCATGCATGAGCACCCAGCCAGAGGCACCCCCTCCTCTCTTCCACCAGAGCCATGGGATGCCAAGGGGTGACCTGAGTCCAGAGCAGTGCTTGAGGATTCATTCTTGATTTATGGGGCTTGACTGCAAAGCTGAGCCAAAAACTGCTGGTGAACCTCTGTCAGTGTCCTGTAGCCAGGTTTCCTTTTTTTCCCTGAGTTGTTTGGGTGTGAACACTGAGTAACAGTGTGGGGGTGGGATGAACAATTGTAGGTGACCAATGCCAACACAGAAAAACCACACTAAAATGGAGGGGTAGATAATACTCTGTTAGTCTGATTCTGACATTCTTATTTCTCAAATTTGTCTCTTAAGGTCAGCAGGTTAATGTAGCAGTCATTTCTGAATGTGTATGTCAATAACTTACACTAGGATCTAAAGTTTCCCCCCATCTATAATTCTCCAAGCCATTAAGAGTTATTGGGCTGCATTTAATTTCTTTGGATATGCTCAATTGTTTAATCTGATTTACCAGATTGGGGCATTAGACATTTATTCTTCATTATTGTCTGGTTAGAGCAGTCTGGAAGTTGCTCTCGACTAGGGGGAAACAGCAACTGCAATCTGCTGCTCTAGTAATAGTAATATTCCCAGGCAGACACTGAGGGAAAGTGCAGATGGAAAACAGAGCTCTGAGGGGAATAAGAGATGAAGGGTGCCACAAGTCAGACAATAATGGCTCTCCACATGCTTGCAATATTAAATTTCAGGAACAAAATGCTATCATTCTGAGATGTTGTTTTAACTGACAAATCTTTAAATGCAAGGAAATGGGATAGAAACCATGCAGTGTAGGTTTTTAGCCACATTAGCAGGCAGTTTGATTTCAGCACGGTATCGTTTTATAGAATAAGGTTAAAGCTGCCACAGGTGACAACAAGAGGCTGTAAATAGCTAATAGGTGTGCTTGATAAAACAATAGGATACCTGGAGGAAGGACATTAATATACTGCTAGTAACCTTTTTTTCCAGGTGTCTAGTGTTCTCCCCCCAGCTTCTGATGTTCTCATCTAATTTCCAAGTCATGCTTCTGAGGCCTTAGCATCCTTTTGCAAATGTCAATGTCAGATTTTCTGTCTGCAGAGGAGAAAGGCACTAAATTTGAGGGCAGTGCAGTGTGTTTGGGTAGTACCACTGAAGCATGGACTTTACCTGTCACAGAAAATAAAACAGTAATGCTGATTTATAAAATCAATAATGTTAATTTGTGTTACCCGTAGCACCAAATATCCAAGTATACATGGAGCTTATAATGCCTAGATAGGTTCTACATGTTTACAGAAAAATTTGTAAAAATCCCAAGACAAAAGAAAGTATGAAGGCAAGAGCTCTCAAACCAGGATGTTTTTATAATAGTATTCACCAGACTCACCATTATTATGTGGGTTTGGCATATGCAGCCTCTTCTGTCTAAAAAAAAAAAAAAATTCCAAGATTCTTATCACCAGCAGAAGTTGTTGTGCCAATAGAAACTTTTCTATCTTATGTGTAGCTGTGACAAAGACACTCATAGCAGGTAGGTAGTAACAGCAGTAAGGCAATAACAAAGTGTCTCTTCACCTCCATTTAATCACAACATTAAGGAGCCAAGTCTGTTCAGAGGATAATTTTCCCTGTATTAGTCAAAAGCAATAAACAGTAACAAGCATTTAATTTCTTTACAAGGCATAGACAATCTCTAAACCAGCCTCTGCCTGTCTGCAAGCTTATGCAACAGTGTCCCAGCTAGATAATAAAAATAATCATTTTAGGGGTAAATTCCTGCAGGTAAATTAATTTCCCAATAAATCAAAGAAAGTAAACCCAGATTTCACTTTATCACTGATCAACACAAAGACATTTCCTGAAATGCTTCCTTCCTTTACCTGCTCAAATTCCAAATTATGATTTTCCCTACATTGCAATGTGAGACTCTTTTCTTCTCATCCTCCCCCTCCATTTGACTTACCACTATGTATTTAAATTTAAGAGAAAAAATGTAAAATGATCTAGAATTGAATTGGACTTTCCCCCTTGAATATAGACTGATTGGGTCGGGCAAAACACCAGTTACAGGCTTTTTGGTTTGGTTTGGGTTTTGGGTTCTATAATTACACTTTTTCTTTTCATGATTTCTACAGTTTGCTTTGGAGTCTGGCAGTTTGACTCAAAGAGCAAAGCTGAGGAGAGGGGCCTCTTTCTTTGCTGTTCTGGTGCAATTGAAAGAAAAATGTTTCCTTTGGTTATCAGCACCATGTTGGGGGTTCTCCTCCACTGATGGATGAGAAGGCTGAGAGATAAGACTAAGACATTTCACCCCTTCCCTTTACGAGGTCATTATGTTTTCTAAAGGCAGTTTATTTCACCTGCCACTTCTAGGAAAGATGAATAGTGACACACTTGCAGGAGCAAGAAGCAAATGCAACCCAAGGCCATAGCTGCATTTTCAGGATAAAACAATTTTGAATATTTAAGCCAATTTTTTTTTGTCAGTTAAATTAATAATATCCAAACCAAAATAATTTGTGCCTAGCTCTTGTAAGGTCCTTGAGCATTTAAGAAAATTAGTCATGTTGTACATTCAACTGTCAATTTAATCTGCAAGTAGGCTAAAGAATAACTAAAAGGGAAGTAATCAAATACTATTCTTTCATACTGCATAAATCTCCTTTCCACAAAATCACAACCCTCTACACAAAGTTGTTTAGCAAGTATAATTTATTATTTATATTATGTTACCAGCTCATTAACTCACTTCAACCAAACCAAACTTTTACTGCACAAATATATGTAAATGGCATTTCCTGGAGCTATGTGTGACAGAGACCATCAGTCACAGTGTACATATGGAAGTGGAATTACATCCAACTGAAAGCACAGGGGCTGTGTCATTGATTTCAGTAGAGGTGGAATTTCACTCACATAAATTAATCCACAAAAAATTAGTAGACTTATTTCCTTGAGGTGAGATAGGAGTAGTCTCAAAGTGCAGTGCGGAGCATTTTGTGTTCACTGCTTAAGTTGAATTCAATGAACCATAGATCAGACATTTAATTTATATATTCCCATTTTTTGATCAAAGCCTGGGATTATCCATGTAATATAATTTTTCACTCAGAAGCACAGGACTGTATTACATCACCTAGTAACTGAAAACATTTTATGTGTTCATCTTCATTCCACACATATAAACAAAAATATACATAATGTAGTTAGTAAATTGAAAAAACTATTTTTGGTGATGAATATATTTATTTGGTGTTTCATGCTTGCTAATGCATATATTCATGTTGCCCCTTTGGGATAGCTTAGAAATTCTGACCATTTGTTGCTTGCATGTGTGTCACATGTATACTGTGTAACAACCCAATAAACCACATAGTGTAATACTCCACAAGACTAATAAATAATTTTCTATGTTGATACTTAGAATAGAATAAAATATTATATAAAAAGAAGTATTTTTATGTGCTCTATTATTTTTTAAACATTGAGAATATAATTTGTATTATTTTTGCTAATAAGCCTGCATTCCTACCCTGTACCTTTGTTTCAATATCTTGCATTTGAAGAAAACAAGATTAAAGTGTTGCAGGCAGGAATTCCAGTGCAGCAGGCTTACCTGCTGTTCTGCTGGGCTGCAGCACCTGGAAGATGAGCTGTGTAGGACACCCATAAACTCTACATAATTATTATGTGAAGCTATTAAAATGATTAATACACATGACAGAAAAATTCAGGCTTTACAAAAAAGATCCCAAACCCACAACTTAAAATACTTTTTAAGCTTTTCATTGTGGTGTAATGGTATGAAAAGGTGGGATTTATTTTTAAAATTAGTTCGAGATTAACTTGTTTTGTGCTGATATTGGTTCAAAAGGAACTTGTTGCCTTTACAAAGCTACGTTAAACCAAACAGATGAATGAAAAATAAGTAGAAGCCAGCTGGACCTAGTCATCTAACTTTGCAGGGTGATTGTCTTTTGCATCAGGCCTCCCTGGATCACTATAAAAATACAGAGAGCAGCATGCCCTCTTAGCTCTCCACAGCGCTCAGTGGTGCTTGGAAAAGCCCAGCCTGTGTTCTCAACAGATGAAGGCACACATGGGCCAAAGAGCTGAGGCTGGGATCTCTTCCAGGGCACGTTCCTGGAATATTATGCCTGTAGCAGAAAGGTGTTTGCACATCACTCCGGGTCACAAAATCCAAAAAGCATACACGTAGGAATTTTGTAGCCACGCGGCTGGTTGACCACTTCTTACATCCAGGTCCCCTTTTGAGAGATCACAAAAGTTCCATCTGAAATTCAAATGCAATTGTCATGGGGTGGGTGGGGGGGAAGTCTTATGCCATGAATATTTCATTATCAAAGTGAGGAAGCATTTTCCCCTCAAGCAGATTTTGTTAGTTAGCACTTTTCATCTCTAGCTTTCGCAGCAAAATCCCAGGTTGAATTACATGCTCCCTGAAATATGTTGAAGGAATTCCCCTCTGCTCACCACAAAGCCATTTTCTGTGGTAGAGCATGGAAAGAAGGATAGAGAAAGAAAAATCAAAGACAATTAGAAGGGGAAAAATGAATAAAATATCACTAAGAAAATTCCTGCTGTGGTGCATCAGGGAAATGAAGGAGAAAATCAGTACCTCAAAAACCTCTTTTTCAGCCTAGATTCTTCCTTATGAAGAAAATATATAGCCAGTAACCCATGGATTAGAGGTTAATGATTTTAAATATTACATGTAAATATAAAAATAATACTTATTTCACCATTCATACCTGAAGAATTCAAAACACTTTCTTAGATTTTTTCTCTCTCTTCTACTTTCACACATGCAATATGTCATATTAAAAATGCCAATGGACCATTGTCAGGAGATGGAATGAAAAAGAATATTTGGCCAGTTTTACACTTCCCTATCTATTTTACACACAACTGTATGAGCACTGTCAGTGCACATGTCCCAAAACATTTTACAGACTCCATTGTGCAGAATTTTAAAGGGAATTTTTTAAATGGACCAATTTTCCATATAGTTTACTCTTTGAGGCAGTCTTGAATACAGTAGATTTGCTCTAACCACTAAAGGGTACAACAGTTTTTTCATTTAGACATCAAAACTGCAGTCTTGGATACAGTAGGTAACAGTTTTTTCACTTAGACATCCAAACTGTGAATAAGTCATATCAACCTTTTTTTCCACTAGACAGAGGCTTTTTCAATAATCATAAGCCAATACTTTTTTTTAAGTTTCATTTGGCTTCTTACATGTAGGCATAAGAAAATGTTTGTATAAGTTTGAAATGTAAAGTTCTTGTATGAGATGCGGAGGGCACAATCCTAATTAAATTATAGGCTTTTTTATCTAGAAGGTATGTGCTCTGAGATAAAACTTACAGTGCATAAATAATGTAATCATCTATTGTTTTGCAATTATCAGTTTATTTTTTTAATCTACAGTTCAGTGCTCATCATTTAGGATTTTTTTTTTTTAAATTTATAAACCCTTTCAAGTTGTAACATTAAAAATAGGGTCAAGTTGCACTTGAAAAAATAAAAATGAAGGGTGGCTATTACCACAGAACAAATTTCAAGGAAAAAGCCCATTCAGGACGTGTAGCCTCCTCTGGAAATGTCCCCCATAGATTTCAGTATGCAACACACATGGGAGAAATGGGAACAGTGCTTCCTTCTCTAATTTGCAAGTCATCATAAGGCTATGGGGACCTGCCAGTTTTTAGAACATCCCTGGTATAATTACATTAACCTCATCTGGTGAAATTTGAATGTAAATTACTTCTTCACTTAATAAGAGGATTTAATTGAAGTTCTTCTCAGTCATTGTGACAGATTTCTTAGGGAAGGTTTGATATTATATACATTTTAAATGGTTCTTGGGTTTGAAAAAAAAAGACTGTTGAAAAGGAATTTTACATCCCAGTGATTTTTAAGAATGAACTTCAAAGAAAGCAGGAAATATAAGTATTCTTGTCCTCACTGCAGCTATAAATGGTTGGGATCTTTAGTCACGGTAAGTGAGAACAGGCACGGGGATTTATGAATTAAAGTATCAGCCAGCCAATTAGCTGTAGAAATAACATCCTTCCCCTCAGGATGGAGTCATCTCTTCCCAGTTATAGCAGCTCAAATGTCAAATACGTAGTAAATGTTGTGAATGAGAAAATCTCAACACCTCTATGCCTTATTTTAAACAGACAGTTAGGGTTTTGGGTTTGGTTTTGTCGGTTTCCTTTAAGTAATTATGTTTTTTGATCACCCAGCCCAATTTTCTGCCTCCTCTGACATTGTCAGAGGTGGCAATAGGGGAGGGGGCCAAAGCACTTTTCAAAATGGGTAAAGGACACTGTAATGATTGGCTACTAATTTTCTTCTCCCATCACTGAATTTTTAGATGCCTTTTTATAACGCTTTATTACTGAATACATTTAGTGATATTTATTTCCCCTTAATAAGCCTCAAGGTGATGAAAGACAGGAGAGAAAACTATAACAGAATTTTCTCTAGCTCAGCACTTCTACCCTTACAGAAAATATAACATCCTTTATATTAATTTTTTAAAATTTATTTTAATTTTTATTTATTTCTGAGTTGAACAAAACTGTTAATAACTTCTTTCACAGACTATTTTTATCAAACAAACTTTCTTTTTGCTAGAAGACACTTAAATATTCTTTATGTAGAATTCTCCACCCTTGTTTTGTGAAATATTGCAAAAAAAGGGAAGAAATGTAAGAAGTAGTTTCTTATTAAACTGACGACTTAATTGGTCACAAAAACCTCTTGGTATCTGGGGGAAGGCTTATTTGTTCAATTTTTTATTCCATATCTCCACCCCCTTCCTCCCCAGTCTGTATCAGTTGGTCTAATAAAACATATGAATATACCCTATGATTCTTATGTCTCTTACACTTTTGGATTATCAAAGCCAAATCATTACTACTCTTCTAAAAATACAATATTTTAAAATGCTTTAACAATTCCAAAATGCTTCTTTATTGTAAAAAGAAACATGCTGAATGGAAAAAAAAAAGGGCTCTGGTGAAAAGATTCGTGATGTTATCACTAAAATCTTACCGAAGAAAAAACACAAAGCATGTTTAATTACAAAACCTCCAAAGTAAAAACAGCTTAATGAAAAAACAACACAAAGATAATAAGCTATAACTGGAATCTGACACTAGACAATTTTCAGCTAGAAATCAGATGCAAATGTTTCACAGTAAGAGTAATTAACCATTGGAATAAGTACATTAAAATGAACACAGGATGTTTCCTAAGAGGTATCATTTACTTTAGCCATATTTATGGAACTGGAAGCAGGAATTAATTCAGGGAACTGCATCCATTAGATGCCATGGATGAGTCAGCAACATCTCAGAAACAGCAGCATCAATCTTCCCATGAAACTATCATGTAGCACTTTGCCTATTACAAGCAGATCGTTGACCACAGGCATTAATATCTGCCTTGCTCTGTACTTCAAAATGTCCTGAAACGAAGCTGATAATAACCAAAGAAATTCAGATGAACTCTGAATCAGACCATCTTCACCATAATTTTTCCTAGCTAGGAACACTCATGAAAAACAGGTTCCTGTCAGGCTTGTTAGCATCAGGTGATGGCTGTGTTAACAAATCACTCCTATCGCCCCAGAATGAGGCATTAGTAACGCCACAGCAAAAAACCCCAAACCAAAGAAACTGGAAAAACAAATTCAAAAAGGAGAAATGGAGAAAAATCAATCCTCACACCCTATTACCCTGTCACAAGCGTAGACCAAAAGTTTGTGCCAGTACTATTTAATAGAATATTTTTGGTTTTATTTTCCCTTTGTGTACCAGAGCTGAGGCTGATCCATGTCTTGAGTGCAGCAACAATGAGTTTTCTAGGTGGTCAGCTGTGGGATAAGCTATAATTTCCCTTCTGAGCTGTCCCTGTAAATTCAGCCTGTCAGATGTTTGAGGCCAACCCAAATACTGAAACTCTTTATTGCTGCACAGTGACAGCTAACAGGTTTTTAAAAACAAAAGATATGGTATTGCACATGCAACTAGTGAGAGGTGAAGCCAGTGAGACACGAGGTTTGCAAAGAGACACACTCCTCTGTTATTCATCCTCCCTGTCACTCCTGGAGGCTTCCTAACAAATATTGCACTGTCTCATTTACTGCAAAGAAATCACAAACATCTTCAAAGTACAGCCATACAGCAAATGATGTAATAAATTAGTAAGCTAATCCTAGGGTAACCAGATTCCTTTAAAATAATACTTCTCTTCAGTAAATAATACTTCTCTTCACCGAAGCCTGGTTCTGTGGATGAGCTTAAATAAGTTATTTTTTTTTGTAAGTCAGGATGAAGAAGTTTTGGTAAAATGGAATTTGTTTAAACTACTAGTCAACAAAACCTTGCAAAGCATATGAGTAATGGCTTTAATTTTTTTTTCCCCAATGTAAACTTGTACATATCTGTGCAGAAACACAGGATGAATCAAATGCCAGTCAAAACAAATAAAATAAAACAGACTGTGCCCCTTTGCCAGACATCTTTGTCCAAGACCAGTGGCTCCCCTGTAAAATGAGAATTAAATGTGCCAACAGAAACGTGATGCAAGCTGGTGTTCTCAACCCTGAAACCAAGAGGTCAGCTGAGTCAGGAGCTGCCCTTTCATTCACCATCAGTGGAAATCATCCTGCAGGACATGCCACTGCTTCGACTGGCCACTGTCATGGGAGTCTGTAAAGCAAGGCTCCATCTTCTGCAAACGAGAAGCTGTGAAACCACTCGTCTAATTACTATTATTTTTATTTTTTGACAATGTAAAAGGCATTTAGATACAAAAAGTCTGAAGCAGCACCTCCAAATTACTTCTGTTCACTGCAGAGATTTTATATTCAGGTGCATCATCAATGCTGCTAATTTAGAAATAAAACGACTTTAAGACTTTAGCAGCAATATTGAAGCTTCCTTTTTTTCTTTTTGTAATCAAACAACTGAATTCCAACTACAGCATTATGTGCAACTAAACAAGAGTATGTTTGTAATTTCTGAAATTATTGATGTGTCTGAGCTCCCTTTGGTATGCTACTTACAACTTTTGTTCACACTATTTCATTACCTGTAATGGAGGAAAACCATAAACAGGAACAAATAGTAGATTTTTATTTGCCTTTTTTTTTTTTTTTTTTTTTTTTAACAAGACTTTATCATGATAGCCACTTTATTTTAACATCATCTTCTGACATGAGATCATTGTGCTGAACATTACAGAGAAGTGCCTTGTGCAGGAGCAATTACCCTGACTAAATGGATTTCTAAGCAGATTCAAAGAGAAAGATATCAACAAGCAACAAAATGTACATTAGTGAAATAAAGCTAAATCAAATAAGGATTGGAAGATGCCAAATGATCCTCAAATAATGCAGTATTCTAACTGCTTAATTAAAAAAATGGTTTTCATGTTCAAGAGACTGTGTTACATTGTAGTACAGCCATAGGATGTTCAAAATTGGCTGATGGAGTTCCTCTGTGCCAGGCTTCTCCAGCTGTAACGTAAATAATCAAAGGGCAGGCCACTGCAACAGCAAAGGAATTTGAGTTCTGGCCCATGTGCTATGACCCTGAGGATAAATCAGGGAAGTGGGGAGCCTGTCTCACAGCACCCTTGGAGGGATGTGGCTGCCCACGGACGTGGCCTCACGCTGGCTCAGGGGCAGCAAGGGCAGTCGCTTCGGCTGTGACGCCGCGTGGAGCCGCAGGGACCAAACCTCACTGCACTTCAGCAAGCAAGATCTGTGATGGGATGTAAGACCTCCTGTGTTTCATACTATCATATAGTGATTTGGGAAGGGACCTCAAAGACCATCTTCTTCCAGCACCCCTGCCATGGGCAGGACACCTTTCACTATCCCAGGTTGCTCAGAGCCCCATCCGGCCTGGCCTTGACCACTTCAGGGACAGCTTCTCTGTCACAGCAGACTCTGGACAGCCTGTTCCAGTGTCTCACCTCCCTCATAGTAAAGAATTCCTTCTTAATATCTATTCTAAAGCTGTCATTTCAAAAACATCCCCTCTTGCCCTTGTAAACAGTTCCCCTCCAGATTTTTTTAGGCCCCCTCTGGATACTGAAAGACCACAACAAGGTCACCTCGGAACTTCCTCTTCTCCAGTTGATGCTTAGTTCTTTCTCCTGATGAAATGAAATGCTCAACATTATCAACTTTAACGTAATGTGCAAGTTTCAAGGCTTTGAAACTTGATTGCATGTATTGTAATGTTTAGCAAGTACTTGTAAAAATGTCATACTGGTGAAGAAAGGCCTACAAAGTTTCTTTCAGGTGTTCTAGGACTAGTGTTGTCACTGCACGAGCTATTTCACTTGTTTCCCTAGAAAACTGTATTTTTACTGAAGGGGAAAACTTTACTTTTGACACTACCACATTTTTCAGTACTTATATTAACATAACATTTATTACTTTAAAGAGGAAAAGGAAAAGAATTCCTTGGTAGGACCCTCTATATCCAGTTTATGAATTTTCATCAGACTAGCCCAAGGTGGAAAATCCAATTGTTCAGATCATAGATTCAACACCAAGTCCTGCTTTCCCCCATAATTTGAGAAGTCCCACTGTCCAAAATGAGACAAACTTGGGCTCTACACATACCAGCTTAGGTTGATGAGGGAATTATGCTTTTGCAGGTTCGTGGCTGAAATGTTGAGGGGATAAAATACTGATATTAAAGCTAATTTAAGGAGTCTTGTACCTCCCTGCTTCTCTTGGGCCTGCCATTCCCCAAAACAGAAAGAGATGTAGCCTCCATTTCAATGAAAAGGAGGGCTGGGTGGTTGGCCCCAGAAAGATTTGCATAGAAATTGGGTCTAATAGCATATAGCATAGTAACACTTCAGGGAGCAGAGGAAGTGAAATTTGGGACAACAGCCTGCTCACTTTTATAATTTCTTTTGTTCTGAGACTTTGGGCCATCTAGCACAAAATCTAGACTATAAACATAGGTATAATCACATCAGGCTTGTGCCTAGAGCTGCTAAGCCTCCTGAAACAAAATGTCCAGGTAACAAATAAGAAATTGGGAATTTAAGCTCCAATACCAAGTAATGAATAACACTCTGATTTATCTCATCTTGTTTTGACTCACCAGCTATTGTAAGAGAGGAAGGCTACTGGCTCCATAACCAACTCTGTCATGAGATTTTTTGTTGGAGATTTTCTTGAAAGACTGCTGGATTTCACTGAGGTTGCAAAAAATTGGCAGCCCACATAATATCTGTGTGACCTTGGTCCAGATTTAGCAGAGAAGAAAATGTCAAGAGCCCCTCCATAGCCACTGACCTCACTGCAAGTTTAAAACCTGATTTGTTATTAGAATTGATGGAATGAAAGTCATGCTGCACCCTGAAGGATAGGCAAGAAATTCTCAAACTGAAGTAACACAGGAGATCTATACAGTTGACTTAAAGCAGGGCTAGGCTCTTACACATGCTGTTAATTTACAGAAAACAGCTGTTCCACAGTCATAATCAGGAAGCGTTAGGATGCATTTATAAAATTAGATTTTGAAATACATTGAAAAACCTCAGAAGCAAACATTCAAAACAGCAATTATTCAATCACTATGAAACTGTGTTAATTTCCAAGACAGAACAGTTTGTTTGACATGCCAGCTCAAGGCTTCTGTGTACTTTACTATGTTGATCCTTGAGAAATTACATACATTAGAGGTTTGAATAACATACAACAGATTAGCTAGAAATTGGAAAGCATTGTTTGAAAATGAATTTCAGACTACAAAAGGCTGAGTGGGGTTGGCAGGCATCCTTGAATTTGACAACTGATGCACAGAGGGCAGGAACAATACACATTTTTTTTTTTTCCGGGGGGAAATTCTCTAGGGGAGTTCTCTAAGAAAGTGTTACAGAGAGTATAATAGTGACAAAGCAGTAACTACATCTTGTTATCAGTGTGAAAGCCAGAAGAGAATTAATTAGAGTCTGTTCTCATTGTTGTTTATGTCACAGTGGCTTGCAGACTTTCACATTCACAGTGTATATGGCACTGCACAGACACAACGTTGTGTGTGGCTGTGGGAAGCAAGGAAGGGGGGAGAGAGTTTGCTCACGACCTCCTCAGCAGCACTCAGCATCTTGCAAGATTTGACTCAAGATTTTTACCTGAAGTGCCATGCCTAAAACAGCGTGATGCTCTTTGCGTATCTGAGCACTAATACCAAAATTTTACTCTAAAATATTTTCATTTGTCTGTTCAAAATTAAATTTGAATATTGAAACCACATTTTTGCAGCTGTCATGTGAGCTTAAAGGGGTTTGATGAGAGAGAAGACAGACAGGATGATGGAGGAATGGGATAGATTTTTTGTTTACTACATCCCAAAATTATTGCAAACATCTTCCTCTTCCTTCACTTAACCCTTCCATATGAGCAACCAATCCCCTGAGACAGGATGACTTCTGTAACATATTTTAAAAGATATGTTTGAAATCTACAGAACTATTTAATGTCCCAAATTCCATGAAAGACCACTGACCTCGTGGAAGATATTTTCCTGCCTTATCGATCTTCTTGGGTTTTGGTGGAGTCATAGAATGAATATGAGTTTAAACTCTATTTTAAATTTAGCAAGTTGTTGAGTATACAAAGGTAGTGTTCTAAATCTTTAGCTACTTAAACTCCATACTGTAAACTCCTTTCTTCCAGCCAGTTTCAGGGCATGTTCCCAAATTAACACCTGCATTGCTTGACATCCATTCAATTTCTCTTGTGAAGTGTTACCTGCTAATCAAATGGTGCTCACATGAATGGGCAGCAAATCATCTTCCCACCTCATTCCACTACAAAATATAGTCAATCACTATATAAGAATTCTTAAACAGATTAATTCAATACACTGCTTCTTATTAGCCATGTGAAAAGATTTCAATAAATTCAAGGAGAAACCTTTGCTGAAGACCAGAGGATAAAAGAAATTAATATTTTAACTTTAATAATAATGCATTGATAGGTGTTTGCTATTTTGAAATATTTAACATATGCATATACATTAGAAGAACTGGTAATCTATGGTCTTCAGTGACTTTTGGTATCCAAGGAAAAATACTTACCATAATTCATATCCCCATGCTTAAGACATACACAGAGTAAGTTCAGTAATAATGCCAAGGGGTGATAATAAAAATAAAAGTTGTCGACTTGTACATCTTAGTCCTACTTAAGTATTGTTGCACTTGCTAAACCTAAGACGACAATTCTCAAAAACTTCATTTTATTCTGTTAGTCCTTACCCTATTAAGATTTTGTCCTTTCAACTCATTTGTGACCCACTTCTGCCTTTCATGAGACCTTTTCTCTGGCGATGAGCAGCACCAGCTGAGGAGGAGATGGGTGGAACATCCCAACTGCCAGAGCAATCATTGGATGGGGTGAGACGTGTGTAAGAGGTTCAAGCGATGAATTCCACCCTTTAGGCTCCATGCATTAGCTTACAGTCTCCTTCTGAAACAGACATCCACCCTCCAGTCCTTTTGCTGAAGATTTCTCTTAAATAATGAAGACCTGGGAGACAAAAGGTGCAGGAACAGTGTGGAGAAAATCCCATAACTCCAGCCCCATCACAGGGAGCTGTTTCTTTCCAAAACCCAAGTCTTGCCCATCATGAGGGACCCTCAAGTAGACCCACCCTGTGCCCAGCCACGGGGCTGAGCTCTGCATGTCCTTTTCTCAAAGCTCACATTTTCAAGGACACCAAAATAGATCTGATATTGGCATTTTTCATAATGCAAATTATCAGCAGTGGTATTTCTTTTTAAGTATTCAGTCACTATCATTCCTTTTGGAAGTGGTGACTAATAGGCAGTAGACATCCATGTGAATTAACTTGAAATTAAAGCAGCTCTCAAGTGGGGCTCTAGAAGTGTTCATTACACATACAGCAGTATTAAGACATTAAGGCAAGTCATCCATTGTTTTAAAGCAATGTGACATCCCATTCACTCTGCTTATTACATCACCTCGTGTTGTTTCAACATGGAACTTAACAGAACCTTAAAAAAAAAAAAAAAAGAAAAAGAAAGGTTACTTTTAATACTAATTTCTCTGGTTTTCAGAATTTATCTTAGAGATATTTTTCACATAACGAGATATTCATTCACTTATACAATCAGACAGCAAACTGGGGACAAGATCCTTTTCCCTGAATGGACATCATTCCAGCAGCTTGGCCTGTAGGAATTACACCTCCAAAGTTCTCTGTATGTTCTCACATTACACTGGTATGTTTTACAGTGACACTGGGATGGATTTTATTACCTTTTTGGGTGAAGTATCACTTAAGTTTTTCTAGAATTTAAACAGAACTGCTTCAGAGAAATTTACATTCATAAGGTATACTGCAACCAAATAATAAGATTTTATGATACTATAATATTTTATATCATATAACAAACAGCTATATTGTCAAAAGCACAGCATGTACAGTTGGGGTTAAATTCCCAAAAAAACTCAATTGTCCCTCTGGGTGCACAGATTCTCTTTTTCACTCTCCCTCCTTTTTCAGATAGGTTTTTAAACCCTGGTCTTTGGTACTGTGTTTTTGGTATATATTTGGCATATTGAATACTTAAGAGCATAATACCCAGTAACAAATACATTTGGACCTGACAATTGTGGAAAAGATGAACTTGGGGCAGAGCAGAGTTAAGTTTAGCTATTCATTTTTAAGTAGGAAATAATACAAATTCTACGACTAGAGCTGAAGGTATGAAAATGGGGCAGGCCATAAGATAGGACAGAACGAATTAAGTTATGAAACATCCATTTTTTTACCTAGATAAAATGACATTTGAAAGTCATTTATGTGTCTAAATCACATCATTTGTTTCATATGAATTAAACAAAGAATCTAACTGAAAGTAGTCATGAAAACTGCTCTGTAATTACCATAGAAAGATACAGCCTGCTTATTTGTATTAAAGGGCCAAAAATCTTTTGCATATCTGATAAATTAGTTTCATTGTTAAGTCCAGATTTGAGGGGGTTCCTTTTTTCCCTTTATATTTTATATTACTATAAATTACACTTCAGTGGAACTCATTCAACTACTTCTGGTATTGGCAAACAACCATTAGAAATCAGAGGAGCTGGACAGAGATTGGCATCCCTTCACAGGCAGGCCCAGTCTTCTAGAAACAAAAACACTTAGAATTCAAATTAAAATACGAAATGACAGTATCTCCCATAGGATAAGTTTCAAGGAACTTGTTAACATAATTTAGAAATATTTCATATGGATGTCCAAACTAAAAGATTGAAGATACACGTTTGTCCAGTATATAAATAGGTGATATTAAACTTAGTACTTTTTAAAATCATGCTTGTCATAATGGAATTAATAAACAGGATTACCTTAAAGTCTGTACCATTTTTTTAAACTTTTTATTTTTTTAACACTTATTCTAGGACATAATTATGAAAAATAAGTATGGGTTTTTTCTCAACAAAAAAGGAAGCACTGTGAGTCAGAAGATCTGGCTCTGGCCCCAGATACATCCTGTGATTAATTGCTCTGAATGCATTCTCTGTGTATCAAGGTTCTTTTTCTCTAAAATGGGAATAGTTACCTAACTCTGAATAGTTCAGGTTTTGGACAGCAGTTCAAATTGTTGGTGAGTAGAAGCTGATACCTTTGCACATTCCCTGAGCATTGTTTGTGATGCGCAGTGATAAATCTAAAATAATGCATTTTTTAAATAGTGGGAAATGATTGCTGTTAAAATAGTTGTCTCAGTCAGATTTACTCTTTGGGCACTTTAGCATACGTTAGGAGAAAAAAAGTTTTCAGTTCCCTGCAAACAGAAACATTAATTTCCTGAGCATGCCTTGCAAAAACATATGTGTCACATCCAGGTCATGGTTCAGAGCACAGTTTCTTGAAAGGTCTTCTCCAGCAGCTTTTCATCTGCTTGAGCCATCACTAGCCAAGAGCCACCCTTGGACCTCCTCCTGTCACACGTCCCACACGGAGGAGTGTGGCATGGAGGGGGCTGCACACTGACCTCCAGCCAGGAGGGGATTTGTCTGAGGAGAGGTGCCTTGCTGGGCTCCATTTCACACAGCTTCCTGACCCAGTGGGAATTCCACCTCTTGTGCCCACACATTTTGGAAGGTAGCATGGACCAGGAATGAGCACCATCGTGTGCTGGAATACACAATACTGCCACAAAACAGGCAGCCCTAGCAAACGCCACTTGTGAAACATATTCCATTTGTGAAACATATTCCATTTGTGAAACATATTCCACTTGTGAAACATATTCAACCCCTGGCCTTTATGAAGCAAGGCACATATAAATGCTAAAGGAAAACCTTACCTAGGGGCTGTGCAGCCTGAGGCAAGTGGCATGCAAGGAGAAGTGCAGAAAGGTGCTTACGAGAAAGAGGGAGAAGGATTTTTTAACAGGCAGACAGTGACAGGGCAAGGGGGAAGAGTTTTAAACTAAAAGAGGAGAGGTTTAGATGAGATGTAGGAAGAAGTTCTTTACTCAGAGGATGCTGAGGCACTGGCACAGGTTGTCCAGAGAAGGCATGGAGGCCCCATCCCTGGAAGTGTTCAAAGCCAGGCTGGATGGGGTTTTGAGTGAACTCATCTAGTGAAAGGCGCCCCTACCCATGGTGGGGGGTTGGAACTAGGTCCCTTCTAACCTGTTCTATGATTCTGTGAAGGAGAAGGACCCTGTGGAAGAGCAAAAGGGCAATCAGAGCTTCCTGCATCTGCATGGTGTCCTGTCAGCTTTATGGGGGTTGTGCCTGCAGCAGGTACTTTTCACATATTAATATTGCAGCCATGGGATTAGGATCACAGGCACAGAAACTTACACATTTATCATATCTTAAATGCTGTGGCATAAACTGATGACTTCTGAAGTAAAATATTTTTTTCTCATGTCCAGTGTTGGTTGACTGCAAGAATATAAGCAAAGAATATAAGATCTGGTATTAGCTATTATGTGAAGACAAGACTTTTTTGTGGATGTTGAATTAAGTTTCAAGTGGGAATTAGAGCTTCTTGTAACTAAGAGAGGATTTGATTTAAAGTACAGGATGTGTATAAAGGTCATAAGAGAAAAATGAGGCAACTGTAGATTATGTATTATTTATGGATGTAGAGAAGAATAAATATTCATAATTCAAGGAAAACAGCTAACATGGGGCTAAGTTATTGACTGTTGTCTACTAAGAAAAAGAAGAAGTCCTTTTAAATGAAGAGAGATTATTCCTTCCCGTATGTGTAAAGACAGTTAGAAAAGTGTGATTTGTTTGACTGTGACTCATCCTTTCAACATTTGACGGATATGAATCAGATGACCTTCCCCTGGGAGCATATGCTGAAAACAAACTGAAGTTTCTGATTGTTTAGAACTCTTCAAAGATAGTTCTTGCAGTCAACAGGATCATCTTCATTTAGTGCTCATTTTTGTGGCTTTTTCCCTTTCCTATCACCCACAGTCAAAAGGGTATTATTCCCTGATAAAGACTTGTTTCTCCAGTATAGAGTGAACAAGGTACTTACACAGATTATGTACTGGACCAGAGGATGGGAGACATGGAAAGGGAAGGACTCCAGCTGGACGTGTTGAATGCACCACTGTGCCACAAGAGAAACATCTGGGGGCACCCAGTCTGAATGAGAACACTTGAGCAAACCAGTAAATTGCCCTGTGAAAAGGTCTGATCTTCAATTCATGGACAAGTCACGTACTGAGAAGGTCTCCCTGGAAACCTATTTTAATTTTTATGAAATCTTCTTCATCCACCCAATGGACAATGACAAACTTGATTTGTAACCACTCCAGTTCCTCTGAGGCATTTAATTGACCTTGGCAAGAGGTCAAAGGGTCAAAGCAAGGAAGCTGCCAGTAATGAAAAAAATATTCCTTTTATTCCCACAGTTACTGTTTTGTCTATTGCACTTTCTGAAAGTCAGCGTACCATAGTTGATAAATCTGATTAAAAATCAACCACAGAAAATTGGATGCTCAGGTTGGGATCTCCCACAGCAGTGAAGAATTCAGCTGTGGGACTGAAGAAGTCCATGAGAAGAACAATTTGCATTCAATAGGTAGACACTCCCAAGCACTTCCATAGGGTTAGTCACATCCATGTGGCTCTGGATATATATACCTTGCACTGGAGGAACTAAATTCCAACTGTCCTACGAGCTGCAGAAGGCTTTCCAGTTCCATCAGTGACATTTTATATTCTCTTGGTCATAAAACACTAAGTGCTCTTCTGCCTTAGTTCTCTTAATTTAAAAATGAAGATGTCCAGAAACTGAGGCACAGCCTAAACGGATTTTATTACTATGAATGAATCCAAAACAGTTAAGTACTGGCATTTTTCTCAGAAGGTTGGGGGGAAATTTGAAAGCAGTGATCCTGAACCAAACCTAAGAGAAATATGGAGGGCTAATGGAATGGGAGTTCGCAATGAAATGTGTCCAGGGAAATGAAGAAACCCTGTTTGTACTCACCTCTGCCAAGGCATAATATGCAGGACATGGGCTCCACACAGCTTTTGGGTATGCTGCAGCTCCCATGGAGGTTTGCTCAGCCCGTGCTTGCTGATGTGGATGCTGCACAATCTAATCTTGGCTGCAGTTTGGCAAAATTACAGGTGCCAAATAACAGTCTCTCTTATCCGAGTGTCTGAAAGGAGAAATACGGTGGAGTGAGAAGAATTAAGATGCATACAGCCCTATCTGGAATAGGATGGAAAGAAGAGAGCACTATTTTGCCTAATTTCACAGGGAAAATATACCTAACAGTGAGATGTACTGTATCATCGGCTCTGAAAGATACAGTATCTCTCTTACTTGAGATATTTTTAATCGAATGGAACAAAATGCCAACAAAGATGCTCTGGGAAGTAGATTTCTTCAAGCAGGAAGATGTACAAGTGCA
This sequence comes from Promerops cafer, assembly GCA_013398275.1. Lineage (NCBI taxonomy): Eukaryota > Metazoa > Chordata > Aves > Passeriformes > Nectariniidae > Promerops > Promerops cafer. Next base: position 1,144,590 of record VZSE01007467.1, read on the forward strand.
AGAGTTCTTCACTAAGTTTGATTAAAAAAAAAAGAGAGATATGTAAGATTTAACAACAAAGGGCCAAAATGCTGCTTAATGAATTATTCTAACAAAATTTGGGGATTTTTGGTAGTTTTTCAGAAGTGAGAAAACACATAATTAGTTATTCATCTTTGACAATTCATGCTAGTACAAATCCCAGAGCATCACTTTGTTAGCCCTATTTCCCCTCCTTTTGGACAGATTACAGCAGTGCCTCAGCATGTTGCTAGAAGGTGATGAGATCTTGCAGGAAGCCCAGAAACAGAGTGCCATAAAAAATGGGGAAACATATAAATAATTTACAGCCAAAATAATGCTGAAGAGATGTCTTAAATTAAGATTCAGGAAATTCAAAAGCAACAATTGAAAACATAAAGATAAAATATTAAATGGTTTCCTCTGCCTTTCAGATCCTTTTGTCCTTTCTACATTGCCTTTTGCTGCCTCTCACTGTAATAGTAGCTTGCTACTAGGGTGAGAGAATCAAGTTTATTTCTGCTTTATGAATAAGAAATTGATTAACCTCTCATTTTAGTGGTTGTAAAAGTTGCAATCTCTACTGCCAAGCAGGGCTGGACAAGAACAACAGCTTTATTTCTTACGTACCAAATGAGTCTCAGCTCACAGGTAGTCTGCGTTGATGTCAGGATGAAATGCTAAATCAGTTTCCATTACTTCAAGACGTCAATCACCATTGTTTACACATGAGAACCATCTCAACAAGTAAATCTAGCTCTCTTCCATGGGCTTTAGCTTAGTCATTTTGTTGCACCCTTGTCTAGAGGCAGGTGTCCGGCCGCCCGTGGTCTCCGAGCCGGCCAGCAGCGGAGCGGCCGGAGACGAGCCTGCGACAGCCCCCCGAGGGATCTGCGGGGAACTCTCTGGTGCCAGGGGCTCCACGATGGTGTGGCCACACTGCACGGCAACAAGGAAGGGACGGGCACAGCTGAAGTGCCAGAACTGAAGATATTTCTTCGATAAATAAAGGGCACAAACGAGGGCGCAAAACAAAACATTAAAAAGCTGCTTCAGAAGACCCCAAAGTGGCGTTGACACAATTACATATAGTCTGTTGTAGAATGTTCCAGAAGCCTTCTGGCCAATCACGGGCTGTCACACCATCCAATCTGCATGGCCACTCCCAGTTGGTCCCAGAGTCCTTTGCTACTCAACATACACCATAAGCTGTCCAGATGTCATCAGTCATGACTTCTTGAGGCATGATTTTTGCTTGGTGGCCAATTTCTGTTCTTTCTAGGAAAAATTCCCACAGTATCCCTGTCTCTGCCAGGAGGTTGGAATTAGGTAATATTTAAGGTCTTTTTTAACCCAACCCTTCCTATGATTCTATAGATTTTTGCTTTATTTTGAATTACAGGAGCGCAAATAATTAAATTTGAGCATGGCTGGTGAAAACTGAAGCAACTCCAACGTAGAAGAGAGAAAACCTACACTGTTCCTTTTCAGTCCCCTTGGAAAGTGAGAAAATTCCTGCACTTCTGCTACCACTTCCTTTGCTAAACGAGCCAAGCAAAATAATTTCTAAAGGCAATGGATAGGTTTGCTGTAGAGTAGAAGGTTGTGTTCAAGAACATTTTAGCAGATAGCACAGTTAAGAGAGTGCAGCAGGAGAACCCGTGGAACTCCTGATACTCTGGAGTGCAATGTCAAACACCATGAGTGCAATGGTTATGTTCAACAATGCAGTTCAAAAGATTTACCAATGAACTGCGATTTCAGCCCCTGTCATGAGAGGTTAGGGAGTGCACACTGAATCCAGAGTCAGATGGAGACACAGTACTGAGGATAGAAATGGTACTGGATTAAGGTTATATTGAATTTGTTTAAAAAGAGGTTAGAGCAAGAGATGTGAAGTGTTTAAAAAAAAAAATGTTTAATAAAGTAAAACCACAGCCTTTGACGGCATGCAATCACAAGCAGCTTCCAGAGGTCAAGAAGTTAGTTTACCCAACTGAAGCCATGTCTGCACTGCCCAACAAAGGTGAACTCTTAACTGGAGTCAGTTGAGTAAATATCCTGCAAAGACAAGGCAGTCTAAAATTTCTCTGTGAATCATTGAGCAGAAGTCAAGTTTCTTATGATGTGAGCTTTTGACTCAACCTGGTAAATCACACAAAAATTACATCATACTTCATTGTCCATACATTGTCTACCTGATGTTAAAACCCCTAACTTCTCACAAAGTGAAGATAGAGCTCCATGTGGAAGACAGAGGTAGCTTTTGCAGGGATCTAGATAAGTATTAATCAGTCTCATTTTAATCTGGGGATTAAACCATAAATTCTTAACCAGAGGTGAGTGCCCACACAAATAGGTAAGTTTTGTATAAGCCTATCTTTGGAAAAACCTAGGCTTTACTTTGGGTTTTGCTGTCAGTTCACTGTGGAATTAATAAGCAGATTAATGACATAATCAAGTAATTTACAGCTTGATGGTTCCTTAGAGATTAAGGTGCCCCGATCTACTAAATGCTAGTAAAGCCATTTCTTCAGGTGTAAAGTAGCAAAAATATGTGGGGAAACATCCTACATTTGCTAAGGAGGTGTTCCTACTCTGAAGGGCTTTGGGGGGAAGCTGAGTGAGGAGTGGCTGATGGCACCTGGCCTGTTCAGCCTGGAGAGGAGGAGACTCAGGGGACACCTCATGTCAGTCTACTGCTTTCTCATGGGCAGAAGAAGAGGGGCAGGCACTGATCTCTGCTCTCTGGTGCCCAGTGACTGGACCTGAGGAAAGAGCATGAGTCTGGAGAGTTTTAGGTTGGATATCAGGAAAAGATTCTTCACCCTGAGGGTGGCTGGGCACTTGAACAGGCTCCCCAGGGAAGTGGTCACTGCACCAGCCTGACAGAGCTCAAGGAGTGTTTGGACAGTGCTCTTGGGCACATGATGGGATCCTTGGGGAGTCCTGTGAAGGGCCAGGATTTGGACTCAATGACCCTGATGGGTGCCTTCCAACTCAGCATATTCTGAGATTCTGTGGTACCATCTGTAGCTATACAGCACATTATGAAGCTGCAAAACATTCTTTTAGGAGTTTGTATCTACAAAAAATAGTATAAAGTAGTACTGGACTGCTTGGCTGGCAAGCACTGATATTCATATGCTGACCTGTGTAAAACTAAAACTGGCATTGTAGCAACGCATGTTAGCAAATAACAGGGCTATATGGACAAATATGTACAATGAGAAGCAATGCTAGTCTCAAGTATTCAGAAATCTCTAAACAGATGACAAAAGAAGTCACACAAATACTTAAAAATTAAAGAGTTTCATCAAGGAATAAGTGCCCAGTTCTAATTCACTTCAAATTTAGCCGTGTTTTTCAGCTTTTAGTGAAATCTCACCATAACTTTTAAAAAAAATTATAGCTAATATTCGTATGAAGTTTCTTGTTTCCAGCACCTCATTTAAAAGTTTAGACAGCAGTATTCAGAGTTTTGCCATAAAACTGACTCTTGTCAAACCAACATCTTTAACCCAAACCAATATTATAATACGGTAGAATCATGCTTTTTCAGCCTGAGGCTAGAAAACAAAATAAACTAACTTAGAAATATTAAAAAAAAATTAAAATAGAGGTTAATAGTCTCTTCTGACAAAGGAAAGGAAGACTCATCCTAATTTTGATGTCCAGTTTATCATAATATCATGATATCTCTCATTTCTTTCTGTACAAGGCCCCTGAAACTGGAGTTTATTCAAACAGACTGAGCTTTTATCCAAACTCTTTTATTTATCTCAAATATTGCAACATCCTACCTTGACAAATGCATCCCTGCCCCACTGACACCACCCTGAATGTTCCATCAAGAGAGTCTTTCTGACTCATCTGCCCATGCTGCTTCACCTTTGCCTCATTTATGCTAGACACTCCTCTTACCTCCAGTGCATCAAACCTAAACTACTCACTCCAGCTGCTAAGGACACTTTGTTTGCTTATCAGTCTTCATTCATTGAAGAGTATCTGCTGCCATTCACCAGCAGGTACATTCTTCATCCTGATGCCTTCAAAACCAGAATGTGGGCTACTGATGTGTCTAATTCCAGCTTGCTGTGCTGACCAGTGCTGTCTTCTTTCTTGGTATATAAAATCATAGGACTATTAAGGTTGGAAGAGACCTCTAAGACTCCTGATTCATGCCATCTCCCCTTTGCAGGCATTTTGAGGCAGGGGTTTTCTCTCTATTGTATATTAGACTGGTTTTGGGTTTTGTTCCATGTTAAAACTCCTGAGCACTACCACCACAGGAGAACGTATGCAACAACAATAGTTAACCACTAAGTAACTGAGGACTTTCAGAATACAAAGTGATGCAGCAATGTGATAATAGGCAATGTTCTATCTTCTACCTGAGACCAGTGGAGAATGCAGCATACCTATGTCATCACTCCAACCCAGAGTGAGCATAAGCACCTCCATGCAGTAATGATTATGCCCTTTTCAAATCCTTGCAGAGGATTCTGTAAGAGCACAGAATTCTTGGCGCTTATTAAGAACAGGTAGCAGTAGGAAGTTATTAGTTTTTATGCCTTTTGTTTTCTGTCTAGAAATACCCATCCAGTCACAGTGCAAGGCCAGGCAGATTGTACTGGGTTTCCCTGAGAAAGGTATGCACCTGAAACAGAGCCAAACTCTGCACAACTGTTGTTTCTGTTCAGCAAACCCTAATTTTCCAAAATGCATAAATATAGTACTTTAAAAATCATAACAGTGGCTACAAATCCATAATGAGATTTTTATGTTAAATTATTATCTAAATGCATATTTAGTGCTTATCTGCTAAAGCTTGAAGTCTGTTGTTGCATCTGATTCTTTTTCCTCAGAGGATTTTTCATAATCATTAATAGGAAAAAAAAAATACAAAAAAATCTCTTACGTTGATAAAGAAACACATGTTTTTGTGATGAGACCAAAGCTAGCGGGCACCAAAGCATTGAAAGTTTTAATTGCAGCAAAGTCCTTTGTTCTTAAATTTACTTATCTTTCCAGGAGATGAAAATAACCTCATATTGCTTTTATGCCTTACCCTTTTTTGATACTCTGAAGCTTATAAAATTGACTCCACTACTTTGAGTGTGCATTAAAAAAAAAAAAAAAGCTAACCATACAACAAAGCTGCAAAGAGCAGAAGCTGAAGTTACAAAGTTCTTAAGACTGAGCACTCAGGCTCATCTTTAACTTCTTAACTTTCTTAACTTACATTTAGTTTTAAACATTCTTCATATTTCTGAGATGTTTGAACTCAGGGATTACAGAGTTAGTTAAGATTCAAGGTCTAAGGCTGAAAATTATTTCCCCTGGAAACATGTTTACCTCAGAGTGTAATTTCTCCTAGGATGGAACTTCTTGTTGAGCTTCTTTCTTGTGCTGTGCCAAATTGGAACTTGAGCAATGGTGTGATGATGATATTGTGATGAAGCTTTACTTAATCTAGTTAGGGTACATTAAATTTGAAAGGAGAGGGGTGTAGGATGCTGTGCCAAGTAATTTGCTCAAGGTACTGAACAGAAAAATGAAGTGTGGTATAATCTTTGAATGGATGTGCACAGTATTCATGGACATGTTATTGTATCCTCCCCAGGCTCAGGTAAAGCAGTGTCATGGTTTAGGAATGGTATTCCCCAATTTAGTACTCCTAGCAAAAAGATCAGTAAAAATCTCTCCTCTCCACTGCTCTCCAATGGGAGGCACAGAAGGCAGGGACGAGATAAGATCAATTTACTGGAAACAGCAACGAGATAAGAAAAAGAAAGGTAACAGCAACAATATTAATAACAAAAGCATACAAAAGAGAGGGTGATTCACATGAAAAGATGCTCACTGTGAGCTCTGGGCCACTATGAACAAATGGCAGATGGCTTCCCCTGCCACACTTTGTGGACTGGAAGCCCTGCCCTTCTTATCAGTAACAAGAGAGTCCCTTGTCGCCAGCAATGATGTGGGTTGTTATCAAATCAAACATTAGGGTCTGGACACACCCCCTTAGCCACTGAAAAAAATTAACACTGTCCTTGGTGGAATCCAGGCCACTCAGCATGCTGTGCTGGGAGTAAGGTGAGGAAACCACAGCCTTTGCTCATGGCATGGAGTGGAACTGTCACTGCGCATACCTGTCTGCATTAAATCACTTCTTCTACTCATCAGTGCCTATGTCAGAGAATATTTTGGAAAGTCTTAGTGGACATAAGATTGGAGTGTTGGAGCCTGTACTTGCAGGCAAGGTGACAGAAGAATGAAGTGTGTGGGCTTGTGGAAATGCTGAACGCTCGAGATGGAGAGGATGCTGACATCACAAGCGTGCAGAGTGAGGATGCCCTGCAAACAAGTTACAGGGTGTGCCAGTGCCTGCCTCTTATCCAGCAGACAAAGCACAATTCTGCCCTAGGTGGCTTCAGGCTCCCTCAGGCACATTAGGCAGAAAGCCAGAGAAGGCCACAGCTCCTGACAAACAAGAGTCATTCATGTTTTGACAAAGGCAGCCAATATGTAGTTGCACTCCCCTGTAACTGAGGAAAAGATTTAATCCCATGCTAGGAAATAAGATAGAGAAGTTTCTCATGAAGAGATATCATACAGATCCCTTCCAGGGGGATCTAGATAGACTAGAACATTGGAGGAAGATCAGTGTGATGGAGTTTAACAAGTCCAAATGCTGAATTCTGCATCTGGGGTGGAGTAACATTGGGCACAGGTGTAAATTGGAAGAGGAGAGTCTGGAGAGCATCCCTGCAGACAGGGGTCTGGGGGTGCCTGTCAGCAGCAGCCCCAGAGAAGCCAGCAGTGTGCCCTGGCAGCCTGGAGGGCAAACTCCATCCTGGGGGGCATCAAACACAGCTCAGCCAGCCCAGCACAAGAGCTGATTATCCTGCTGAGGCCAGCTTTGGTGGGGCCTCACCTCGAGTGCTGTGTGCAGTTCTGAGCTGACAGTTTGGATGTGAAGGTCCTTGAAGAAGAAGATCCAGAGAAGAGCAGCAAAGCTCATGGAAGGGTTGGAAAGGACGTGCTATGAGGAGCCCCTGAGGATTTTGGGCTTGTCTAGTTTGGAGAAAAGGAGGCTGAAGGGTGACCTCATTGCTCTCCACAGTCTCCTGGGGATGGTAAGAGGAGATGATGGCAATCTCTTCTCCCTGAGATCCAGTGGTGAGTAGAAATGGTCCAAAGCTGTGCTGGGATAAGTTCAGACTGGATATGAGAAGGCATTTCTTTATGGAGAGGTGGTCAAATGCTGGAACTGCTTCCTAGAGAGGCAGGTGATGCCCCAGGCCTGACACAGTTCAGAGGCATTTGGACAATACCCTTCATTATATGCTTTAACTTTTGGGCAGCCCAGGAGTGCTATGGGAGTTGCATTTTCTGTCTCTTCCAAATGAAATATTGTCATCTATTCTATCAAACTTATAAATCATGGAATAACAGACACAGAGCGTTGCATATCTACAACTCTTGTGTCTACAACTGCCATTAACTACAAGTATTTCTTGAAATGAGTACTCTGTGTAACAAGCCTTCAATAATTTTTCAGAAATAGAAATAAAGGTTAGCAGTCGTTTTAGTTCCTCATGTCTGTTATTTACATGCCTCTCTTTCCCTATATGCAGATATAAGTGCACATACGCAGATACTCAAGCCCTACATCCATATGGAATTATATTCCCACTTCCATCTAGTCCACAGCATCACACCTCTAAATGGCAGGAGTGAGAGTAAGCCATTTCAATCAAACCTCATCTTTTATCTCCATTTCCAGAGATCTTGTGTTGGCACTATTGAAGGTGTTTAATCACAACTGTTTCTCTGGTCATATTCTCTTTCCTTACAATGGCCTCACTTCTAATCACACAGAGACCTTTTCCTCCATGCACACTGGACTTGCAGAGACACTCTACTTCCCCAGACTAGGTGTTAGTGGAGTCATATTCCCTCATTTCCCATATGATGGGTTTAAGGATTTGTCAGAGGATAAAATAATTTGCAAACAATTTAGTCAGTGCCACTGAGCGTATGTCAAATCATGGCCCAGACCACTGAAATAGTCTGTTATGACACTTTTGACAGCAAACCCCAAATTTGAAGCACATTTGTGTCTGCACAATTTGCCCTAGACAATCACCTAATGATTGAGCTGTACAATGAATCTTGTCTGGTACTGCTGCTTTCATGTTATATTACTTAAAGTGTTCAATTATTAGCTTACCAGATCAGGTTTCTCTCACTTTCATTATTTACAAAGGCTCAACCTACAAGGGAAAAAAAAACCAATATAAATTTTGAAGAATTCAAGGCCTGAACCTGAAAGAGTAAAAAGCAGCACCCAATCTGAGGCTGTCTCATCTTAGTGTCCTTCAGACTCATCCCCAGAGTTCTCTAGGAGGCTGGCAGATAATATTTCATTGTTCCTTTGATGTTCTACATTTAAGTAAGCCATGGCAAATGGTCCAATGGCAGCAGGACTGCAGCCCGTGATGCTGTAGGCAGGGCTTTTCTTACTAGCACAGGGAAGGGCAACACACAGCAGGTTAATAGAGTGGAATGCTGCCTCAGGATCAGCCCAGCAAGGAGAGCAGCAGGTGCAGTATCAACACATACCTCCTGTCTCATGGATTTATTGTCTCATGGGATGGTACAAGGAAAAAGAATCACAGGGGAATTTGGAGCACTCCTGTCACCAAGCTGTGCCGCGCCTGAGAGCAGCAAAAAGCATTTGCTGTTTTGAAACAGGACACCAAGAAGCAGGCATTCCTGCCATTGTATGGATAGCCAGACCCTCTTCCCAGTCATGGGGACCTTGGCTCACTGTCCTCTCGTTGGACAAGAGTGACATCTGAAAGCTGTGAGCAAAGCTACTGCACAACCAAACGTGCAGCGTTCACCCACTGCCAAGGCCAGCACAGCCTGAAAACAGTTGTGTTCTTGTGACTCCAGGCTCCAGTTACAGACCCATCTGAGCTCCTGAGCAGGAGGAGAGGAAGTGTGAAGCAGATGGACAGGTTATAGGTCATCTGAAAGTATTTAATCAACTGAGTGTCTCATACAAACAAGTCTAATGCTAAGAAATATTTCTGCCCTCTGCTTTTGCTCTGCCATCAGACTCCTACGTGGTGATGCTCTGATGTTATGGATCAATGCTGAAAGCAAAATCCTTGCCATAAAGTGAGATAGGTCATCAGGAAACCCAACACAATTTTAAAGCACATTCTTGCACAGCAGTTACTTAGTGTCAGTGGCTGAAGTTCCCTGATATTTCTCCCTGAGCTGTCATGGATCCTGTGCATGCTTCCTAGATGCACAGAAGCTCCTGCTTCTCCCTTGCCCACACACACTGAATCAAGCCTATCCCAGTGCTGTTTTACATTGATTTCCTTCAGGAGAATAAGGACAACTTGGGCAGAAATCTTTGCACTTCATAAAAATTAGGAATAGGGATCTTCCTTTAGGCCAACAGGGAGATCATTTTTCTGAGGCCAACCAAGCATGCAGCAGGTACCATCAGGCACTGCTCTGATACCAGCAGAGAGCCCATCTGTTGGCACTGAGAAACTGGTCTTCACAGGAAAGGGTGTCTGTAGTGGGGAAAGGTAGTCACCCAGTGTTCATCGGACAGATAAAGTGCACAAAACCTTCCCATGAACATGATTTCAGTATTATTTTGCCCATTACCTTCTGAAGATTCCTTTCTGGCTCTTAGTATCTTGCTGGTTAGCACAGCTTCACCTTGTCTGCATTAAAATAGAAAGTGAATTTGCTGTTGAATAATAAAAGAATGGAGATAATTCCTCTTTAGTCATGTTAAGGATATCAGATGCTAAGCTGTTGCAACTTACAACCAACACCTGTTACTTGATAAGAGTGAAACTAAATCCACTAACCTAAATCTGATCAATTATTTTTCAATATGAATTAACAAAGAGCAAATTTTGAACACTCTAAACAGCATTTAGACATCAACAACTGCCTTTAGCACAGTGGTTTTATAAAATAATTATATTTGCAAAGAGAGGCAAAATCTTGGATGACCTTTTAGAGATATGAACTGCCATATATATGTGTGTGTGCATATATATGTATGTATGTATATGTATATATATACATATATACACACTCTTCATGAGTTCTAGCAAGCCTGTTCAAACAATCCCCATCTTGAAGGATCACATTTTCATTATCCACACCAAAGCACCAGAAAAGAATGAGAAGGGTGACGTGGTGTTAGAAACAAGGTATTGTGTTTCCAACATAAAATACTTTAAGTTGTATTTTGGATGTTGCCAGATCTACTCTGAGACTTTAGCCAAGGCATTTAATACTCCAGGTTGTCACTGTGCATGAGTTTTCCCATCTTCAAAAGAGAAATAATACATCCCTACCTTATGTGGTGTTTCTTTCTCATTCCATAGGCGAAAGCTTTGAGGTCCAAAGTAAATTCAAACTGAGACAAAAATATTTTCAATGGAAGTAAAAACCATCAAAGTCTACAGAGACACTATTTTTCCCTTAAAAAAAAAAAAAAAAAACAAGCAAAAACAAAGTGAGAGGGAGGCTTTCTGTGCAGAATAAAACCCACTAAATCTTACTCTACCTTGGATGTCCTAAAGCTGTCCTCAGAAGTCTAGGTATTGGGTCCTTGGTGGAAATATTTTGCCTCTCTTGCATCTTAATGGCTTTCTAAAAGAATGGCCTTGCAAGACAGCATTCCTGTTCACAGCTGAAGTGTGAGTACCTTCACTTGGCATCACCATGGAGCAGGTGGGGTTTAGTTCAGGTGCCAGGTCAGATCCATAGCTGTGCAGTGGTCTGCCAGCTGGGCAATCACAAGCTTTTTCTTTACTCTCTTCCTTCTCTGGCTGTCAGCAGAATCAGTCAGCTGTCCTGGCAAGGGAGGAAGGGACAAGTCTGTTGGCCACTGAGTCACTGAAAGAATTTAGGAAAAGACCAGAAAGCCTTTTCACATATGCCATATCACTGCCACCATTTAGTCATAATATTATGCCCTTTAACAATATCAAGCTGTGACCCGTGGAAGGATCAGACTTCTACCCTTAGATTTAATTGTACTAAGAATCCACTGGAACAATTAATGTCTACACAAATAATTATGGCCAGATATTCAGGTGTATATAGTGACCTGATACACCTTTCATGTAACATTAGGAATCTGAACTTGTGACTAGTTTAAATAACAAAATGTGTTAGATATCACCCAGAGAAGTGAGGATCATCTGCACTCCTCCTGAAGCAATGATAAAGACCTGTCCTCAGGCCTTAGGAAAAGTCAGCTCTTGAAAATAAGTACCAGGTATTTCTGCAATAGTACGTGGCCAGTCTAAGCATTAAAAATACAAAATAACAACAATAAAAAATTTATCTTTAGTTATGCCTGTTCATTACAGAATAACATCATGTTATACAAAGAAACCAAGAGAGTAAATGGCTTAACAAAAGACATCACTTATGGTTAGGAATGCTAAATAGGATGGATTGCATTGGTTAAATTTTAGTAGAAATGTATTCAGTAATTGAAAGCCACAAAAGATTTATTTTACTAATTGTTACACGTTTGTTTTTCTCTGTTTCACAGACTGCTAATTACTTGTGCATGGTTTCAATTGGCACATGCCAGTTAGTATTTTGAATATCTGTTGGTCATTCTGCTGGTGAGCATAGATCTTCAAATGCTGCAGTTGTTCTTCCTTTGGCCATTTAGTGACAGCAGGAAAATTGAATGTCCAAGCATTCCAATGTCCAAATGAGGGAGCCAGGACATCTTCAACAGTCTTTATTTGGCTGTTGAATTGAAGTTAACAGTAAACATGTAATAAACTGGATTAGCACTTCAGCAAATTACTTAAATATTAATTGGGATACTGGAAATTAAGGGTCATCTGTATTATGCTCCTACACATATTGTTTGAGACAAAGACTTGGCTTTTACATATCCCCATGATGCATGATAAATTTGAGGGGAAACAGGCCTGTTTTAGCTGTCTTACACAGGTTAGAAAGACTGAATTTGTATCTCATGGCCAAACTCAAAGCTCAGTATACCTTTCCCAGCATTAAAAAGGCATCCTAAAAAGAAAAGAGCAGATTTCCCTCAGCTCAGATGTTTCTTATTCTTGCCTCCTAATTGTCAATTTAAAGATACAGTTATTTTTACTTTTATTCTGGAAAGAATTTCAGGCAGTTAATACATGTGTAGAATATTTGCCTAAATGAGGGGGGAAAAAAAAGAAAAAAAAAGCATACAACAGCTAGGTAGAGTAAGTTGAGTTCTGATGAGCACCAAATTGCAAAGATGGCCAGTACAGTTCTTCAGCTATCTGTCCACTACAATTGCCACTGTTTACAGATAATAGATAGTTTAAAATCCAAATTTATACATTTGGTATTCTGGAATATATATTAAATCTGAGTACAAGTAAAGTGAATACTGTGGTAAAAGACACAGCATTGTCCAGAAAGCCTTATCTTCCTACCAGGATTTTGTCACATCTTTTGAAATACAGGAATTCTTGATGCATCTTGATTCTTTCTGTCTATCAAGTATCTGTTTTCCCTTAATGTGTTCTATATTCCTACCTTGGCCTTATAAAAGATAATACAAAACCCTACATGTATTTGGCCATCTGTGAAGATCTTCTTACAGAGCTTTTTGTGCTTCTGAGAAACAAGGACTGGTACTTAGAACAAATTAGGAAAATGCATTGTGGATACATACATGGTCTTCTATGGCCTGCCAGCTTAGCCAAGCCATGTTTCACCTCTAGAAATAACAGACACATATATAATTTCACTTACATTAATAAGGTCTCCATGGAAATGAAAAGCAAAAACTTATTTCATTTTAGTAAGAAGTTTATGGAACAGGATGTACTTTGGCGTGTAGAATGTACCAGCCTCAGAAACAGGCAGTCAATGCTCTCCTCCTCTTTCTCCAAATAAAAAAGCCAAACACAGAGAGCCCCTAGGGAATGTATGGCAAAAGCAAGTGATGTTATTTGTCCCAAAGTCACAGTCAAATAAGAGACAGAAAGAGAAATCCTATCGGGTGAGGTCACAACTGGTGCCGACCAAAGAGGCTGAATCATTCAACCATTGAAAACTTTGAAACTTAAAAACTGATTTCTTAGCAGGTTCCAAAATGGAACCATTTGCATAATCACAAATTACAGCTGTCTGTGATGTACTTATTTCAACAAAGGGAAATTACTCAGGAAAGACTGCATGTGCTATATCCCTCTGACAAGAACAAAGGGTCAAATCAATGGTATCCACTGCCCATCTCCCAGCAAAAACAGCAGTTATAAATCCCTTTTTATTCTTAAATGGAGTCTGGAATCCCACACCCCAGTTAAAAATAACTAGGGTTGACCCAATATGCTGTTAAAAGTTACTGTTTATCTATATGAATATTTATTACACTACAGATAAAGGGAGGTGTCAGTCTTATTGACACATTATTAAGAATTTGTTGATGATTATCCTGATTACAGAAGACAAAGAATGCTAGTAGGCTGCACAGAAGCATCATGCTTTAACAGTATTGGCCACTTAAAAGTATACCAAGGTCCCAGACTAGCAGCCAAGACAAGAAATCAGCCCCTTTTTCTCTTCTAAGAGGAAACCAAAAAATGTGGTATAAGAAGACAGTAAAATTCCACACAAACTGTTTTTGTATAGAGAATGAAGATTAGAAAATTGGGGTATCCTCTGAAATACCTCCCAGTATGAGATAAGAAGACAAGACAGAAGTTAAGCAGTCCTCATCAAAAAGATTTAAGTACACCAAAATTTAATAACCATTTAGCTGTTTTTTAAAGTATTTTTTCATTGTGGCCAAATAAAGAGATTGCAGTATTAATGAAAAATTAATTTTGACATTTAGGAAGATTTTGAAAGAAACATTTATTTTTGTGATGACAGACATAAGAGACCTGTTTTATGATGGCTTTGTTAATGACAATGAAAAATACTTGCTTTGTAAGAAAACCAGGTGAATAAACCCAAGAGGGGACATGTTGCACTTCTGAAAATTTTTCTGTGTTTTCTTTGATTCTGCTCACTGCAGTTATTCCACACAATCAAAATAACTGCACCAGCTGAGACTGGATACTATTTTCTCTAGTTAAAATAATGAGACAAAAAAGGCCATAGAAGTTTCAGTAGAGTAGGGTGAGCCATTGGCTCAGTAATTAGTGCTATCAAATAGTTAATTTACAAGAAGTTAACCCTGCACACCAATGCAGAGATGTTCTTAACACAGAGACAAGCAGTTTTACCTTTCCAACATTGGAAGCACCAGTCCAGATGGAGCTGAGCTTAAACCAGCTCAGTTTGCCTTGGTTTCCACTATGCAGCAGTTAACATTTGCCCTTCTTGCTCAGGTTATGCTTCCTGCTTAGCTTATCCTATTTTTTCTGCTGTGCATTGCAAAGCACAGTCCTGAATTTTTAAAGAATTAGATGTTTTAACTGACAGATTTCCTTCAAGGTTCTTCTGTTCTCCACAAAATGAACTAAATGTAGTCCTTTTAATAAGTGTTGATGAATTAACATTCTGCCAATGATGTCAGTATGTAATTTTTCAAGTGTGTGATATCTTCAAATGATTTACACATTGCTAAAGCCCAAAACCATATAATTCAGTTCATTCTACAAGCATACTGTGATAATGTATGTAGAATTTCAGAAAAAAATCAGACCATAAAGGTCCATAATAGCTCTTTTATATATAGAATTTGGTATACTAAAGAGCAGAAAAATTCACAGTAAAAGATTAAAAGACTGTCAGTATCAATACCTAAGTTTTACTGCAGCATTCTTTCCTAAAGCTGAATGAATCTTATTCATGCCTACCTGCCCAAGATGAAACATTTTCTTGCCTTTAAAAGTAGCCCAAAATGTAAATACTCTTTCATAGTGATACTTTCATACTCTTTTTAGTGATCTATCTTATCAGCAAATCCATGTCAATGGATGCCCTATTAATCATAGGGAATATTTAATCCAGTGTAAACAGTAAATGCTGTTAGTACAGTTGCAGATTTCAAAAAGGTTCCTGTCTTTAAGCACATGATTATGTTAATGCCATGGGAAATGCACAGTGCATTTTCTTTTACACATGTACACTAAGGGCTGATCAAAAAACCCTCAAAAATTAATTTCTGAAAAACCATTTAAATACAAAGGATATGAAATTTTTGCGTTCTCTTCTGTTGTTGCCTTAATTTTACACCTTTTAAATATACACATATGCTTATAAATATTGCAAAATATGTTTATAGACTTTGGCATATTGAAAATGTACTTCTTGGCAAATAAATTTAAAAATATTTTTAATTAAAAAAAAAATTCAGAAATTATTATTTGAAATACGGACAAACTACAATTTTACCTTCACAGAAAAAATGGAAACGGAGGCTATTAATCTAAGCCCCCTCCTTTTGTTATACTTTTTTCAGTAGGTCCATATATTATTTAACGGGTTTTGTAGAGATACACTTACATGAGTTCTATATCACATTACAGCTGATGAATGCCCAACACACAGGTATGTTATGAAAGGTCATCAGTTACAAGTGAAACTGCATAATGTATGCCTACTGAATACATTTGCAAGTTCTCTGCACTGACTCTGCACCTACTTTGGCAGCAGCAAGCAGGGAAAATTGGAACTTGAGTGACCTGGGAACATTGTTTAACTTTGGGGGGTTACTGGGAGGTCTCTGCACTTGGAGGTGGCATTCAGCACAGGCTGGGTTAGGTCCAGTGGGCATCTCAGCTCCTCTCAAAAAAAAACCAAAGAAAAATGAACTCCAAACTACCCCAATGCTACATCCTAAAAAGACCGCTAGGGAAACGCCCAAGGATTTCCACAATTATTTCAAAAGTTTCCCAACCCGTGAATTTTTCAGATTTTCTTGATATAGAAAGGACCAAGGAACCATTCTGCATCTAGATGAGAATGAGGATGGAATGACCATGACTTCTGCTGTGGTTCTGTTCTACAGCAATTTCTTTGTACTCTGATTATAAGAATGCCTTGTAGCTTGTTCCTGACATTAGGGATGTGCTCTCTTTTGCTGTCCAGTTCTGTTAGGAATGAAAAGCAATTGCCTGCACTCCCTCCCCTGCTTCTTGCCACTGCTAGCACTCATACAAACATCTTCCAGTCTGACCTACTGTTTCAAGGAACTCTGGAAGCATAAAAAGGTAGCCTTAGGGAGCTACAGTCACTCTTACTTTAGTTTGGAAGGATTTCCACATGCCAAGAAGCATAAAAATATGCAAGTAAACATATGCTCCATCATTCATTAGAAGATCATATCTGCACACAGTATTTAAAAATTGAAATTTGATTCTGAAAAAGCCCCTGTATTCTAGAGAATGTTGGATGGGATTAAGCATTGTATAAAGTTCTCTTGATTGTTTCAGTCAATGTGCTTGTGCAACCCTCCACAGAGCCAAGCCTTGAGAGCCCAAATCAGGTCAAGTGAGGCTGAGCATGTGGGGAGAAGATGAGGTTAAAAGCAAAGCCACCCTGACTGCCCATGCTCATCTTACCTGTGAAATCCAGCAGCCCAGGGGGGTGCAATGCAAGTTGCTCTTTTTCCAGCCTCTGTAGGCATCAATCCCATTAGGACTGTGAAAGTCTGCTTCATTATCCAGACATCTATTTCATTATGAATATCTGTCTAGACGTAGTAGAGATCGGAGTACAGCATCACTCATGGTCCAACACACAGTGCAACAGCCACAAGCAAAAAGCTGTGCAGTGGCCTGAGCTAACCTCTGGTAGCTCCTGCCTGCAGAGAAAAACCAAGGAGCAGCAGAGCAGCTGAGGACTCCTCACTGCTTGCACGAAGAAGCTTCCTCCCAAAAACCAAAATGAAGGCTTGACAGTACGTCTTTGCATACTCCTGCATTCAGTGAGAGCAGGAATTTGAGATGTTTTCTCCCCGTAACAACCGGTATGTTTTCAAAGAAGAAAAAAATTAAAGTCTAATTAAAGGAGAAAGCAGATTTTGTTGCCATAATATGCCAGTTTCCTATGGATTTCTGAAGGATAAAGAGGAAGAAACATGGGTTAATAGCTTAGCATATGTCTGAAAGCATTAACACCTTCTCAGAGCAATATCTGTCAACAGCAGTAACATTGTTAGTGGCAGTGTACACAGTGTGGCTGTAGGAACAGTTGTGCATTTTATCACCTTCATTCTCCCCAGCAGCCCAATCCAACAGTTTGTGTTATTTCTTTGTTTTACCACACAGGCTTCTTAAAAATCGCGTGTTGAAAAAAATCTTTTGATAGTCTGCAAGCCTTTTTTTTAATCTCTTGCTTCATTACCTTGTGGACATAATTGAATCAAGTAATGATAAATTTACTTTTTCACCTACGAATTTTAGAAGCAAATTGTCATTGTTCCAAGTCTACTCTTAAAGTCATGTCTAAACACTTCCAGAAATGCCTAGACATGGATAGCCACCAATTTATTGCAGACATTAAAGAATACAAATTAACTCTCCCTTTGTTAACTTTTACTACCAATTTAATTCACTTAAAAAAATTAATTCATTTGGTGTTGTATTTTGGTCCTTATTTGTTAATGAGTGTGACACTTTACATAATTCAAGCAAAGGCCATCTAAAAATATTTTCTGGGTAACTGCAAAAACAAACACTAAAACACTTCTAGAAAATAACTATGATGATGCTGAGAGCAAAAAGACTAATTGTGCATGAATCTGTAGGGGCAGTGTCTTACATGATCTAATTCTCTTCCTAAAAGTGAACAGCATCTAGAAAGTATGTTCCCTTTTCTGCTTCAGTTTCCCCTTAGGAACTGAAAAAGTTGAGCTTTTTTGGGCTAAACTTTTTATAACATAATTTAGTAAAACTTAAATAAAAATTTAAGCCCCCAAAGAGAAAATTAAATTAGAACACTTGGACTCTCAATTTTACTCTTTCAGTCCTGGATTCAGTGGTATCTTTTGGCAGGGATGCATTATACAGCTATTATTCTTGTTGAGTGTACAATTCAAAGGAGCAAATATTTTGTCTTCACAAGAAAAAACCTAATCATTGAGAAATAAATATTGCAACAAAAACCCCTTGGTTTCAAATTTGTCCTTTTCCTCCCCCCCGCCCCCTTTTTTTTTGACATCTCTAGTACTGAAAATTGGCAGGTGCAAATACCATTCCTCACAATCCTTAGTGCCTGCCTTACAGATGAAAAATCCACTTGTTCTGCCACAACATAGCATCTTCTTCCTTCTGACAGCTGACAGTGCTCACAAACACACAACAGAACTTGAACCTCTCAGAATTTGCCCAGAAAATATATATTTCTTAAATTCTCAAGTCAGTTTTGGGCATCTAATTGGCTAAATTGCCTAATGCAATAGTTCAAGAAATTAACCTAAATTTCTAGATGAATGGCTGTTTTGGCATCTTTATATACTTGCCAAATGATTTTGTGTTTCGTGGGGTTTTTTTGCTTATTTGTTTATTTCATTTTACTTGACTGGTTTTTTTAGATTGTCAGTGCCTGTGCTGTCTTGTCTTTATCTATGCAGAGTCCAGAATGTCCCCATATGGTCCAGTTATTGTAGCATACATTTAATCACCTGACTTTCCACTAGTAAACATTCCCCTTGTGTAAAATAGCAATAAATAGCTTTCTTAACACCTAACTGTTCCCACTAGTTATTTATTTTTACTCCATGAAACAAAGAAGTTTGGTGTTGCCCAGTCTGTAAATACACAGGTTATCTGACATAATGGGATTCTCAGGTTCATGGCAGCAATTATAATTCATTTCCCAGGTTGTTTCTAGAAATCTTCATTCCTTGCAATCACTGTGTGCTGTGTAAAGCTCTCTGACAGGTACTTGAAATACGATGTGTGAGGTTCAAAAAGTGTAGGGCTGCTTTTAAACCGTATTAACAGGATTCTCTTAGTGGATGATTAAACAAATATGCTTCATTTACTTGAACACATATTAACAGCACTAGCTAAATTTTATACTAAGAGAATGTTTGACTGTCAAATCAAAATCACATTTTTAAGTGTGCCTGTGCAATATGAATGTGTCTCTGAGTGTCCATTCCAACAGTACAGATGTCTTTCCCCATAGCTTCAGCATTGCTTTCTGTACTGCCCCTGACACACAGAGTGCCTGGAGTGGACAGCACTTACAGAGGGGAAGACTACTTTCCAAAGAAAAAAGATTATTTTGATACCCCTCTCATGCAGTATATAATCTTACGTGTTATTGACTTATCATAACCCAAAGCCTACAATGAATACAGAATTATTAATTTCCTTATGGGATTTTGTATGGTGATTTCACTACAGCATCTGAATTCTTTGAAAACATTAATGAACTGATCCTCCCAACATCCTTTTGAAGTCAGAAGATATTTTTATTGCTATTTTACACAAGGGGAATAGAATATTTAAGATAAAAGCCAAAATGTTCAGAGTGTCAGCTAATTTTGTTTGCCAATTTTGAAAGTCTAAGGTTCTGAGTTTTCCAAAAGCTAAGGGTTTTTTAAGCCTTTTTATGTGTCCAGAGCAAAGAGCCTGATTCCACTGGTTGCTGCTGTGAACGCAAAATGTTGCCCATGTTCCACATTATTTGATATCGAGCTTCAGTTGTCTCAAAACAAGCACTCAAAATGGAGGAACATGAAAAAGTTTGTTGTGAGTGGTGAACCCATTTCATTAAAGGATCCATCACTCTGGCCAAAAACCAAAAGAGCATTCTTTCCCTTCCTTTGAGCCTTTCACGAGATTACTTCCATCTTAAGCAAGAAATGAGATTTTTTATCTCTATCCTCTTCACTGAATGACTCCAGATCATGACCAAAGCAATTCCATCAAAAGGGCTAGAAATTGAAGGAAAAAAATCAATCTTATCTGTTTAAACTGGAGACTAGGTAAGATGCCTGTGTGCCAAGTGGAAGACTTAGACACAAATAATCATGTGTGAGCATTCTGATCATCTCTGAAAAGACTTAGACTAAGGACTGAAGAATGGGAATTGATTCATTAGGAAAATATTCCATAATTTCAATATATTTTATCATATTCAGTATATATTTCTGAGTTTCCATAGCATCTTTAAATCCTGGATGCATGAATTGTGTGAAGGCAGTACAGCTTTTAGAGTTTTCCATTGCTTAAAAATTTCTTCAGTGCTTAAAAAGTTCTTAATCTTTAACGTTTCAATGAGTCTCAAATGAAATATCCTAAAGCAATCACAAAATTAATCCCCCTATATCTTTCAGCATGTTCAACATATATTATCTCTTCTATGTGAACAAGAACAGTGAAGAGTGAAGAGTGAAGAGTGTCACAGAATGTTAGGAAGACTAGGAAATGCAGGATGTAAAGGTCAACTGGAGGGAAGACAAAGTGAGAACCAGATGAAAAAGCAAAGCCAGACTATGCAATAAGATTATGATGCAAGATGAAAAGATGAAAATCACTACTTCCAAGTTTTATAGCTATATTAGAATATATGTGAATTCTGGGGATTTTTTTGGTTTCGTTTTTTTTTGTTTGTTTGTTTTAGTTTGTTGTAGCTTTTTTCTGTCACTCTCCAAAATGGGAATTCCTACTTTACATGAAGCCATTACCCTGCTGAGATCAGAAACTAGAACGTGGTGCCCATTATGGTTCCTGGACCTCTTCATCTCATCTAGGGTAGACTCT
Organism: Promerops cafer; assembly: GCA_013398275.1. Lineage (NCBI taxonomy): Eukaryota > Metazoa > Chordata > Aves > Passeriformes > Nectariniidae > Promerops > Promerops cafer. The sequence goes on from VZSE01007467.1 coordinate 1,165,349, forward strand.
CATCTAAGACTTCCAATCTCAGAAAGGTGCCCCAAGCAGGCTAAAAGGTCAGAAACTTCAACCTATTCTTCATTAGGGTGCATTATTATAAATTCACACAGTATATGGAGAGTAAACATGAAACTCATTTGGTAGGAGATATCTGCAATGCCAAACTTGAAGGTCCTCTAGGAGCAAGACTTTCCTGTCAGGTGAGTGTATTGCCAAAAGAATCCAAGCTAGCTTCCCATTCTGAACTGCCTTCTGGAAGAGAGTTTCTTCCACCCTTTTTTTCTCTGTTGACTACACAGGATGCCAAGAAGATGACCCTCTTGGTGTTAAGCACTTAAGATATTAAGGAAAAACCCTGAATTAAAAGTCCAGTAAGCCCTGTCTCCTCTCTTTACTAACACCCCTTAGCAGATACTAAAGGAAATTTCCAGAACCAAAGAATGACACTGAGCATACCCTCCTGCCTCCCTGTTTGTTCACTGCTCTGAGCACCTGCAGAACCAGTGTCTCTGTGTTCAACAGCTCCCCATAACCATTTCTTCCACAGATTTGAGTGATCGGTTTTGATCTCAACTCTTTTGACATCCATCACATTTTAAACTCAATGCCTCGTCACCAAATATGCTGTTCAGGGAAGAAATGTCATGTGTTTTGAACTTGCCATTTAGGCCTCATACAGTAAGAAACAGTGAATAATTGTTGCCTAATCCCTCTTTCCATGACTTGTTATTTCATATACTTTGAAAATAAGTCCTCACTTCCAGGGTGAAGTGCTAATTAAACTACATTAATTGCATTCAGGCTGTTCACTGCTTCAATTGCTCCTCTCATCCATTTTTATACCCTTTGTAATTCAGCTACATTTGTTTGAAATGTGTAGGACAACACCAAGATTCAGGCAAGGAATTTACACAATGGTTTGTTCTCCATCCATTTTTGTGCTATTTTGACCACAGAGACGATGTTTTCATGGCATTTTTGCAATAACTCCAAGGTCTCTTTCCCGAGTAATAATATCTATTTGAGCACCCATTGCCACATATGTATAGTTTGGGCTGTTTTCCTTCTTGTGCACTATTTTGCATTCATTGACATTGAGTTTCATTTTTTATTTTATTGCCCAGTCCTTCAGCAACTGACATGCTCCTCCACCTCTTCACAATTAGCTTTTGTTTCAGCTAACTGGACAGTTAAATTTCAATAATTTTTGTCTGTTAAACTTAGAACCCCTTTTTGATATAATTTGTGAATATATTAAAGCTTATGGATCTATCACACTTACCTGGACTGCACGAGTATTCTTTCCTCTGTTCCAAAAACTGAACATGTATTCCTACCCTTTGGTTTTGACTTCTAAAACACAAATTAACTCTTACATGGATCCCCCCTGCCTTTTCCCCTAAGTAGGGTTATTTCCTTAATAGTTACCATGAGCTATCTTCTGGCAGGTTTTGAAAATATAAGTGGACTACACTGTGCAGTTACATCTCAATTATAAGCTCAGAGTCTGTGAAGCAATTCAATGGATTTGTGAGACCTGATTTCCCTCTAATGAAAGACAAGACCATTAGACATGTTTTCTAACAGATTTCTTATTACATTCTTTACTTCTTGTATAGAATACTAGAGCTTCTAAAAAACCAGCAATCCAAACCAAAAGAACACTATTGCCTATTTACAAGTCACTGATACTAAGAACAACTGAAGCAATAGGTTTTATATCATAGTTACTCAGCTGTTCTAAATTTGACCTTTAGTGCTTTTGGCTGGTGAGACAGCTGTATTAATACTCCTTACAAAAATTGTCTATAAAATATCTTCTATTTGATCTTCAGTCTGAGAATTCTTTCCTTTCCTTTGAATAATAGAATGATTCAAGTTGGAAGAAAGCTTGTAAGGCTCATCCAGCTCAGCCTCAAAGCTTTTCAAAGCTCAAAGCAGGGCCAACACTGAGTCCCACAGGCTTTTGTCCAGTTCTTTCTTGACACCTCTGAGGACAAAGATTCGACAGCCACACGGGCAACTTGTTCCAGTGCTTAGCTATCTTTACCATGGGAAACACCTCCAGCTCAATTTAGGACCACTTCTTCATATTCCACCAGGCACTGCAGCAGAGTATTCCCTGTATTCTCAGCCCCCTCTGATCTATGCTGCTGTTGGCAGCCGAGCTAAAATCAAGCCCTGCTCCCTCAGCTGTTGTGGTGTACTCCAACCCCACACCACAACTGTTGCAAAGGTTCCTGCTGGCTATTCCCTTCAGCTCCAAATGGCAGTCCTGCCCTTGAGCATATCAGCTGCACCCCCCACCCCACCCCATCTTGGTCACCCCTGCCAAATTGATAAAGGTGCTCTTGATACCTTCAACCTCATATGAAACATTTACCTATCTCTTGCCAAGAGAAGTTCTGACAAGTCTCATTAACAAGAATTCCTTTCAGATTTCCACCTCCTTTAAGGTCTCTATCATGGCCTTTTTACTTTGACTACTGTTTTACCAAACCACGATGCACCTACCCTTAGACAGGTGAATTATTTAATTACTAACTTTCACTTTTAGCAAATAGTTTTAAAATTTTATTTAAAATTATTTTTGTTTTTTTCTCATATAGAGATTTCATGTTTTTACTTACAATATTGAAAGACTCAGATTTTCACTTCTTTATCCTTAATTTGTCTTTTGAAGTATTTGTTCCCATCCCTTCCCCACAAAGGTTGATTTTATATACTTCAGGTGAACAGCTTCAGCATTTATCTGCCCCTTACAGATTATTATTGAACAATTTTAGTTTTAGTTTCCCCTCCCCTTCCCAGGTTTAATACCCTAGTGGTTTTTCTGGGCTGCCTTCCCCCCCCATCCCAGCTTACAAAAGCTGCTGAATGTGAACATATTAAGAGTGATATATAAACTTTGAGGCATCACCTATGTGCTGCTCTGGCAGTTTTTGTTGTCTAGAAGTATAGTCTGCATTATAGTGTCAGGAAGGTTTATTGGATCTACACGTGATTAAGCCTCTAATTACAATTGTGTTTTCTCATTTTTAAAGATTGTTTTCCCTTATGTCACTGTCTTGATGCAGTTTGGCATGAACAACAGGAATTCAGCTACTTAATTTCAATACAAATATGTTTCATGTTAATCATATAGTTAACTCAATCACTGGTTTCCCAGCCTCCTTCAGAATACAGAACTGGTATTGTATCTAAAGTTAGTCTAGCTGAATATCTTTTCTTTTTGGACACATCTTTAAGTAAATGAACCAACTGCTTCACTGAAATGCGAGATACAGCAGCCTCTATGTGCATGTGCTAGCTAGTGGTTAAAACAGCATTTTCACCATCTTACTGTAATACTTCGTAAAATATAACCACAAGAATTCAGTTAAAAATGATGCCAGCAGTGTAGGGGACTAAAATTCAAACACAAAATGAAAATTGTTTCAGTTAAACTCTTTTAAAGCATGATTTATTCTACTGTTAGATTCGATCACTCGCTTGTAGATCGCTTAGATGTACAACAGTCATGCTACATAAAACCTAATGCATATAGCACAATTGAATTTAAAACAACAGGGAAATCAGGAATAATTTTTCCAAGAGCACTACATAGTAGAAAAATTAAACAGGCCATTTACCCTTACATCTATTCGCTATTAATTCAGCTCTTGGAATTTCCTGCAGGGAATAAATACTACATATTTTACACCTCCAGTGGAAGAATTTTCTAAGAATGTTTACTTTCTCTAGTAAAAACCAATTTCCTCATGCCTGTTTACAGACTCACCTTTTCAAAAATCCAATCAAAGTGAAACAAAACTAATGAGAAATCCAAATGATTTTCATGGTGGACCACTTTGCCAACATAAATCTATTTTTGCATTATGCTGTCAGGCTTCCAAATAGTACCTGCTGTCTTCTGCAGCCAAAGTACCCAAACTTACAAGTCCAAGACACACACTTGCCTCAGCAGAGGATATCCCAAAACATTTCTTCCAATAAGCAGATGTCTCATTACCTTCAGACTGCTATGGAAACTTCTCCCACCACCACCAATGACTTCTTCTAATAATCCAGTCGAATTCTTGTGCTTTGTCAGTTTGACAGGACAGCAGATATAATTATTTTGTTTATGATCTTAGTCACAGAAAATTCTCAGTTGGAAGCAACCCACAGGGATTAGCAAATTCCAGTTCCTGGCCCTGCACAGTGCAGCCTTGAGAATCACACCATTCCAGAGAACCTGTTGTCAGACACTGGAAAGAAAGATTGATGACTCGAGACATTTTGGGATGCATGGGGGCAGGCCAGGCCTTGCCATGGTGAGGCAGTGAACTGCCCCACAGCCCCCAGCCCTGGAGCCTCCATCCCAGCCTGGCAGAGGTGCCAATCACAGGCACACCAGAGGCAATGCTGCAGTCGGCCCTAACCCAGCTCCTGAGTGGCCAAATGACCACAAGTCCCACCTGGAGAAAAGGCACAGGGATATTTAAGGCCAAAAATGAGGTGAAGCTTTCATCATGACCCTACCTTCATCTTGGAGTTTCTATCTGAACACTGCTGGAACCCAGAAGGGGGTGGTTATACATGTCCTTTTCTATCTTTCTTCTTCTTCTAATTCCCCCTTCTTGGAATTTCTTGAGTAACTAAAAATCAAATGGGCCTAAAGTTTGCCAAGTTGAATGGGCCAAGTTAATGGTCCAAGAAGCATTTTATGTTGATTGAATGTTGTTATAATAAGCAAGTAAATGAGTAATAGTACAAACTATACCCTGCAGCCTTTGCATGTTTTCGTAAGAATTTTCCAGTGGGACAAGATCTTTAACATCCTTTTCACACTTCCACCACGGAGACAATTTAACCCTGCATGGTATAACAGTAAAATCGACAAAATGTGTACTTCAGATAAATGCTATTACTTAAATTAGTTTGTAAAGACAACCCAGCATGTAGCAGTCAAAGTAGATTGGCAAGAAAATTAAATGGGCTATGTCATACCTCCCAAATACACTTTGCTTTCTACCTAACTGGCAATCTGACAAAAAAATTAGGCAATGAGAAGTTAGGAAACGTTTTGTGCCAGTAATGTGTGTGGAATGTGCTGCAAAGCACTTTCTGCTTATGAAGTCTAGATGTGTTCACAGTATGTAAGAAAACAAATGCATGTACAATTAATAGTGCAGAATATTACTCAATAGCAATCTGAAATACAAAAATCCTGCTTCCATCTGCCATATCTCTGGAAACAATTTATGCTAGTTATAAATGGTAAATACATACCTAGCTAACAAATCTATAATCAACTTCTGATAGAATCACTTCTCATGTCAGTTTTTAATTTTATCAATAATTTTTTTAGTCCCTGCAAGTGTTGCAATTGAACCGATTCCACTCAAGTGTATGCAAAAGACATTAAGAAAACATGAGATTCATCTGTTTTATGTTCTGACTATCAAAATGGTGCATGCACAAGCTTGTCTAAAAACTTTTCAAGATTGCTATGGACATCTATGTGTAAGTCTTACATGCCACAAGAGCACTGAAAGTTACAACTGTATTTAGCAAAACTCAACATGCCTCTTGTACACACGATTTCAACAAAAGAAGCTCCCTGTGTACATTTCACATTAAAAACTGAGAATTTGAAAAAATCCCATAAATCAAAAATGATCTTTATAACTTAAGCTGTATCAGGTGCCAAAATCATAAATTAAAATTAATTCCAAAATCTTGCTGTTCATCATGATAGGGTAATATTAAAGTGACCTTCCCTCTTCATTCTACTGAAATTACATCATCTTGCTATGTGGACACGTCCCAAATCCTAGTTTTTAGGCTTCACACAAGCCTTTTCCATGGCCAGTATTTTCTCAGTTCTCATCACACTACAAGATCCCAGGCTCACCACAACTATACCACCTATACTCCTTTTAGAAAGTTACTAGGAGGATTCAATTTCTTTCCTCCTAGTATTTTTAACTAGTAATGCCTATTTCTTAAGAATTTTTTTTCCCCTCTTTGAACTTCCCCAATGAAGACTGCTTCTGCAACATAGTCTTCTCCTTCCACAAGTGGTCCTGAAAGCTTCTGCAGGCAGCTCCCACTGCGTTCTTCAGAAGCTTCTGAAAATTCCTCCTCCAATGTGTCAAGAAGAAATTCTGCAGCATAATTCATATTACTGAACTGATCAGGTTGGAAGCTCCTTGCTCCAGACAGTTGCCTGGCACCACTGAAACTACTTACTGGGCTTCTTCCTCTGGCTCTCACTAGATTGGAGAAATTCACATGCTTGCATTTGCACAGACCAAACACACTAGAATGACACTCTGAAGCTGGGCAGGCTCTCAAGGTTACAGTACAACTATACATAAATTGCTCAGTCTCTGAATACTAATAGTTTGCTAGAAGACATTATAAACAACATGTACTTATTACAATATTTGTCAGAATTGATTTAGACATCTGTCATACGAGAAGAAAGGAACATTTTTTGCTAGAAATACATTTCACATTATATTGCTCTTAATAATATTAAAATTTATTTGAAGCAATTAACAAAAAACATTTACAGCTGAATTAAATCGAAAAACAGAAAAGGAACATTTACAACCAAGTAACAGACTAAAAACCAGAAAGACAAAAAAAAAGAAAAAAAACTTTTGAAAATATTTTTCTGTCTCTTGGAACTCTGCATGTCATCAATAGATGCTAACAATCTAAGACCATCGAAGGCATTGTAATGCTAAGCATGAACATGTTCTAATATTAGCATCTGCTTAACTTGCTTCCAAATGAAAAACTATTTTAACACAAGGAAGCTACTCCAATGAAAATAATTCAGGAGGTCAGAATAATTTTTCTAGGATTTCCATCACAAAACTCTCAAAACTATTTACAAGAGGAAATCACAATTCACCCTATTCTCATTTGCTATCCATCAATCCTGCTTGAAATATAGATGAACTCAGAACTAAATCCTATTTTTTTTCTTGGAAACACGAAGTAAAAGATTTTTTGATGTCCTTGATTTAACATCCAGTGGGACATTTCCTTGAGAAAGGCTTCTAACGAAGTTTCTTGACATATTCTGTTCTTGCCTCCTGCTCTTCATTTTAATTCCTAGCGAACAAAGAAATGTTATCAGAAATAGGGAGACACTCATTCAATAAACATAAGTAGAATTTAGCCTATATGGACCTCCTTTTCAGAATATGTCTAAGAATTTTTACACATTTCTTTCCTTTACTGAAAGCCTATTTTTAATAAGCAAAAATGTAATCACTCTTAGCTCAGTAATACAGCCTTTTAATTGTCTAGAAAGCCCCATGATTAGACCCTCAACTGACATGAGATGCTATTAAAAAGGCACAGTGGTCTATAAAAAGAGGTAGAAACATGTAAAAATGTTATTAATCCTTATTATAGAATAGCATTGAAAAACAACACTGTGTCATTATAGAAAATTTTGTCTTTTTAATCTGAAAACAACTCTTCCTCTTAGGTATTTGGTTAAGTCTTATTCTGCTCTGGTAATGCACGCCCGTGAAAAGAAAGTCTATTTCATATTCAGTTAAACATTGAAGAATCAAAAATTTATTCTCACTTCAAAACGTGCTTCTGCATTACAAATTTCCTTGATTCCAGAGTAGTGACTTCATAACCTGGTCTGTTGTAGCAGACATTGATACTGATATAACCGTGTATGCAATTTGCCAAATAAGTAACTTGGTTAGAGAGAGCTTAGACTCAGATATTCAGTTTCCAGAAAGCTTCTTGTAATACAACCTCAGCGTTTCTCATGAATACAGAATAAGACATTTTCATATGTACTTGCTCCCTCACAGCAATTTTTACTTAACATGTATGTGCTGTAAAACCAGTGTATTGCCCATACCACTGGAAAAAGCTACACAATGGAAATGTTTTTTCACATTGCTTTTCTATTTCATAAGAAAAGCAGATTAAAATGTTAAAACTAATATTGGATCTCCTCTAAATGGCCCAAGATGATCATTAAGTGTATCTTTGAAGATAGAGAGGAAAAGGAGGCAATTGGGTAGAGATGAAGGAAAATTGTACAGATTTAACATATTAAAAGCTGCTGCAGGTGCCAAGCAACTTATTGCCATGCACTAGAAAAGGGAGATGTTTTTATAAAATTGTGAAGACATTTGTGAACATTGGCTCAAAAAATTATTTGTAACTGATTTTATTACAGAAAAGACTTATGCACCTCAGAGAGAAGCCATATAATTGAGGCAAACTTTCACATAATAGAACTTGCTAATATTATTATCAGCAGTAGGTTAGAAGCAAAATAATTTTTCCTCAGTTATTGTTTTTGACCAAAACAGCCCCAAATTTTAAGACCAATAAACCTCTGAAAAAACCTGTTATCTGTTGCAATAAATCAGCGTGGTGTTGTAAAATAAAGCAAAGAATTAAAAACAGGTATGGAAATGATTAGAGAATTTTATATCTTGACAAACCACACTTGGGCAAAGACAAAACTGGTAATAAAGTTCACCAAATTTCTCAACAAGTAAACTATTTTAGGTGGAAGACCTTGGCTCTTGGGGAAAAGGTTTTCCCAACAACGTTGTAATGATATTGAATTTAATTTTGATTAGATACTACCTGTATAACTGATATTCTGTTGTTTTTTTTTTAAACGAAAGGATATTCTACTCAAACCAATGGCGTAGCATACCACCACAGCAACACACGCTATTAAATTGACAAAAAACTGAGTGGCAATGTTAATTTTGCACTTGCTGTGCAATCACTGTTACCAAGGCAGAGTCATCCACTGGGGCTCTGGCACTTACCAGCCACCTGGGGTACTCGCAAGGCCGCGTGGCTTAACAGGACGTCCTGTCGAGCGCGCTTTGCGGAAACCGGGTCCTGCAGGCTGCCCAACACAGTGTTTGATGTGGAGCTGGAAAAGTTGCCAGAAAGGAGACTGCTTTCAGTACAGTCAACACTAACAGTACTTTAGGCCTTGCAGTGTAGAAATACTTTAAATATTGTCCAGCGTTCATAGAATCGTAACAGAATGCAAAGAATAAACTAGTTTATTATGTATATCTATGGATATTATTCCCCTTTTTCCTTTTTAAAGATTTACAAGAATAGTTCTTATTTTCACAGTTGAAGCAATGTTGGCACTTGTATTCAAAGACAGGACAATATGTCAGGTTTTTTGAAACCACAGAAGCAAGTTTGATGGCCATCACATACAAGTTATACTAAGAAATAATCTTAAGGCATGTTACAAAATCCTTGAAATGACCAAGCTATGTTTATTGAACAAATCACATTTTTTATTGCTACAATAACTTTTCTACAGCCTCCAACACAGTTGGAGGGGGTGGCTTCATAGCAGACAAAACTTCTTAACTAAGCTGCAAGAAAACTGTTACAGCTTCAAATTCATTACAACAAAACCTCTATATTTTATCCACAGCACTTTATGTGATGGACTTAAGGTCTACAGTGAAAATTATGAACCTATCTGATCTCACCCTTTTGCAATTGCCTCACAAACTTCCCTGGTTCCACTCTGCAAGACAGCCCCATAAACAAGCTAATCGTATTTATGTCCCAAGTTCCTATGCTCTTCCTATTCCTGAAATAAATATTGTATTATTTCCACTTTATAGTCCCCTAACTCACACTTTCTTAATAATAATTTTCTGCCTAAATGAAAATATATAGCAAATGGCAAAGACTAAGACTTTCCTTGTGCCAGTCCTAAAAATCTACTCATGCATGCTTCTTGCAAGAGAACTTATGCCAATAAGAATGTAACATTATTTGGTAAAATAGTTTCTCTTATGACTGACTTGCCTCTAATCTCTTATCCTGAAAATACAACTGTTTCAAATGATACTTCTACTGCGGACAATATGACCAAAACTCGTATTTTTATTCTAACATTTGTAGGAAATGAATGACTGGAGTGAGCCACTTCAATGAGGGAAAGCATGGGAGAGAAAAGAGGGAAAAAGTAAAGAAGAGAATGGAACGAAGGCACTCTGAAAAGCAAGAGCATATTCCTTTTCTCCTTCACATGAAAATGTGTTTTCATTCCTTCTCTTCATCACCAACTGTTAGACAAAACCATGAAGAATTTCAGTCTCCAGACAAGTTACTGAGGCAGAATGATGTCTATAAAAGTAACAGAAATTGTGGGATTTTTCTGCAGTGTACTGGGAAATATGTTTGAGACACAAAAGAAATAAGGTGAGCAGAAAGAGCTGGTCCTTTGGGAAGAAATAAGCATAAATATATATATATGCTTTAAAATTATTACACAGTTATTACAAAAAAAGTACTTCAAAAGCCAGTGTTAGAACTTTTACCTTAAGACTAGATAAATCAGGCTACAAAAGTTCCCATACCCCTCCCTAGAGAGAAGGTAGAAAAAACTAGCTTGGTTTCAGAGAACAGGTGATTTATTTTGCTAAATTCATAATCAGCTACTTGAAAATGTGAGCAGTGCCTCTTTTCTCATCCTAGAGCCAAAGAGTTTATTTCTCATCCTAGCAAGGCAGTTTAGAACAGTAATTGCTAACAATCAGAACAGTAACATGAAACTAGACCAGATCAACCTGACTTTCCAGGATAATTCTCTATTTTAAAGATGTTAATAAACAGAAAGGCACTTAAGTTTCTTCCATGTCCTGTGATCTATCTATAGATTTGTCCCAACAGTTTAGAGATATTCTTTGTAAGACCTGTGTGGTGGTAGCTCCACTCACTGTCTAGCAACAGGTGACTTGTAACATAATTTTTAAAAAGATTGTATCAATTTTTGCTTTTGGAAATAGGAAAAAAAAAATCTGTTTCATAGCTAGTCAGGTTTCAAATACATTTGAAAAAACCCCAGAACCAATGAACCAACCAAAGAAATACATACACAAAAAAATTACAATTCAACTCAATGTCTATTCAGTTTCAGCTTTTCTGGTGCTCCTACTAATAAGCCTATTTTAGGTTCATAAACCAGAAGTGATGATACAGAAGTTCTTCCTAGAGCCGATTGCAAAAATTAAGTAACAATATATGAGACTGAAAATAAATTATCAGAAAATCAAAGTTGACCATATAAGTATTATCATGTATATTTTTTTCCCTGCTTTCTATTTTGGTAGTTTCTAATGTGCTCCAGCAAAGGCAGAATGTTTTCAAAAAACTTAATTTTTAATTGATGACAAAATTCCTCTTTTCAGAATTATGTGCCATCTTTCCTTTTTGAGTAGACAGCAGCTACACAAGGCATGATATTAGTTTGTAATTATTAAAATAGAAGTTCTTAAACCAAGACTAAAGAAAAAAAAGCTCCTGAAGTTACCAGGAAAAACAACCAAAAAATTTAATTGAATTCAAACGTATTTGTATCAGAACATGTCACATGCAGGTCCAAATGACTTCTATAAGATGTCTTCAGATTTGAAGTAGAAGAAAAAAACTGAAGTAAGAACATAAGAAATGAAAATTCATTTTGTATAGAAGGGTTAATTTAATCTTACCCTAATATCTTTCTTTTTCTCTGAGCAGCTGAAGTCATTGCCATATACGAGGGCTTCTCAAATACTGGAGCAGAATTTTTGTTTCTTAAGGAAGAAAGATCAAGTCTGAAATAAAAGAATTATATTTTTGTAAAACACATTCTTAGTAAAAGTCAAGTAAATTTGTTCTTAACTGAAAAAAAATATATCGTAAATTGAAAACCAAAACTGGAAATTAATTTCATTAATGTTATTTGAGGTAGCTTTGCAGACTTCAGACATGCACAGCAGCTCTAAGCATGGCATTTCACAATGTGGAGAGGTTAAGCATCCATTTTACAGACAGAAAACATAAGGCTTGGAGAAAGTAACTTGCCTGAGGCATCACAATCAATTTAAAAAATGCTGTATTTTCTTTTTGGTACATATCTTATGAAACAGCATAACCTTTCAACTTCATTTGTTGTCACTAACATACTACTGTTTTTAAATAATGGCAGAATTGAATTTGATGTTGACCAAAATCGAGGGTTTGATTTTCAAAATGTTGGGCTTATTTATAAAACAGATATAAATGGAAAAACCCAGCTGTAAAGATAGACAGGATTAAATTACTTGGTAATATTTCTCACCCATATAAAAGGAAAATACCTTTGCACAATGCTATTGCTGCACGGCTGTGACTCCTTCACAGTTGAGTAGGCAGACATTTCAGTTGTTTCATCTGTACCTTCACAGAGAATTATAGTCGAGTTCATGACAGCTCCATCACACTCTGGGATCACATCACAGGCAGTGTCCATAATACTGGCCTTTCTGACTGGCATATCTGTGCTACAGGCACTGCCTGCCCCGAGGCCCGCGAGGTGCAAAGCCTTCTTCACCACAGTCTGAGTGCAGAAGCCTTGCGCTGCCTTCCTGCAGGAGTCGGGCGTATAGACTATAGGGCAGACGTCCTTGGCAAGAGAATCCTCCAGCTGCTGGAAGCTGCATTGGTTGGAGGCAGGTGGACTTGAAGCTACGACTGGAGAGTCCATCAGCTTCCTCCTAGTTCTCTTCTGTGGTGGTTCTGTATGTTCTAACACTTGTTTTGTATTTTTATTCATTTCTTGTGATGGCGTACCAAAAGAGGTGCCTGTGAAACGTAAGTGACAATGGTTAGCACATCTAACTGCATTAACTACTTAAATCTTGCTTTTTCCCTCCTCTTCCCTAGTGAAGCTTTAGCAGAAATTATAAAAAATACTATTTATTTCATATACTTTTATAGATTTCATTACTTATATATATTTCATATATTTATTTCAACTTGATCATATAAGTGAAATTATTTCTATTGCAGCATTGTCTAAGATGGTATTTGCTGTGACACTCAAAGTATTATAAACATGCATAGGTTGCCATAGTTAATCCCAGAGGTTATAGACATAATCACAACTAAGATCTGACACATGACAAGAGGGAATGGAAGAGTAAGAGTATTGAAAATTATTGCACTACCATGACAAAACTCATATTTTAAGGTGGTACAATCACAGTAATCTAGAGCTGACTCCTGATCACAGCCATTTTTTTTTCCCCAGCAAGTACCACGCAGAATAATGAGAGACTATTGAGAAAAGAATGACACAGAACCATTTAGAAGGACAAAATTCTCTGGTACTGCAAATGAGAAAGCAGGGTTTTGCAAAGGGGGAAACAAAGAAGTTTAAGTTACTAGGATTCTGTCACCCTACTAGATCAACTGTGGGGAGCAAAGCTCTTGACTAACAACTTCCCCCACCCTCAAAAATCAAGAAATACAGTGTAATTGGCCGTCCTTATTTATCCTGATTTAAACTATTGTTCTTGAAGTGTCATAATGTTGTTATTTACAAGCAAGTGGTAATAAAGGCAATCTCCAAAGTAACACAGAAAAGGCCTTTCTTTTACTCAAGCTTTCAGTGAAGAAGGATCATTTTAAGACACAGCTCACCGTTCAAACGGTGACTACACAGTTAATGCCAAAAAGCTATGGAATTTCTTTTTTAAACAAATCAAGAGCAGGAGAGGGCTGTCAAAACCCCAAGTGCTTCTATATTTAGCTTCCAGTGCAAATTTAAGAAATGAAGCCTAGTATCCTTAAAATGCCTATGGATTGGATCCCCTTCAGCTGGCAGCTAGAGATTCATACTTCTCCTTTCTGCATTGCCTACTTCATGCCTACGAGCAACTGAACTGCAAAAAGAACTCCTGCTTTTTAAATTGATGCAAGTTACTTGGGAATTAGCTACAGTATTCCTAGAACAGTGTTGATAAATATTTATTTCTTCTAAATTTCATTCTATTTTTGCCTCAGACTAAGAAAGCTAGCTTGAACTAAGTCTGAATGCTTCTGTAGCTCTCTCTCATGTGTTAAAACTTAGCGCATTTTAACTGTTCCAAAAACATTCTTTGAACACAATAAAGATTGGTTAAAAACATGTATGTATTGTATTATTTCACCTCCACAGGCTTGATTTGTTACAGAAAGCAAGACTAAAATAGTTACAGCTTCTTCTCTGCTTACTGTTTCTCAGGCTCCATTTAATTTTGACCTCATTGCCCAGTTGCAACCCAATTTGCCACGATGCTTTAAAAAATCCAATTCCCCAAGTACCCTCAGAAATCAGATATCTTGGGGAAAAGGCCCAAGTAAGAGCCTCACTGAAGAAAAGCCAAGGAGGAATGATCTCTACACTGGTTTTGCCTACACACTTTGGTACTAGACATGCCATATGATTGGATACCCAGCTACATGAGATGATGTCCAACTAGAAGATACAAAATAGAGCTACAAGGGACAGCCAAAGATTTAAAGACCACAATGAGACCCAGACCTGTTCCAGGAGGATAGAACAGGTAGTATCAAAGTGTGTACAAGTACCAAGTAAATTAGATATAGGCAAAAAATCTATATTGCCACAGCTTAATTCAATAATGAAACCATTGAAAAAACAAAGCAAACATTAATTCCTCACTCAGGGGCTCAGTGCCAGAATGAACAATATTTCAACTGCTTATGGGAAAAGTAGTGTGGATGATTACAAGAACAATTACAATTCTATTACGTTGCTCAGAGCTTTGAAGAAATACAAACATGGAAAACTTGAGCCTGAGAGGATTACCTGAAATGAAATAACTGAATTGTCAATTTGTCTATGTGTGCAGTTCACACAAACTTACGTACAGTTCACTTTATGTATGTAAAGGACCTTTTCTTTGTTAAAATGCAAAATATATTATTATTTTATACTGCATCTAATCCACAGCCAGCTTTCACTAGGTGAAATGTAGCAGGTTGCTGAGATGCAGTGGGTTGATTGTAACCTAAACACTAAGCTAATTCAGGATATTCTCCATGAGTAGTGGAATGGAAACAGTAGTAAAACAGGGCCAAATAATCTTTACCTCCACCCAAAATAAAACAGGCCCACTGTGATAAAGACATATTTCTCAAAGACTTGGTTGGATTTAGTAACAAACAAGAAACTTATTTATGAACAATTTAAAACATCTACTCTCTGACACTATCAACAGTGCTATGCTTCATTATGTACTTGCTCTTTTTGTTTTAATAAGTACAATATATTCCTCAGTGTTATAGACTAACAAATCTCTAAAAAAAAATTCTAGTCATCACAACCAAAAATCGAATCCAAACCTTTTTTAAAAAGACTTTTGACATCTTATATTCTTAAATACAAGAATAACGTTTATATAACCTAGTGTTTGAAATAACTATCCATTAAATGCCTCAGGACACATTTAAAATATTCATTTATTAGTTTTTACTCCTACTTATATGCATCTGAATGTCTCGTTCAGGAAAAATAATGGTTAGAATTCTATTAGTCCATTGTTACATTAGGATGGAGAGGTTTCAGTTTCAGAAAGTTTGCTTACTGTAAGACACTGAGGTTTTGCTAATGTCCTGTAGTTACTAGAAGGAAGTCTGATGGAGAAACATTTTGGTGGGAGTGCCAAGGTTTAGAAGCTTCTACAGGCCTAAATATTGGAAGCATTTTAAAATTAACTGTAAATACTAGCATTTAAATCATTAACTATATACATAAAGAACACAGAAGTACTGCCAACATAAATAATTTGATGAATTCTATCATAATGGAGAGCATTTTGTACTATAATACAAGTAAACAAATAACGATAGTTGCAGGAATTCTATATAAGGCTAATATAAGCTGTTAGCAAAAACAAAGATCTATTTTAAAAATCTATTTATTTCTGGAATAAAACTCATTGTAAAACAGTTTTCTTGTCATTAAAATATTGGAAATAATACAAAATACTTAAGAAGTGTCCCTTCCCATAGCTTTTTATGAATATATTAGGTTGCTCCTAACACAGTAAACAGGTAAACAAACATCACCAGCAATATAGTATTTAACTTGGCTTCACTAAATAATATAAATCAAATATGCTGCAACAGAAACAACTCCAAAATCCTAATTCCACTTTAGCTTGTTGTTCTACTGTATACAGCTCCAAAGAGTTATGATCTCAGGTAAATAAACATACAGCAAGAAAAACATTTGGACCCACAAAATACAGAATTGCCAGTGTTTCTATTTCCATCTTATTAAGGAAGCAAGATACTGAAGCTAGTTGCTAACTTTTTTGGAACTGCTTTTAATAGCCATTATTGAGAAGTTGCTACAGAAACTCTACTACTTCCATAAATTTCTAAATACATGGTACTGAAGATGATACAGTGGGGAACCAAGTAGGGCTATTTATATTTCCTTAAAGAACAAATCCAAGTAGTTCTAGTTCCTGAATGGATGTCTAATGGTAATCACTAAGTATTGTCATTATTTTGCTACTGAAAGATAAACAACATGCTCCAACTATAAAAAAAAAATTTTCAAACATGTTCCATAATAAGGCAGGGGAATTATGTTTATAGTCTGTATTTGCTTCATATTTTATAGCTACTTCAACCTTTTGCATCAACATCGTCATCATCATAATTCAGTAATATTTTTTATTTCATATACAAAAATGAATCACTTATATACTTTACAGAACAGCCGCAGTTAACTTGATGAAGTAGCTTAAAAGAAAAATTTGGAAGTTTTATTTCCTTAACTAGTACTTTCAGCTACAATGCATCTCTTTAATAATAAACGTTATTCCAAATTTATTTTAGAGATCACCTACTTGCTGATCCTTAGTTTCAGGCTGATGTTTATAAAAGATAATTGTCAAAATTCTTGAAGATACTATTTAAGAGATTCACTCAGAAATTAAACATAAAAGCCATCATCCACTGATCAACCACCCCCATCCAGTGATATTGAGGTGGTTTTGGTCCTTAGTTTGCTGTATCATTTATCCCAAAAGACTATTCAGAAGTACTGATTTATCTGACAAGAAACATAACAATATCAGATATTTACAGCCCTGTGCATTAATACGAGTAGCAGAATGCACTATGTGTGAAACATGAGTCACAGGAAAAGTGAGCAGAGCTCATGGCAAAACAACTCTGATGAATTGAGTTAGTTCTAATTGACATTAGGGACAAAATAATGGCCAAGATTTGTCTTCTTCTGGAACTCATGCTAATACATGCATAAGGGGATTATTTCTGGAAACTGTGCTAAATTAAGTCTAGCAGGTTGTTCTGCTAAAGTGAAATTAAATATTAATGTATTCATTTCAATAAACATTTCTGGGCTACCACTGATTGATCAAATTACAATTCTAATCATACGTTTTCATTCTTTTAACAACTGACTCACGGAATTCCAAATTGCAAATGAGGTCTAGTCAATGCATTTCAATTATTTAATATTCCTGTGACCCAAAGGCATCATCACTGTGATGGCAAGTTTCACAACAGGTTCACAAACAACAGCTGTGAACTGAAAAAGGCTCAAATCCAGGCTGCAGTCTTGCAAGTCCCAGTGATCAGGTGTACTGTTTTACACAGCATGAGAAATAATATTTAGAAGTCACATAAGACAGTATGAAATAACTGCTTAATAAGACAAATATTTCCTATTCAAGACATATGCTTTTCCTATTTTTAATCAGATCTTTTACTATGTACAACTATACTTCAATTTTTCCTGCCTTACAAAATAAAAAACTGACTTTTCAGATCAGAATGTTTGTGACAATGGGAGGCAACGGATGCTTTTTTTTTTTCCTATAAATCAATTCCATCCTCTCAGTGGTAATGTACAGTAAGGCTTCTGGAAATGGGATGCTTGAAACAGTGCCAAGAACTTCCCCATTCAAAGAAATACTTGCAAGTACCAGCCAGAGCTCTCCACCCATCAGTCTGAACTCTGAACACTGTATGGCTCCCCATTAATGAACACTTAAGAATGGGTGCCCAAAATACATTCTTAAATGAACTTTTTTCCACAGCTTGTGCTCTCTTTGAGACGAACAGTTAAATTGTTCATGCCATTGCACATTTATAGTTACATTAAGCATACACAAGCTTAATCTAAATCTTGAATGTATGTGTCAAAAAAGAAGATATTGGAAAGCCAGCGTTTCTGTACAAAGTGACAAATAGTCACTTATAATTAAATAAGTAACAAAAAGTGATGAATAATTAAGGTCAGAATTTTACAAAAGGTGTCTGAAGATTTCAAAGGCTAAAGGAAAAACAAGATAGAAGGAGGTCAAGTCCTGTAGTGAAGTGCTACACGTGCTTTGGCAAAGCATATGAACTTTATTTAGCTTTCACTAGAAATTAAGAGTTGATTCACAAGAATTGACTACCTTAATAATTTGACCATAGAAACAGACATTGAATGAATGGCCAGAAAACATCTTTAGCTTTTCCTCCCATATTACGACTTTGTATTATTTAATATATAAGAAACCCTTTCCAAGGAAGAAATCTTCATTAGAAACAAAGACTTAGGTATTATTGCAAATCAGCTGAAATTCTTTGCTGTTTTGAAACTCCTGATAAGAAGGAGGACCTTATAACAAGATAATACCAAAATCAATTCATATAATGAAGTAAGAACATTTAGAATTATATTCCAAGAACTTATTTCTGTATGACCTTTAACAAAACCTAGACTAAATCCCCCTACCCCTTCATCTTCGCTATCCTTCTCTTTGCAATTTTTAGATTCTTTTTCCACATCAATTACTGGTTTGACTTTCTTCTTCAGGACCAGTTAGCAAATGTAGTTAATTCCAAAGAAACACACAAGACATTAAGGTCCTACTTTCATACTTTTACCTATTCTGCAGAAATTATGTAGCTGTTTTGACCTTTTGGAGACAGTGCTCGTAATCAGAGAAGTTATTTATGTGACTTAAAATACTTCAATTTTTATGTGAAAACACCCAATAAAAATTAATTTGCATTTGAACATTGTCATGGTCCTCTCCAAGAACTGCAGGCAAAAGTTTGTGTCATGAAAAAAAGCTTCTGCAATGATTACTGCCTCATGTTCTGCAACACACAGAATTCAGCACTGTCTTTAAATACAGATGGTTTCCTGCATCACTACCAATTTAGACACATAGTAGCTAAAGACAAACCTGTAGTTTGTTAATGATAGAAACTTCCAAATATGGATAAGGGATGGATACTGCACACATCCCTAGATTCTTCTGAGTTCAACAAAAGAGATACAATTATTTATTTTGTAAGCCTACACGGAAGAGAAATGAGTATTTTTCTCATATTGTGTTTTATACATGAGGGCTATCTTTGCAGAGGGATTTTACCTCAAAAAATTGTCTTTCAAATGTGTTACCACAGGTTCAAAGCAATACCTGAGATTAGTTACTAGCAGACCTAGTACACTCTCTTCCTCAATCTAAATGCTCAAGACTTACATTTCATATAAAGGATTCATTGCATCGCCATCAAACAAACAAACAATTGAAGAGGAGCTATTTAGTTGTATTTGTGTGCTGAGTAGAAAAAAAAAATTCAAGCACTAGTAAGTGGATTACTTTTTCCTCCCTGCCTCCCCCCAATTGTATTGTAGTGATTGTGTCAACACTATTAGTATTTTAGGTAACTTTTCCCTAAAGGTTGCAAAATTTGGAGAACAGTTGTTTCTACCGTGTTTTATCCTGCATCTAATGAGAGGGGGAAAGGAGTGACAGTAATGCCTCCTATTCCCTCTTTCCAAAGACCAAAAAGCAAAAAAAATTCATAAAAATACCTCATAATATTTTTGTGGTAATCTTCAGGCAAAGACACCATTTACAACTGAAAAAAGTCTGTCTTAGCTGAAAACTGAAAATGGTGCCAATTTACTTGAACATAAAGTTCAACAACATTTAGGATAAGAGAATAATTGGAAAACCTACACATAAGGTTTTCAAGAAAACCCCTTAAAATAATGTCTAATCATTTTAATAAAATGAAATGTTCATGTTTTAATAGTTCATGTGGAATTTAAATAATAGTCATTTTAGTATTAATTTCACTAAGAACCGACCAGGCCTCTTCCAACACAAAACTTCAAGAAAGGTAGAAAAAGATTAATCAAGAATTCTAACATAGCTTACTAGCATCAGAAACTAAAATTCACAACAATGATAACCTACACATGACAAGACAGAATCATTACAATCAATATTTTGTTACAAAGGATATTACAGAGCTTCTGGGTGAGTGTCCCTACCTATTCTGTCAGAAAAGAAAAGTACCTCTACACAAAATAAACCCAGTATCTAAAAACATATGCTTATGATTTAAAGTAAATACCAGCTTTCAACCTTGCTGAATGGATTCCTAACATGGGCAGAATAAGAAGTGTAAGCATGCAAATCTGCTAAATTTCTTTTCCTTCTCTCTGTAGAAACAAAAGCAAACACACACTAAAAAGAAAAACCAATGCAAACTAAAATCAAACCAATGCCACTCATGAATAAAACCCCCAAACCAACCAAAACACAAACAAACCAAACCAAAAAACTCCAGCCCACTGCCAACACAGTCTGAACTTCATATTGCAGACAGTGAAACTCTGTGTATCAACTATTTGCTATCATCAACAGCAACACAAACATATGCCAAAATCATGTACACTCTTTATGAGAAGAGGGGCAATATATGGTTTTGATAAAATAATTCTCAAGCTGTATAGAAGAAGAAAGCTATCAAAAGGAGAGAACCCATTTCACAGTTCATCAGGGGTCAATGCTCTTTTTTGGAACTACCAGCTTTTGAGAAACTGTAGTATTTATCTCCTTTTCCCTTGTTACCTATGGATGTCTGTCAGTTACAGATTATTAGCAGCAATGAGAAAGCCTCAGGGTGTTGAGTGCTCCCTATCCACAGCACAGAACACAAGCATGGGCCCCACAGCAGTTGCACTATCAGGATTAAATTTTGCACGTAACCCATCAGAACAGCACTGTCTATGAAGATGCTTCATCCCTTTTTTTTACCCAGACTATGCTCCAGGGCAACTCACTTCAGAGCTAAAGAAGAAAAGCCAGCTATATAGAGTTATATGGAGAAAAAATGGGGCCATCAGGATACAGCAAAACAGTCAGTTCCATGGTAGACACGGTGAATCCTTCGCTTCTTGGAAACAAACTTGTAAGATATTGTAGTAAATTGATTCCAAGTGAACCTGTAATTAATTGCAAATCTCATCTCCCTCAAGGCTATTATTAGAAACTATGCAAAACTATACCTGCTTAACATTTCAAGTCACTTTAAGAGAATTATAACCAACTAACACTCTGACTCCTTTCCCATCAATGTCACATGAAAGATTCAAATGCAATTTTTAATAGCACCCACAGGATCTATGAACATTGATACATGGGGTACCTTGTAATGACATGATGAATTCATTTGTTGCAGTGTGTGTCTAGCCATTGAAAAAGTAAATTTCTTTCTTATATCCAATTTAGAATGGCCTAAAATTTATAGAAAGTGCATCTAAGACTCAATTTTACATTTGGCTTTAGAATATGCACAACTGCACACCTGTGTTTATGGATGATACTTGACTGTTGCAGGAGATACTTACAAGTGTTTCCAACAGAGAAAAAATTAATGATATACTTACGGCATGGGGTGTTTGGTCTGCTCACAAGCTGAGGGAATGAAAAGATAGCTGACAGCTCTACTTCATGGTTTTGATTTTGATTCTTTTCTTCAGTCTGGTCAGCCCAAGCTACTGATTTTTGTCTTTGAATCAGCTGCTCAACCTCTGCATATTCAGTCTCACTTAAGTCATTTGTCAACCCAGCTTCTTTCAAAATCAGGTATTGCTTGCGAAGAACTGGAAGTGCAGTATTTAGTACTCTGTAAAACAGCAAGAGGCAACACAAGTTCACTTAAGAAAACACAGTTTTAACCCGGAAAACAAAAAGTTTGAGAAAAATCTTGCTTCTGTTTCAATTAAAACTAAATTCTCTAAATAGGTCTTCTCAAGTTACAAGTGTCAGAATATAAGTCTTATCCCACCTGCCATGAAACCATACTTACTTTTCTGTTTGCTTATTATACTGATCTTGAAGAGACACCAGAGTCAACATGTGTTCAATCTGGGCTTTAAGGGTCTGAACTTCTAGGTTTAAATGGAAATACTGCAGATCTTGGCAAAGCTCCTTTAGGAAATTAGGATTAAAAGTGAAAATCAAACAGCTGTACATCAAACTGGTAGGAAGAAACTAAAAATAATTATTAGATCAGCCTATACTGAAAAGTAAAGATGGACTGGAGCTATATTATTATAACAAAGTTTTATAGTAGATAAAGTATGAATTATTTTTTATTTACATGCATAATTATAACTTTGTATATTCCTTTGACCAATAGTCTGTGTGCTGCAATTAGCATTAAAAACCCAACAGGCACACATGGTTGCTCATCTATGCATTCCCAAACATGTTTGCCTCTTTCTGTATGCTCTCTCCATACATTTTACTTTATTTCAATTATCAAGCTGTTCTAAACTCAGAGGTTTTACCCTTTTTCCAATTCTCCTCCCCATCCCCTACCACGACAAAGTGAAAGGCATTGTACTTTTGGAATACACCCATCTTGACCCAGAAGGCGCATTTCATTTTCAACACGGTGCAGCCATTTGGTATTTTCCTCAAAAAGATTGGTCTGCTCTTCTTTTTTCTTCTGCATGCGTACATAGTGGCTATTAAGTGCTGAAAGCCTTAGATCCCGCTTGCAAGTGGCCTAAAAAAAAAAATACAACCCCCCAAATAATCAGTATTTAAGGTGGAAACTTTCAAATTATGTTCGCCAAATTCTCTTCATAAAGATTTTCTTTCCTTACTTTTATATAACATAACCAAGTAATTCCTAGTAACTCAAGAATGAATGTGAAGAAGCATTTTCCTTATGCAGTATGTCATACAAGGAAAATCCTCTATCTTCAAACATCAAACTCTTCTGATGTTTGTACTTCCTCTGAAATTTGACAACTAGAAGGCACAAAACCAGCAACAGCAAGTTGGATATAAGCAAGGTAGTGCCCTAACAAGGCAAAGGTACTCTTTTCTATTTAGAAGACAACCATACTCTCTGCCATTTACCTCAAAAATTAGGTCACTACATCAATAGTCATAGAGGAGTGATAATCTGTGTGTCCCATTTTAATTAAATATTTATGCATTAATTCATTACATAATTACTTAAGAAAAATTTACACAATTATACCAAAATGAAGGGATGATACCCTGCACTACATTACAGAAGACTCACCTTTTCTACTCTTTCTTCAGAGCATATCAGTTGAATTTGTTCATGACATTGATTCTGGTAATATTTCTTTAGTATATTTTCTTTCAGTTTCTTTTCCACCTTGAGGTATTCTTTTCTGATTTCCTCACGGTTTGCAAAAACATTTTTAAGTATTTCTTTGTATCTAAAACCAAAGGATAATAATGAATTATTTACTGAAGACTTTTTACGACTATCTCTTTGGTAGGGGAATTTTCAATTCCAAATTAATAAACGAAATATAGAGAAATTAAAAGGAAATAAGTAAAGCCTATTATAGATAGGCACTAAATAAAATGTCAGTATATCAGTAAAAATGCTATGTATTTGAACGGAAAATGAGATGTGAAACTTTGAAGGAGTCACTAAAAATAAATCCTGTCAGAATTATGAAGACAACACTGGGATGTAAAAGACTTATGCAAAGAAGCTTCAGATACCTTTCTCTAACTCCAGAAGATATTAAATACCTTTGTTCTCTACTTCTTACATCAGTATTTTAAACAGATCAGACTACTGTTGCCATAGACACACAAGGTGTTCAAAAACCTGCTAGCTATCCTCTAAAAAAAGGAAAACTGCAAAGGTCTTTGGATGCTCGCTTTCCCTGAAGCAGCTGTACAATTTTCATCACTAATGGACAACAAAAACCAGAACATTCACCATGTTTTAACACATACTAGGCTAATAGCAGGGAAAACCAAACTAGTGGTAGGTGGTACTCAAGGAGTTATTGAGTAATCAGTTATCTAGTTACCCCTAGTCTGCAACACAGAATAACAAGAATAAGAAGACCTTGCAGCATTGCCATCCTGCAATATAACTTTCACTGGTGGTACGTTTTCACTTCACTCCTGATTACTGAAAATGCTTCAGTACAGAATGGCCAAAAAGATTCTGTATATCTCAATAATAACCAACCTCATATACAAAGTATTTCATTACATCCTATGTTGTTACTTTACATAAAAAAAAAGCAGTTTAACATGCAAGTGTTCCAAAGACATGCAACATTTGAGGTTATACAGTTTTTAGTATTAAAAAACCTCATAAAATTAAAAACTGTAAAAATGCTAAAAAAACCCAGGTTCAACTACAGAACAAGTTGAAGAGACATTCTTGGCATGTAATTGACTTCTTGCCAGTGTTTCAGAAGTAGCAATTTCTGTCTAAAGTTAGGATAAAAGACTCAGTTATTCAATTCTGAGTGTTTTATTACTTGCCTTTTAAAAAGAAACAATTAAGAAAGTAATTCGTCTCCACAGATTTAGAAATACAAGAGGTTTTCACTGAGTGTCTAGAGGATGCTATCATATCTAGGTAAAAATGTGTACTAAAACAGTCACAGAATTTGTAAGTATTATTTCTTTAAGGAACAATAATAGGTTAATGGTTGGAGTCTATGACCTTTGAGATCTTTTCTAACCTAAAAAATTCTATAATAATGAAACAGTCAGCAGCAGAGTATCAGAGTTCTTACACTGCACTTTTCCTATCTATACAACTATACTATAAATTGCACTGCTTGGAGAATTTCTGTCCTCCATAGCATCCATAGAAACATGGTTCCTCCCAGCTGCTTGGGAAACACAGCAATAAGGAATCAAAGTGAATCCTCCCAGTCTCCATCACAGTAAAAAGCTGGGTATAATTCAGACAAGGGTGGAGATTCTGATTCTTTGTACCCTCCTTTACTGGTAAACAAACCTTTCGTGTACTTATATTCACCAGTGTTCCAAATATAGCATGAAGTATAGAAGCCTTTGTGGATTCAGTCTTTCAATAGCACATTCCTGTTGTCATGAGGTTACCTTTACCCTCTGGCTGTCACTTGAAAAATTACAAAGTTACCCTGTAGGCATATCCAGGGTATGAACCCCCATGAGTCAGAGAACTCAAGGACCTGCTGGTTGTAGTTCTTGAGCCAGTGTCCACTGTCTACCCTCAACAGGCTCAAGACTTGACAGGTTGGCAGACAACACATCTCCAAAGCTTTAGCAGGAGGAGGAATGACTTTCAGGTTTGAAGAAGCAAGTGGTGTATTCAGTGAGTCTCTTTCAGATAACAGTGATGCAAAAATCATGGGTAGTTGGACTGAAATACAAGATCATGGATAAGGCTCTCCTCCCTGTCCCAGCTATAAGGGAGAAGGCAGCACAATACCTTCAAAACCTGTACATGAATGGGAGAAATCAACTCATCACCCACACCACACCAGTATGATGAACCTGGCTGGATATTCATGAGAAAGAAGAAAATGAGACATCCACATCATTTCTGACATCCAGAGGGACTGGGATATGTTTACATTTGGCCCTTTGGATTTTCCATAACAATGAAATGCAAACAAACGTTGTCTGACCATCAAATCTTGGTATAGAATATGTCCAGCCTTTTGAAAAGATATTTTAGAGACTTTGCCCTTGACTGACCCTTCCCACACACAAAGAATGAAATAAAGGGCAAATCACAGGAAATTAAATCAATCTTAAACACATACAGTGCAAAAATATGCAGGAAAACTGTCAGAACTATCAACATGACTTAGAAGCCCACACTTCTTTTGAAAATTAAATTTAAATAACCTGAATGAAAGGGTTTATTGAAATGTCTGGAATGCCACTAAAATAAAACACAGTTAGAGAACACCTTGCTTTGAATGATTTTTTACTATACCTCAGAAAGTTTTCCAGGTTAAAAAATAGCACATTCAAAGGGTCAAATAAAAAAAGTTAGCTGAATCAACTTAGGTGAGTAATTGTCAGAAATATGAGATGAGATATGCAGAGACACATCCTACCCTCTACATGGAATACAAGGCTTCTGCAACAAATTGATACTTCACATTTTAGTTTGTTACATTTTGTGTTCTCTCATGAGACTGTCACATGAGAAAAGACAGACAGGAACACTACCAAGAAGACAAACAGACCAAAAATATTAAAGCAATAGAAAATAAGTAATCTACAAACATAAAGTAAACTCTTTGTAGAAAAACTTCCAGGTTTTGTCTCTCTCAAACCTTGCAGGCAAGATACCACTTGAATTAGTGCCTGCCAACAGTAGCAAGAGCTGCTGTCATTTATGCAAACTACATTCTGCCTACCCACAAACACAACCTGTTAAGAAGCCTTGCTGGAAGCCAGCATTCATATGCTCCTTCCTGTCACATGTCATTTCCTACGTCCTCCCCTTTCATTTTAAAACCACCACCAAGTTGTTCTAAAAAGAAACAACATGTTAGGCAAAGCTAGATCTTACCTAGATCTAAGTAAAGCAATGTTAAAATGAGAAAATGAATACTGAAAAGAATAGGTTTGTTTTACAAATGCTTTAACGAGTTAGACAAACTCCAGCTTGGAAGCAAGCTCATGATGTGACTCATTTACCTTTCTATTTCCACTCTCTGGTTGTTGGAAAGTTCTGCAGTATTATGGTTTTCAGGAATGCTTGCTTGCTTTTCTTCATATTCTCTCAGTTTCTCCTTTAACATTAGGATCTAAACCAAAAGAAGGACCTTTTAGTTGAAATAGGTTTTTTGGTTGTTTTCCCCAAAATTTCTGTGCTGATATTGAACAGCTTTACAAATGGTAGCAGGTGATATTCCTCTCAGAAGACAGAATTTTCTTACTTCAAAATACATTAGAACCATATTACCTTACAGATTTAATCCCATTAACCATTTTTCACATTCAAAGTCAACAGTTAAACTTTCCATCTCTTAACAACAGATTTTTTACATACCTCTTTCTTTTGTTCATTGCAAATTTTAGCATACTGGCTTATGTGACTGTCCAAACTAACAACATTGCTCTTCAGCTGTAGAGAAACAAGTTAGAATTTAAAGGCAGCTCCTTCATGTTTTCATGCATAATAAGCACACTCCATATATGTACTACATAGTTACACATACACTATATTGTGAGGAAAAAGATTAATACAATTTTGACTTGCACAACGAGAATATGACTGTCACCTTTTGCTGTCATCTGCTGCACACCCATGGCCAGGACGTTTTCCTCAACAAACCAAAGATGATTACATTTACATGTGCAAGCACATGTTGAATTTATTCTGATTAGTTTTACTATTTAAGTATCTATCTTGTGCATTTTATTATAAAAGCTACCTTTAAGTATGCAACAAATGGAAACTACAATAACCCTGGATTACATAAAAAGAATTAGGAGCCGCAATAAAAAAAAGATTATGAAAAACAAAATTAAACAATAGAGAGGAGAAACAGGACATTCCAGCTTTTCATTCATCAAGACAATCTCACTGAGCTTCTTGACTCTAGCTGAATTCTACCTGTACAAAACTGGATTGGCTCTTGTACAAGTGGTCAGAAATTTCTTCAACATGCTTTAGAGTTCTCTGAGAAAGTAATAGCAAGATACCAAAAAAGGATGTGAATTCTCCTAGCTGAGGATTATTTCTAAATCTCATACTCACAAAACAAACTGTTTCAAACTGCCAGCATCATCTCATTAACAAAGCTATGTTGCTTTTAGGCCAGATCTAGAATCTACTATGTATCTACTACACCTATCAGTCAGATAAGGAAGACTGACCATAAAGAAAGAAGATGTAACAGAACAAATTTTTGAGTCAGAAGTGCAGGAAAATATAATATCCCAAAAGAACTAATTTTTCTTTTAATACTACATTATTGTACTCTGACAAGAGATCACTAAACACCAATATACTCACAGAAGATTTGATATCCTTTGCTCGGTTTGCATACTTTAGAGTATTGTAGGTATCATCATAAAACAAAGAAGATGGGCTAATAGCAGCTATCATTATTGTGCGGCAATTTCCTCCAAGAGAATCCTTCAACAAACGAGTAAGCTTGCTGTTTCGATAAGGAACGTGTTTCTTGCTCTAAGAAGAGTGAGATATATTTTTATGGTTTAGTTAACTACACTTTAAATAAAAGTCTGCTCAGAATTTCACCAGTAACACAAAATATGACAAACAGCCATGAAACTTTTCTTTGACATAGGTAATTTTTCTTTGAAGTATCTATACATCTTAAACAGTTTAAGCCTCTTGGAAATGTTCAACTCCTTTACAACACATGTATGAGCTAGGTTACTTTCTGATGTCTGGATATGTAACTTCTATTTTTGTGATGGGGCAACTAACAGAAGAAGTAAACTACATTAAATTACTTTCAGTTTACAAAATCATCCAGATTGGGAAGGATCTCTAAAATCCCTCTAGTTCAATCCCTCTGCTCAAAGCAGGGTCAGCTAGAGTAACATGGCAAGGACTATGCCCAGCAGGGTTTTAATTACCTCCAAGGATGGAGATTTCACAACTTTCCAGGCAACACAATCTGCTTTGTGAAGCTACAGAATTTTCATTTCATGATACTAAGTTTGGTATTAGGAACCCAATCCCATCAAATAAATCAATGTGATTCATTCATACGTCCATGGTACAGATTTTAGACTCCACCTTTCCCTCCAACAAGATGATGATGAGGACATGCAGTATCAGGAAGGGAAATTAAATCTGATTTTCTCCTGGCATATTTGAAGAAGGAATTTGCTAGTTAAGCAGAAGGACAAAAAGAGTGTTATGGTAGACAATGGACTTCACTTATGCAAACATTCAGGAGGTCTTGTCATTGTCCTACACAATGGTACCTACTCCTTGCCTTGAACTGGTGAGCCAGATCAGCAGACTGACTCAATGTTTTGAGCAGGGACGTGTGTGCATATGGATCCATGTGAGATCCCAAAAAATCCAACCTGGAAGAGGTCCTGTTTTATCCTATAAAAGCTGCTTAAAGAAGATTAAAGGTGAATTGTATGGTTATTCATGTATTCATGCAAGCTTCTCTATATATGCTGGATTTTGAAAAAGGTAGGTAAGAAAAGCAGGTACAATTCATCTTTGATGCTATCCTTAGGCAGCTGCACATAATTTTTGAGAATTCTCTCTCATTGGTACTGTCTTTCAGCTATCCCAGATACGATGGTAGAAACCTTTAAGACAATCTTATATGAGAATGATGATGTGAGTAGCATCAACAATGTAAACCACATTATACAATCAGCTCAGCACATTTTTAGATGTTTTCAGAACACCAGGAGGTAAAGACAGCACAGGAAAGCAGCACATACCTTTGGATCTGCCAATGCATTAATGACATTTCCAAGAGCAAGCAGGGACCGGTTAATATTTGTTCCTTCTACAAATCGAGCCCCCTTGGCACTTGTTGCATTGGCACGTTCAGATCCTGCCAGGTCAATGAGAGACATTTTGGCAATACGAATATTTTGATTAATACTAGCTGTTTTATCTTGCTGCCGTAGGTAAATCTACAATTAAAAAAAAAAAAAAAAGAAAATAATTAAAAAGTAACCACTAACCAATCTAAGCAGTAAATTAATTCCATAGTGTAACAACTGTTTTAAGTCATTTGTATTGGAATCCTTCTCGTAATCCAGGTTAAACCTTTTATTACATATCTAATATCAACAGGCAGTTTGGTCTAATGGGAAATAGTGAATCTATTTCTGACACCTTTTAAAGTCCCTTGTTTCATGTATTAGTAAGGGAAGAAGCAGAGTACAGTTGAGTTTGACTGAGGTGGAGTCAATTTTCTGCGCAGCAGCCCGTATGTTGTCTCCCAGACAGTGCTGATAACACACATGGGTGATTAACTTTTGCTCAACAGTAGTTGTATGGTATCAAGGCAGTGGGCAAGAGGTTGCAAGCAAACAGCTGACCCCAACTGACTGAGAGTTGCTCTGAGTAGCCACTGTGTGAAGAAAGGCTGGGCATCATTCTGATGCCCAAGTAATTGCCCCCACTGCCACTTTCCCTTCACTTAAGTGAACCACCACCTCTGTCCCTTGTTTCTGATTCTCTCTCCCGTCCTGCTGCAGAGGACTAAGCAACCAACTGGCCTTGGCTCACAAATCAGCAAAGATTGAGGTTTTTTTACAGGGAAAATGAATTTCACAGCTCTTGATTCTTCTGCACTAAAAATGCGTATCACACTCCTGAATTTTAAATTGAAATAGGTGCTCCTTTTTCAAATGCACATTTAGAAGTACACTATAAAGAGATGTATAGGGATAAACCAGTACAAGGCTGACTTTTCAGTGATTTAGATTTCACTGTATCTTCCATTAATAGGAAACAATACTCATTTACTGCTGTGAAAATACACTCCAGGATCTTTTCAAATGTGATGCCTCCTGAAGCCACTTGTTCCCCTTCATCCCATCTTTCTTGAAATTTTCACCGTACAAAGATGTACAAAGAACTAAATGCTCCTGCTTCCTTCTGCTGGTGAAGGTATTCTTTCTCCAGGTTTATAAGGAAGTAGGCAAATAATGAATATACAGTCACTAAGAAGAACCAAAGTTATCCTTAGATGGCTCTATACTTTTTCAGTATATATTTCCCCTGCTTTTGTGTTGAGTGCCTTGCCATTTGTTAATATGGCTAATAGCTACTGACACATTCATGAATGCCCTTCTGGACTGTGAATTAGGAAAGAGCTGCCATGAATATAAGGTGACTGACTAGTAAAGACAGTATCTCACTACTTCTGTAGCTTTAAGCTTTGTGCATGAGAAATAAAGTCTTCACGGTACCTTGTAACAGAAAACAGATTGACAAGTATTGTGAAAGAATAAAATAAAAATCTTATGACTTACCATGAAATGTAAATCTATTTCAAACAGATATGTTTCTATAGCAAACAGTACAACTAAGTTCAGCTGTACTGTTTGCAGTATAATAGACCAAAAAAAGAAAAAAAAAAAGAACCTCAGGCTGTGAGCACGCTACCAGAACAACACAGTAACTCTCATTAATGAATTAGGAAAAGGTAGAGTGACAGCCAAACTATGTTGTATGACTCAAGCTTTTGTAAAAATTCAAAAAATACAGGAAATGCCCCAAAGCAGAACACTCTCAATAGAACAGTGTGGCAATTCAGATTTTCCTTTCAGATGCAGTAATTGCCTGACCCAGATAGATATTTCAAACCTAAGACATATGGTACAGTAAGGCAAAACTTGCATCTCTAAAATCAGCTCAGAATGTCCTGGGCCAAGATTTACCAATTTCTGAGTCAGTTTCAGAAAATATCCTGCTCTCATAAAGTTAACAAGAAAAGTCAAAAATAACATATCTGTACAAAAAAGCAACTCTTAAAATAATAGAAACATTAAAAATAAAGAGCAATCATGACAGCACTAGGAATTTCTCATCACATCTCTGGAAACAAAGACACAATTAAGTTATGTAGAATGTCACAGATTTGTGGAAATATATGAGAAACTGAAGTGATTTATTTAATTGCTTGTCACTTTTAGAAATGTACTGAGAAAAAGCTTGCCAGATAATAAAAACCAGAGCTTTTTCCTAAGTAAAGGTGAGGGAGATAAGACATCCCAGTGCAAGTAAACAGACAGAAATCAGCAGTTCACTGTGATCTGTCTGTAGCACTGTACCTTGAGCCTTTCTAAAGGCAGCACACATACATGACAATGCAGCTTTCAACCCAAACAACTTCAAAAGAAGTCTCTGTGCAATCATGTACAATGCACAACAAGGGCAGACCTCAGGGGAAATTAAAAACAGCAAGAGCAATTGCAAACATAAGTTTAAGGTATATAGGAAAACAGAAGCTTTTAGGGTGGCAATGACTTTTGTTCTGTTCCATACTTAGCAGCTGGTTTTTTTAAACTTTGCTATAGTTGTTTAGCATTGTCTAAGTCTGCAGATACTGTTAAGAACTTCCCAACAGTTAAGTGCTCTAATGCAAGGACCAGAATCAAATGTATTTTAATATTTTTCAGCCCAGAGTAGAACAAAGAAATAATTCAAGATACTGCTTTGCAGTATGCAACAGCATCAGAAAAAGAAAAAGAAACATTGATGATAACAGGACTAGTTTTTAAATATCACAGGTTGCATTTAAAAAGAGAAGTCAGAAGAATAAGGCAGTGTAGCCAACTCCAAAAATCTTCTCAGAAGTCTTAAGTTTTAGCATATTTGTACAACTCATTCAAAACTCATTTCTGAAAACTAAGAATCATCATCTCAATTTTCTAAAACTTGATCCATACCAGGATATTACGAAATTACTTTATTGTAAAAATTAACATTAACCAAGAAAGTAAAATATGAAAGTACTACTTGAGATTCTTATAGTCAGACATAACTGCATTCTGTAAATTATTTTTCCCAGAGAAATGCTAAGCAACATCATTAAACCAGAAAGCATTAAAAAAAAAAAAAATCAATAATTTT
Organism: Promerops cafer; assembly: GCA_013398275.1. Taxonomy (NCBI): domain Eukaryota; kingdom Metazoa; phylum Chordata; class Aves; order Passeriformes; family Nectariniidae; genus Promerops; species Promerops cafer. The sequence goes on from VZSE01007467.1 coordinate 1,197,869, forward strand.
CAGTTTATAAGATTACAATATGGAAGTCTATTAAAGATTTAAATTACCATTTTACATAAAAGTTATTTCTTCTAAGGAATATAAGTTAAGAAGGTATAAGTACATATTTTATATATAGTAAGGTCAAACAATTGGAATTAGAGATCTTTCCACTGAATTCATTTTTTCAAACATAAACACTAAGAACCATTACATACTTCCAAGGACTAATGAGTTAACAAGAAGAGTAAACTGAAAAACTTCAATCCCCTCTTCCCCAAACAAAGGTTCAACACAGTTTAAAAGTAAAAGCTTCCATTGTATCCAACTTTAAACAAGAACTGCAACTCACAGTAATGACCACTGTTTATTGGCTATAGCATCTTACTTGAAAGACAGCATGGGACCGGGAGGAGGAGGCATTCACATCTGTGGGATGCTGAGTTCTATTTTTATTTCCATAATCCAACATCTGAAGGATTTCCTCTGCTGATTTAGGCTTTAAGAGTAGAACACATGACAAATACATGTTTCTTTTCTTTTCCATCAACTACAGGAATACACTGATTCTAAAATACATTTACATTACCATTCACCTTCAAAAAAAAATAAACTTAAAATTTTAGCTACCTAGAAGTAAGAGAAATTTCCTGTTTTGAAATCGAGGCACTTCAAACAAATATTCCCAGCTAAAAAGCAGTAAGGCATGAAAAGCAAGCACTTAAGTGCAGCAACTTAAATCAGAAAATATTTTTAGTATAGAATTTAAACAACTCTAAAAGATTCTCCATAATTAGAATCAGCCTCTTTCAAGAATGTCTGGGCTTAAATTAGTATATCACTATTTAATGCATTAGTACAAGAAAAGTTTTTTTCTCAGAAGACTCAAGATTTGGGAAGAAGGATGATCACAGAGCTAGCCAAACTTAGAATATTGTTTCCTGTCACAGCATGTAACATACACAAGAAAGCTGCAAGAAAATAGGTCCACAGGAATTGATTTGCAGACTGGAAAACTAAGTTCTATCACTGACCTTACCAAAGAATCCCTGTGCTTGCCTAGAAAAGTAATTTAGTACCCTTTTGATAAGAAAGACTGAATGCTTCTATATTTGCATTCAATAAGACTAGCAGGTTTTTTTCCACAATGTGCTTTTAACTAAATAATTAGATTTGCAAGTTACTGGTGCTTATGGCCAGACAAAAAACCCACTAGTAAATTACCAAATTCCATACAACTCCCAGAAAAACGGGAATGTTTCTCAAATATCTCAAGAAGATTTTAAGTTTCTATAGATATTTACATACCTGATGCAATGTCAGACCTTGAACTACCACCCCTTGCTGGCCATCTTCACGAACAGCCAGAGGTCCAGAGTTGACCAGCAGATCACGTATCTGTTCATTGTAAACCTTTGAAAGAGAATTTAAAAGATTTCATTAAAATACCCTCCCATAGCTGACAATTAAATAAACAAAAATCACCAGTCTTTTTTAATACTCCTTTAAGACAAAGCAGTAAATTCATGCTATAATTTTTTTTATATTTTTCCTATACTGAGCTTAAAATACTCAATTCTCATGATTTCCTTTTAGATTTTAGAACTGAGTAATTCTTTCTAGTAAATAATCTTCATTCTTTATTGAAAACAAAATGGCATTTTACAAAAAACAGTTTTGCAACAAGGATGAATCCAAAGCATTGATTTTTCTCCATTGTACATCACAACCCATACTTCAGCAATATTTCTTAGTCCAAACCTACATCTGTTAAAATTTTTAAATGTCTTATTTCTTGGTCTGTGAAAGCATGTGGCAATGCAAACTTCCCCCATCGCCTTCTACCCCTTCCAAATACCAACTAGAGTCCATTAAGACTTTGAGGAAGCTAAAAAGATAACCATTTTACTAGCACTGCTCAGCAGCAGTGCCAAAACATTTACTTGTAGAAACAGAATAGCATTTTGTTGTGCTTTTCCACATTGCTTACAGGACGTTGCTATGAAGTCCTAAAATATTACCCTGAAATGATATTTTCTTCATCAACAGTTATTCAGAGGCATGTAACTGATCAGCAAGACACAAATCATGAACATTCAGTAAATACATTAGAAGTGATTGTTGTTTTTGTGCAGCCTTGTGTAAAAGTGACAGGTGCCAAGTTTGCAGAGCACAATACAGTTCCACTCCTATAAGGACACATTTTGTCCCCAGAAGGGACCAGAGGAAAGCAAAACCAGCTTGTCTTTATTTATAAAAAAAGACTTATTAAAAGCAACATAGCAAATGCAAGAACTCACCTCTAAATAAGAGACAGCAACATCACATGTTTTATCATCTTTTATTTGATCCATGCGTTTATAAAGTGTCATCATAGTTAAATACATGACTCCAGGATCTTCAGGAGAACCTAACATTGTGTGAGTCTTCCCAGCTCCTGTTGCACCATATGCAAGCACTGAATTTTCCCCCAAAAAACAACAAAGCAAAAATACATAATTTATTTGTAAGCTAATCAGGAACACAAAAGTCAAATGAACATTCACAGACCCTGTTGTTCTGCACAACTGTTACATAAATGGAACAACTTTCTTATTTAGGCTTTACCTTTCACATCTATAATTAGAGAGATACATTTCAAAAAAACATTTTTGAATTTTCAGTTCAAAATTCATTCACTGATACGTTACATGAAAATATTATTTACTTACTCTCACACCCCTAAGCCATCAAGTTATAGCTGATAGGCATTTAATTTCCTCACCACATTCCAGCAGCCAATTAAAAAACTCCAAGATCTTAAAGAGTTCATAAAGCAGGTTACTACACACTCAGTGACACAACTGCTTCTGCTTGAATAACTATAGAGGACTCCCATTAGCACATATATTTCAGGTAAAATTCCCCAGTCTATTATAACCCTAACACAAACTTATTTTTAAAACAGAGTAGAGCCATCCTAACTTCCATATGCTAAAACGTCAGTCTTTCATATCTATGAATTAAACCACAATGTTTTATTTCTATCTCAGGCTTTTTTAATGACTCTGCAGCCATTGGACAGAACGGTAGAAACTTTGAGAAATCACTTAAGTTTTTTAATTAAAGAAGCATTACCTGTACAGTTGTATCCATTTAGGAAGCCATCAATTAGATTTTTGGTAGTATGCTCAAAAACTTCCAACTGGGATGAGCTGTCATCAAAAATGGCATCAAACATAAACTTAAGATCTTTCCTTTGTCTTTTGTTAATATCCCTATGGGTCACTCTCTTCCTGTTAAAGAAGCTAACTTCTTCCTCCTTTGGATCAAACACCAATACATGCTGGTCAATAACACGGACAACCCTGCTAAAGCTGCCCTGTTTTTCCTTCTGGCTCTCTGGACGGACACGGACTACCACTTTCACATGACTACAGACATCTTCTTCCTTAGCAGGAGTCATTCCTTCTGTTCCCCAGCTTCACTTCCAACACTCTTTCAGATCGAACAGCTGACTCTTTTCTGCAATTGACAAGATAGGTTTTATTTGCAATATAATGCCTTTCACTCTTTCAAACAGTTCACACATTTGATCAGGCATCTATGCTGGATCCACTCATCACTTGTCAATGGACTGCCCTAATAGCAGTTTGGGAAACTATAACTGGCCTCAAAAGATGACTTGATTAAGCACAGCTTTCAGAAAGCCAACTAGCACTTCCTCAGTAAATTCTTAATTTTATTTCAGAATTTAAACTACTAAATTACCTACAGGCTTTCTTTTAGACCAAGCTTTCAGATGAGACACCACGTTTCTGTAGACTAAAGTGAGCAGTCTTTTTGTTCTTCAGCAGAAAGAGGAACTGCCTATGTTGCTCTGCCTGGATTGATATAGTCACGTTGTACCTAGATCTAAAGAGAGTTAAAGCGGGTTTACGTTAACGCGCCTTGCTTGGGATGCAGTAACGGATACCAAAACGGAATTTCCTTTCAATAGCCCATTTTTGTTGTTAACAGCGGACTGTTCGTTCACCCTTAAAAACGGACGGTAACCTACACATTAAAAGCCACCAGTGACTCTTTTACCGATCCAAGGCCAGCTCACCCTCTCTCAGCCGAGCCACCTCCCAAACCCGCCCGGCTCTCTCGGCCCCCTCCTTACCCCACCGCAGACAGCTCTTCCTCGGGGCACGCCTCCAGGCTCGGCCCTAGGGCCAGAGAATTCCCCCCGTGCCCGCCGCAGAGACTCCTTCCCCGGCACTCACCCTCCGGGCCGCGCCCCCTCCCCGGTCCCGGACTGAACCGCGGGCCGCGCCCGCCCCGGGGCTCGCTCCCGGGGCTCGCTCCCGGACTCACCCGCGGGCCGCGGCCGCGCCAACCACCCTCCACCGGCCGCCGAATTCAANGGGCGGCCTGTGGCTCCGCGTGTCCCGCCAGCCCGGCTCGGGCGGGGGCGGCCCCCAGCCTCTTCCTCCCGCGCGGGGCCGCGGGGCCTGGCGCGGGCCGGGGTGCGGGCTGCTGGCGCTTCTCCGGTCGCCTCTGCTAAAGCCTTTAGGGGTGGGATTTTTGTCCTCGGTGCCTTTACCTTCTGCTTTAGTACAAATCCCGATATTGAGGCGGTAGCTTGCAATTGTGCCCGAGTGCCCCTTTAGGCGGGCGCTGTTATAAAATATACTTTCTGCCCACTTGTAAGAAAAAGATCTCCAGTTGTGTAGAGCGAAGGTGGTTGTGAGCAAAGTGTGTTCCTCGTGTTAACCGCACGTCTTGGGCTCACAACAGTGCAGGTCAGTGTGAGTAGGATGGTGGCACACACTATTGGAGGTGTAACCCCAGCCAGCCGCTCCTCGCTCCCTCACCAGAGGGATTGGGGAGAGAAGGGGAAGGGTAAAAAGGCAGAAAACTCGGCGGCTGAGATAGAATTTAATAGGTAAATGAAAAACTGCAGACAAGCAAAGCAAAACAAGGAATTGGTTCTCTACTTCCCAAGGGCAGGCAGCAGTTCAGCCGTTTCCAAGGAGAGCAGGGCCCCATCACAAGGTAATGGTTACTTGGGAAGACAAATGCTATTACCCCAAATGTCCTCTTCCCCCCACTTCCTATATGGAGCATGATGTCGTTTGGTCTGGAATATCCCTTCAGTGCATTTGGGTCCCCTGCCCCAGCTGTGTCCCCTCCCTGCTGTGTTCAGCAGAAATCTAAAACACAGCCCCGTGTTAGCCACTGTGAAGAAAATTAACTCCACCCCAGACAAAACCAGCGCAGCATACCATAGTAATATATGTGTTTTCTGTAGACACACTGTGGTTTGTAGCAAAACCTCACATCTGTGTGTCTATTCAAAGTTAAGAGTGATAGGCACTTTCAAATTTAAGGTGGGGGAATTACTGCCCAGCTGAAGCCTAAATTATCAGGAGAGTAACTTTCTCAGCATATTCTTATATAGGCAAAATATTGGTAGCCTCTGGCAAGGTAAATTCAAGAAAAGCATGTACTAAAATCTGATAGTGAAAAGAATCTGTTTATTGCTTGAACATGGTTGATTTGTAGATAATCTTGAAAGTTCTGAAAACATTTTGCTGCCATGACATATCTATAAAGCTACCCAATTTGGAATGTATATAGCTTTGCCTATAGCATTTCCCCTATGTTATTTAAACAAATACACTATTTCAAATATTTGTTTGAAAGTAATTCCCAACATCTGCTGCTCTTCTAGGTTGATCAACTCCAAAATGTTATCTCAAAATCTGTGCCAAGTTTGCAAATGTTTGTTTCTGCGTAACTTGAAACTGAATTCAGTAAGTGTGGCTGGTTTGGCCAGAAGGATCCATTCTTCATCAGAAAAGCTTTCTGACTCTGAGTCAAAGGAACAAACTGTCCAGAAATGTGAAACTAAAGAGTTGCCTCAAAACACAGAAAACAGTAATTTTGGAAGATTGCACATACCAGTGATGCTGGAGGAGGTTGTTAATTGTTTATCCCCTCAGCCAGGTCAGGTGAGTTAAATGATTAATTAACATTTGTGATCCATTAACAATCCAGCAGAAAAATGTGGAGGGCTAACTTTTGTTTAGAGGAATAAAGGGATGCTCTTAAACAAGCAGTTGTACCTTTCAAAGGTTCTAAATTGTTCTGAAGTTCAAATTAAAACTCTGTATTCAAATGAATAAAATTCTGGTGTCTGTGAATCCCCAGGTAGGTGGTATTTATTAAAACTGTCATATTTGACTATTCTGTTGCTTTTGTGCTTGTCTTTCTGAATTGCACTTGGGTATTCTTAAGGTTATGTTAATTACTCAGAGGGAAGTTCTCATGTATGTATCTCATCAGTTTCTGAAGAGCCCTCTTGTATAAGAGGTAGTAAGTATGTAGGTTTTAAAAATTGTTTTGTCTCATTAGCATGGAGAGCTAGCTCAAGCCTTCTTATTTGGGTGTGGTACTGTGAGTAGTTTGCTTTTGGTGTCTGAGGTAGTTCAGGTCTCTGCACTGCTGTATTGATATGTCTACATTGCATGTATAGTCCAAGTATGTGCTCACACATGTCCTTAAAAAAAAGATACACAGTGAAATGTTTTTTGTCTGGATGGTCTTAATATTAATTTGAAAGGATTTTTAAAATAATGTAAATTCTTAAATAATGTTCACATTTCAGGTATTTCCATCTGTGATTTTAGTGCTTATGTTAGCTTCATAGAATCTTACTAGTTTAGGCTTATCAATGTGTAGTTTTACTACAAAGACTGAAACAATAAAAGAAGTAGAAAGGTCAAAGTGTGTGTATGTTTTTATTTTTATTTGAAGACAGCATGATCCAACAGTGGGAAAGTGATATAGCAAGTTTGAGGTGGAATCAGTGATCAAAAATTTGCTGTCAAATATTGTTGTGTTGCCTTGTGTATCATTTTAAGTCTTTGAAGAAGCAGTGAAAATGCAAATAGTGTTGATATACATTAGCATACACATTGCTCTTGCATGTGTTCTACTGTTGAAGATACCTAAATTAGAGAAATATGTAAGGAACTTTGAGTTCAGATTTTATTCTGATGTCAGAACTATGATGACATTTTCACACATTAAATGAACATATAAACTGTGATACACTATGTGAAATATTTTTCCAATTGTGTAAGTTTTTACTTAGATAAGAAGAGCCTGATGAAGTCAGTGTTCATTAAACTCTCTCTGTTGATGTAGAAAACCTTACTTGGCAACAGAACTCGTAAAAGAAACTATTCACGGTTAGGAACTGTGGAGAGTAACTGTTACTGCCCCTGAAGACTTTTCCTAATTTAAATATTTATGGATGTAAAATAGCTTATTATTGGGGTGGGATTTTTTCAGGTCTGTGTATACATGATTTTTCAGATTCCTAAGCTAGTAGTGAACCACTAATGACTGCTGTAAGAGAGCCCAAGTGTGTTTACCTCAAACAGAAGCATTTATAACACTGCTAACCTGTTCAGCATGACTGGAAACTGTTCAGCACTTCCATTTTTCTTTTTCTGTATGTATTTGCAGCACTTTCTGAAGCCTTGAAAAATAAGTAGTGTGCAAAAAGATGCAATGTGTCAACTGAATTTTGCTAGTGTAAGTGAAATTTTGAACACTGCTTGAGACAGTTTCTCACTAACCTAAGTGGAGGTAATCAGTTTATGTTAACATGAATGTCAACCAGGAGTGTCATATAAATTTACATTTTTGAGATTATAGTCATGACAGGAAGTCTATTAACACTTTATTTTGTGGACAGTGGAGGAATTGCTCTGATCTTGAATTTAGTTTTTCTGCTTTATTCTCTCCTACGCACATAAAGATTTCCTTTACTCGGCTTTAATAGAGTTATATTCTTTGTTAAAAAATAACTGATTTGGGCCTCTATTTCTTCTTGTGTCCTAAGACAAGGAGTTACCAATATTAAAAAATCTAATTAGAAAGATGATGTTCTCCCTATAGTTATGTTCACTGAATGGGATTTTCATTTTACTTATAGAGGTTCTTGTGAAAGTAAATGTTACTTAAGAGTGAGTCACCATTGTGATAAAGATGTTAGTGCCCTCCCACTGAATATTCTTGTTGACTGTCTCCTTTGGGGAATCTGTTTGTCAGGACTTTGAGCAATAATGCTTCCATTTATCTTTGAATCTTCTTTTATTGCCTTGTTTCGCAAAGTCCCTGTAGTAGTCCTGTCTTTGAAACAAAGACTACAAATTAGTTTTTATCAATCTACTGCACTTCTCAATGAAAAGTCTGTTGCAGTAAGTTGACACGTAAGTAATTTCCTCTTTAAGTTTACTGTATTGATTACACTACATTTTAATCTTCTTAGTCCACAAGTGTTGTTTGCAAATACCTGACCAGTGTTTTTGCAGTTGTCTGGACAATTATCTGTTCTCTTAAAGAACCAAACATATTTTGAATCAATCTTTGGACATCCAGAAGCATGTTTCCCCAGTTTTCAGCCTAGTTTTTCCTATTTTTTTCCTTTGCAATGCTTACATTTCTTTTACCTAGAGATGTGGATCTTTTCCACATACTGTGGCTGTAGTGTTAAGTAAAAGAATTTCAATAGCAGTGAGTTCTAGTATGAATGCCAGAGGATGAAACTCTGAAATTTTAACTGTTCTTGTGAGAACCTTAAAGGTTTTTGAGTTGTGAAGCTCTAGGAAATGATAGTGCTCCAGCACCAACAAATACTTCTATATATAATATTTAAACTCCAACTAAAAGAAAAGTAAGTATTATGCCCTCCTCAGGTTATATGGGGAAGCCTGTAATGTGATGACAGCTATGGTTTTATATGATTGATTTTATCTATGGTTGAGAATGATCCAGAAGAGACTACAAAAATGGAGATATTATAAGCTCTGCTAGTATTTGGTTTATGAGAAGCTTTTTTTTTAGTATCTGTAAATTGAATGGTAGGTGGTCAAATTTGTGGTGAGAAATAGTGAAAGAGACCTTTCCATTTTCTCCAGTGTTTTAAGTGGTTCATCAGAAGCTGTTAATACTGGATGATTTTTTACCTCATTATGTTAATTTGTATAAAAAAAAGGCAGTTAATTTTCTCGAGAGAGATCTCATCTGACATCATCTTGAGTTAGTTGGGACTTACTGTGGATATTTCCCTTTTGATTCTCCATAATGTTATTCAGATTATTTTTGCTGCTTGGCGTTCCTTGAAGGTGATACCCTCTTTGTCTTGGAAATCATGTGTTGAAGTTAGTTTCTAGAAAGAGACAAGTATTTCCTGAAAACATGCAGCTTTGCCATGAGCTTTCCTTTTGCTCTTTCAGGTACATACTGTTTTGTTTTCAGGATAGTTACTCTTTTCACCTATCCAAACAACAAACAATTCTTTTTCAGGAGAGTGTGAGCATGGACTTCTAAAATAACAGGAAGGAAGTATAAGACACTGCTGACAGTCAGACATTGTTTTGTTGTGAGTGAAGTGCTGCTTGAGCTCTGGGGTTCAAGTTTGGAGACAGTAGCTTTTCTCCTCGTGGAGGTTCTGTTGCTACTGTTGGATGTTGATTTGGAGCATGGTTGTTTCCTTTTCTGCAGAGCTAGTTAGTCAAGTAATAGAAGACACTTGAAGGAAGCTGAGGTACACTGCTGGTGTGAGAAAGCAGAGTCAGTTCTGAAATTGTTGTCTTAGTTTCTGTGTATTCTTGTCCATACATCAGTATTCCCTTTCTGCCTTGTACTGAGTATAAATGCTTTAAGGCAAAAATAACCTTTCTCTGTACAGCACCCTGCAGAGGGGACTTCTGTTTTGTGACAAAGGTTTCCAAGTGTTGTGGTATATAAATAGTTACATGTTTGTGCTGGTGACCAGGTTTCTTATCCTAGTACCTCCAAAGCTATCTGCAAATCATTTATAACTGTAATGACCCATTTGTACCAGAAGTTCTCAAAATTGAAGTTTTCTGCAGGGTGTCCAAAATAAAGAGGAATTGAAAAGGGATCTGGAAAAATTAATTCTGAGTTCTCAAGTTGTGAGTTTTTTTTGTAAAATGCAGCCAAAATACCAAGATTGGAAGGGAATATTTGTTGCATCATGAGATAAATGATGAAAGACTTATTTTGGAAAAGCACTACACACACATGGACATAGTAAAAGCTTTTATTGTTTTAGCCTGTTTTTCACTGAACTTGTAAAATGAATAAGGTGACATAAAGCAATCGATTTGCATAATGTTCTTTATTGTCAAAACAACTATTGTTTTTGTGGGAAGCATGCTGAAGATATCTTTCCACATGCAAGTTTTATGGCTAATTTTTCTCTGTTTGCAGCACAATGAGCTTTGTAGTGATTGCAGTAAAAAAAAAAAAAGGAAGATACATTAACTTGCAAGAGTCAATAAATTAATATAGAGTAATTCTGAAAATACTCCGGGAATTACAGAACACACTTTTTCCCCATGGTACTTGAGTGTTACTGGGGCATACTGAAAGTTGTTTCAGTTGATCATGTAGTTCCTGTGTATTTTTTCTGTCACTCTTGTCTTGCCTGATGTCCTGGCTGCATATATTGTAAATTTAGAGAAGAGGCTAGCCAGGCTCCAGATCACAGCTGTATGTGGAAGTGTATAATAAAATGTGCATCAAATGTGTATATATGCAAAGTATATTTATTTTTGGATGTGTTTACTAGGGAACTAGTTAAATGGATTCTCATCAGATAGCACTGTTTAAAATACTTGGCTAAAACCATACTTTAAGAGGGATGTTTTTAGTGAAGTTAGCATTTGAAGTTAGTTAGTAGAAATGGAAAACATTTTCAAAACAGTTTTGACCAAGATATGCAAAAGATAGTACTTCAAATATTTATTTTTACTTTAAATAATAATAGTCTGGTTTTACAGTGGTAGTGTATACATGCAGATTTGGAAAAGCAGACCCCGTTTGCTTTTGTTCCTTGACTTACAACCAGTGGCTCTCTGCTGTGACATGCAGTCAAAAGTCGATGTAGTAAGGTAGGAGTGTTATTTAACAGTGTAATGCCAACAAAATCTCACATGTGTTTTACAGTATCTGCATCTGTGTGAGTTCCAGCACAAGATGAGAGAGGAAAGAAGGGGACTGGGAAGAGAACAGGACAGGAGGTGATATTCATGAACAGCTTGCCAGTTGAGGAGGCAGAGAAAGTCACACTCTTCAACTGTCTTCTTGTTTTGCTGACTTCTGTAGTGGGCCCTCCAAAAATACAGGGATCTTAAATTCTGTATTGACAGATGAATTAAAACACATGTGATTTATTTGAGAGCACTGCATAACTGTTCTCTATTTTGAAGCTGGTACTGCTGAGTGATTAGACTGTGGTACCAGGAAATGAAAACTATCCATGGATTTGGATCTGAATCATGGCAGGATATGAATGAGGCATGGTGAAGAAGTCCCTTCAGATTTTACTTTTTTTATCCTTCAAGAATTCGGTCTTTAGAGAGAAAATAACTAGAATACTTGGATGAGAGGAAGAATAAGTTGATGGCTACAGCTGCACAGGAAAGAATCTTCAGGTTGTAGTTCTTGGACATCTGCCTGACCACCTCATTTTTCCACCTGCATCATGGCTCTCTGCAGGCATATCTAAACGCTACCAGCAGCCAGAAGTAAAAGACCTCTCACCAACTTTGTTCTTTGTGGTGGAGGAAGGAAAGCCTGCAGCTGCTATCTCCAAAGAGACCAGCAAGGGAACGGGCTCTGCCTACTGAAAATGACTGCAGATGTGCAGATTTGGTTTTATGGTGACACTGGGTTCGTTTGCTGTTACCGTTCTATCACATAACAAATGATAGCGCTTCAGGAGACTGTTTAAGATGCTGTGTTATAATAAAGCAAGATTCAGTGCTTTCGGGTGACTCAGCTTGCAGTGACGCTGTATATGCTCTCCTTTTCTGTTGTGACAGCATTAGTCTTTGCACCTCTTGGGGAAAACTAATAAAATTCACCAGAAAGTAATCTAAGCCCTTTAAATTTTAACTTCAGTGAGCCTGTGTTCTCAGAAAGGATGATAATTAATATATGTAGCTACTCATTTCCTCCTCATCTAGTACTGTGTGTCTTTAGTCAGCCTTTTGGCTAAGCTTTCTTATTAAATATTTGAATTTTAGTTTGCAAACAGAAATGCAGGCTTTTCTTCTATCACACAAAATATTACTAGCAATTGAAGATCACGGTTGGAGTATGGGAGATATCTGCGGGTTTTGTTTTCTTATTTTGTGTTTTATACTCTAGGGAGTAGTTTTTGCACAGAATTAATCTGGGTAAAGAGATGATTAAAAGGTTAAGCTACTAAATTTGTTGTTTAAACAGGTATCTGAAGTCATGCAAACATATGGTCTGATTTTTTTTAAGTATTTTTTTCTTCTGAGCATGTTATCTTCATTCCAGTGATGTTTGCTGATGCTCAGCATCTTGGGAAAATACTTTTCTAATAATTGTGTTTTAATAAATGACAAATTCTTCTGTTTTAACAATGTCACTGAAAGAAATGAATATTGTTTCAGGTTCACTCTGTATCAGAATGGTATTGTATACTGTCAAATTGCTGTAGGAGCCTGGCAGCCGTGGCTTCTCAAAAACATGTCCATGGCTTTTTTGGGGTTGGCTAACCATTAATAATAAAGAATTAATTTTTACTTGAGGCTTTGTAAAATTGTCATTGCATCTTAAATATCTCCTCAGTTATAATTGGGGAAAGAAGTTTCTTCTGAGGTAGCAGAGGAAGTCAGCTTTTTCTTGTTAAATCTGATGATTAGCTGAAGTCATTCAAACACTGAAATTTTAATTTCCTATGGAAATGTTAATAATGGTGTGTTTGAGTCATAATGTCATTAAATCTAATTCCAGACAACATTACTCGTAGGAAAATGAGTGAAGTAAATAATGCATACTGAAGCAAGGTCTGCCAGGGCTGTCTAAAAAGCAGGTGACAAAGGCAGGTGGTGGTGGTTTTTGTTTGCTTCTCTTACTTCTTGTGCAAGAGCAAAGGGGGAAGGGGCTCATGTGTGTTCTCTTGCACTGGAAAAGCTTGCTCCCAGTCATCTTTCTGGATGTGTGCCTCAGCTACATGAAGTGCAGTGTTTGGCTGGGGTTTCACACGAGGCAAGGAATGCCACGTGGCACACAGGAGAGGGTCTTGGGCCACGTCTCCCTTCGCTTCTGGATGAGTGAGGATTAGAGTGGTTTGCCAGTGACTGGACTCTTGCCAGGCTGCTGAGATGAACCCACAGCTGATGACTGAGAGAGATGTCATGTGCTTTAAGATAAATTGTAGATGTCTTCAGGTGATGTATTCCAGTATGTTCTCTGGAATCAAGACCACAAAGTAAGTATGAGGCTTTAGAAAATAAGTGAGGAGTGCAAAACAAAGCAAAGCAGAGGTAAAATGCCTTTTTTCCATGCCTTTTTACATTGCCTTTTTACTTTTCATACAAAACCTGTTCATTTTTGTTCATATGTTGTTTCATATTTAGCTGTAATCAGAAAATTGAACCCTTGTGAAGAAAATATATTGGAAATTTTTTTGAGGCATTAAGTGATTATGATGGATGGGTGCTGCAAAATGTATTCATAGCAACCTTTTTTCTCTGTGTGAAATGAAGAGATGGTTTATAGTGCAAGTTACTGAAATTCTTGGATATGCAAACTGAGTGATTTTATAGATATTTCAACTGTATTATGATATTTCAACTAGTATAATCTACTAGCATCCTCTGTTAGTGTAGCAATATGATGAATGTGAAAAATGGGAAATAATAGTTGCATTACACTGAATTGCTGAATAGACCAATCCTGGAAAATAATTTTATGTTGTACTTAATACACGATCTGAGAAGGTTGTTTTCCTACAAAATGCCAGCTATTAATTTATATTCTCTTTGTGATGTAGATTGTTAGACATGGTGCGTAAACCACTTTTTTATCATTTCGTATTCTGTCAAAAGTACTTTTGGAAAAAATTAGTCCAGTTATGTTTTACCTATCAGTCCTTATTTTTTTAAATTACAAGTGATAACTTTTTACATAGATGAAAGACATGTACTGCATAGAAGTGATATGAGATATCTTTTGCTTCCAACCAGAATTATTCTTTGCTATGTACTTAATTTGATTTTTTCTTTTCTTTTTAGTAGGTGCCAGAAAAAAGGTTTTATGGTGTAATATATTACTGTTAGCAAGAATGTGGAACTGTAAATTTTCACTTTTTCAGTCAGCTTTATTTTCTGGCAGGTTATGTCATCCTCCATAATACCTTTTAATCCCTTTATAATATTTTCACTGACAAGATCAGCTCTTGTACACTTGAGGAAGCTTTGGATGGGAATTACGCCTGTATAGATCAGTAGCTGCTCATAGTTTTCATAGTGGTGTCATCAGTAGTATCACATTGGTACTGGGTCTATAGATTTGTATGAAACGTGTTTACCTTGCATAGGTGTAAAACATCTTCAAATTTACTGCAGGGAAACCTGTAATGAGGCTTTGCTCTACAGGGTAACCTTAACCACTTCTTGCCACAGATGTTTTTATTTTCCAGACGGTCTTTGTTGGTTTCTTTGTTGGTTTCTTTGTTGGTTTCTTTGTTGGTTTCTTTGTTGGTTTCTTTGTTGGTTTCTTTGTTGGTTTCTTTGTTGGTTTCTTTGTTGGTTTCTTTGTTGGTTT